>JARBWK010000003.1:82834721-82871586 GCA_030556195.1 Anolis apletophallus
TATCTATATATATATTTTTGTACACGTCGTGCAACGGGAGGTATAGACAAAGAAACTATAAGCCTCAGAAACACCAAACTCGACAGCCCCATTAGCCAGATCACTAGGTAGAACCAAAGCCACAAAAAACGGCCCTAGGAACCTCGCAACACCCCCAAACACCAGCCCCCAAAAACGGACAACGGACTTCCCATCCCGGCCTCTCCGCTGCCAGCACAAACTTTCAGAACGTTCATACCTGCCAGCCAGAGCACTCGGCCCCATCCCAAACACTTCACCACCGACAGCATATGGCAGCCAAAGAGAGCCAGCCCGATCCCACAAACTTCGCCACCCCCTTCCTCCCTCCCAAAGGCGCCCTCCCTAAACCACAAAGCAACAAAAGCACATGGCAGCCAAAGAGAGCCAGCCCGATCCCACAAACTTCGCCCCCCCCCCGCCCTCCCTCCCAAAGGCGCCCTCCCTGAACCACAAAGCAACAAAAGCACATGGCAGCCAAAGAGAGCCAGCCCGATCCCACAAACTTTGCCACCCCCCTCCCTCCCAAAGGCGCCCTCCCTCCCAAAGGCGCCCTCCCTGAACCACAAAGCAACAAAAGCACATGGCAGCCAAAGAGAGCCAGCCCGATCCCACAAACTTTGCCACCCCCCTCCCCTTCCTCCCTCCCAAAGGCGCCCTCCCTGAACCACAAAGCAACAAAAGCACATGGCAGCCAAAGAGAGCCAGCCCGATCCCACAAACTTTGCCACCCCCTCCCTCCCAAAGGCGCCCTCCCTCCCAAAGGCGCCCTCCCTGAACCACAAAGCAACAAAAGCACATGGCAGCCAAAGAGAGCCAGCCCGATCCCACAAACTTTGCCCCCCCCCTCCCTCCCAAAGGCGCCCTCCCTCCCAAAGGCGCCCTCCCTGAACCCAGACGCAACAAAAGCACATGGCAGCCAAAGAGAGCCAGCCCGATCCCACAAACTTTGCCACCCCAGCCCTCCCAAAGGCGCCCTCCCTCTCAAAGGCGCCCTCCCTAAACCACAAAGCAACAAAAGCACATGGCAGCCAAAGAGAGCCAGCCCGATCCCACAAACTTCGCCACCCCCCCTTCCTCCCTCCCAAAGGCGCCCTCCCTAAACCACAAAGCAACAAAAGCACATGGCAGCCAAAGAGAGCCAGCCCGATCCCACAAACTTCGCCACCCCCCCCCCTCCCAAGGCGCCCTCCCTCCCAAAGGCGCCCTCCCTAAACCACAAAGCAACAAAAGCACATGGCAGCCAAAGAGAGCCAGCCCGATCCCACAAACTTCGCCCCCCCTCCCTCCCTCCCAAAGGCGCCCTCCCTAAACCACAAAGCAACAAAAGCACATGGCAGCCAAAGAGAGCCAGCCCGATCCCACAAACTTCGCCACCCCCTCTTCCTCCCAAAAAGGCGCCCTCCCAAAGGCGCCCTCCCTAAACCAAGAAGCAACAAAAGCACATGGCAGCCAAAGAGAGCCAGCCCGATCCCACAAACTTTGCCCTCCCAAAGGCCCCCCTCCCAAAGGCGCCCCCTCCCTCCCAAAGGCGCCCTCCCTAAACCACAAAGCAACAAAAGCACATGGCAGCCAAAGAGAGCCAGCCCGATCCCACAAACTTCGCCACCCCCCCCCCTTCCTCCCTCTCAAAGGCGCCTCCCTGAACCACAAAGTAACAAAAGCACATGGCAGCCAAAGAGAGCCAGCCCGATCCCACAAACTTTGCCACCCCCTCCCTCCCAAAGGCCCTCCCTCCCAAAGGCGCCCTCCCCCAAAACCTCCCTAAAGCAACAAAGCACATGGCAGCCAAAGAGAGCCAGCCCGATCCCACAAACTTTGCCACCCCCTCCTCCCCGCCCTCCCAAAGGCGCCTCCCTAAACCACAAAGCAACAAAAGCACATGGCAGCCAAAGAGAGCCAGCCCGATCCCACAAACTTTGCCCCCCCCCCCCTCCCAAAGGCGCCCTCCCTCCCAAAGGCGCCCTCCCAAAAACCACAAAGCAACAAAAGCACATGGCAGCCAAAGAGAGCCAGCCCGATCCCACAAACTTTGCCACCCCCAACCACCCAAAGGCGCCCACCCCCCCCAAGGCGCCCTCCTGAACCACAAAGCAACAAAAGCACATGGCAGCCAAAGAGAGCCAGCCCGATCCCACAAACTTTCACCCCCCCTCCCTCCCAAAGGCGCCCTCCCTCCCAAAGGCGCCTCACAAAGAACCACAAAGCAACAAAAGCAAAGCCAAGAGAGCCAGCCCCCGATCCCAAAACTTCACCCCCTTTCCTCCCTCCCAAAGGCGCCCTCCCTAAAACCCAAAGCAACACATGGCTTTCCAAAGAGAGCCCCGATCCCCCCCCCTCCCCTTCCTACCTTCCAAAAGCCCCCTCCCTGCACCCCAAAGCAATAAATCAATAACATACCCTCTCCCGTTCTCAAGCACATGGCGCCCAAAGCGAGCCGGCCCCATCCCACAAACCGCAAAAACACTCCCCCAAAACAACACATGGCAGCCAACACTCACCCTCGCCTCCTCCTTCCGCATCCTCTCGCCGCTGCGATCAGGAACAGCGGCGGTGGCAGCCCGGGAGCCGGGCAGGGGGAGAGAAGTCGCCCTCCCTTCCCCCTCAAGGCCCTCCTTCCCGGCCCGGCCCTTCCCCCGGCGCCGCGATCGCCGGCAATGGCGAGGTGGGGAAGGGGCGGGCCTAAGGAGCGGGAGGGGAGGCCCCTCCCTTCCCCCTCCAAGGCCCTCCTTCCCCTCGCCGCTCGCCTCAGGACGAGCGGAGGCGGAGGCGGCCGAGGCAAGGGAGGGGGCCGCCCACGGAGGAAAAAGGGCAGGAAGAACAGGTAGGGAAAGGGAAGGAGAAAAGGAAAGGATTAAGGGGGAGGAAGAAAGGAAGGGGAGAGAAGGAAGGAGAGAAGAAAGGAGAGAGAGAAAGAGAGAGAGACAAAAAAGAGAGAAAGAGAAATAGAAAGAGAGAAAGAGACAGAGAGACACACACAAAGAGAGAGAGAGATAGAGAAAGACAGAGAGAGAGATGCACATAAAGAGAGACAGAGAAAGAGAGAGACACACACAAAGAGATAGAGAGACAGACAGACAGACAGACAGAAAGAGAAAGAGAGAGAGAGAGAAGGAAGGAGAGCAGGAAAGAGAGAGAGAGAGAGACAAAGAGCTCAACAGTGCACAGGGAAGCATGTCTGTGCAGGAGGGTGAACATTAGGAATAACTTCCTGACTATGAGAGCTGTTCAGCAGTGGAACTCTCTGCCTCAGAGTGTCATTTTGTGCCATTTTGGGAAGTACCACCCCCATTCCAGAAAAAAATATTGACTCACCGCCCCCCTATAAATTCATTTCTAAAATATTAATACCAATTACACAGAAAAATATATGTACTAATGCAGTGGTTCTCAACCTTTCTAATGCCGTGACCCCTAAATAAGGTTCCTCATGTTGTGGTGACCCCCAACCATATTTCCCATAATTAAAACATAGTGATGAATCACATAAACAATATCTTTTGGGGATTATGGACAACGGATGATGGGATTTGCAGTACCTTCGGCCAATTCCGCTCTGACTTCCACAGCCGACACCACATGAATGACAGACCTGGACCAAACTTGGCACACAGAACCCCCATGACCCACAGAAAATACTGAATTGACAGTGATTTAGAAGAGAGACGTACAGTAGTTCACCTATATTTGGTAAGCACTCTAAACCCAAACAACCCTGAATCTGGACCACATTTGGCACAAATACTCAATATAACCAAAGTTGAACACTGGTGGAGTTGTAGGGGATTGCTTTTGTCATTTGGAAGTTATAGCTCCTGGGATTTATAGCATTTTGAACTCCCAACAGCAATACAATTAAACTAAACTTGAGCAATAGAGAATACTGGCACAGCAAAGCGTGCACGGGTCAGCTAGTTATATATATATAGAGAGAGAGAGAGAGAGAGAGAGAGAGAGAGAGAGAGATGCAAAGCTTGCGTATATATATATATATATAGAGAGAGAGAGAGAGAGAGAGAGAGAGAGAGAGTGTTACACTTAAATAATGTACCTGTTTCGACTTACACACAAATTCAGCTTAAGGACAAGCCTACATAACCTATCTTGTTCATAACTTGGGAACTGCCTCTGTGTGTATATAACCATTTTAATGTCTTGTTGAGAGGGGAGCAAAACCAGGGTGTAAGTTGAATAAATGAAATAAATCAATGAATAAATACATTAGCATGTTTAAACTGTGAGGAAATATACTGCAGTATTCAGAGATGTGTGAAATCTACTGGACTGCTGAGATCTGACGTAAACACATTACTTTGAGAGCCATGGGTCAGGTAAGATAATGCAATAATTTGCAGTGTTAAACTTTATCTGCCTTCCATTATCCAAATGCTTTAGATCTGACAAAGAGAAGAAAAAGAATCAGAGGAAAATGAGCAACTTATAAATAAAAGTCCATGGATAAGTCTCGGGAGAATAGCAATAATAACCGTCTGAAAATAAACTGCAAGAGTTTAAACAAACTGAGATGAAAGATTTTAACGTGAGTGAAAATGTATAAAGTAGGATGTAGGAGGCTGTTGACAGTGGTGCAAATGATCCAGAAAAGAACATCCAGAAATTTCAAAAGTAAATTGAGTATATTCAGCGAAAGAAATAATTGTGTATACAAAATTCGGCAGAAAGGTACACACCATTATGGAAACCGTGTGGGGGAAGAAAATGTTGACAGCAGTTACAAGTTGCTAGAAAGCAGCTGGCTTATTTTTACAGTTAAAGGAATAATGGTGAAATTCTTCAGTTGAGGAGTTTCAGAGGCTCTTGAAATTGATATGGAAAAGGATGTCTCCAAGGCCATCGAAAGAAGCAATTATAGATCATGGGTTCTCTCTCTGAGGCTGAGAGAGAGTAACTTACCCAAAGTCACTCCGTGACTGACCATGGTTTTTGAACTCTGCTCTCCAGAGTCATAACCCATTGCTGAAACCCCTACAACATGCTGGCTCTCCTGTCAAATGTCTGACTTTAGTTATGGCATTTCAACATTTTGTAGACTCAAGGGAAAGGGATCTGGAAGCCCACCAAGGATAGATTTGGCTGTAGGGCATCATGGTCCCCACATTATTATGTGGAAGGTAAGGGAAATGTTTGTCATTCATTATTGGTCACCTTATATTGAAAAGTAGGCAGATTAAAGTGGCAGAATCAGTAAATATTAAATTTAATGACCTTATCACACTAGAGAATGAATCCACTTTAAATCCGGGTTCTGTGTCCTGCAGAATTCTGGGGTTTGTAGTTTAGGGAGGAGCTTTTAACAGTCCCACCAAACTACAAACCCCAGAATTCTGCAGGACACAGAAACCAGATTTCTGTCCTAAATTCAAACAAAAACTGCACAATGGTAGTGCAGTGGTTGCATGCACACATACACACAAAGAGCCACAAGATAAATAAATAAACATCCTTCATAGTCATCAGCATAAATCAACGTTTAAAAGTAACATCTCTAATCAAAATAGTGCTCTGTTTAATTCATAGCAAAATAAAAGGGGAGCGAACGTAACAAAACAGGCAGGAGCAAAAGACACAGACCTCAAAGTTTCTGCAGGTCTTTGCTTGTAACAATATATTTGCCATCCATAATGAATCAATACTGTTTGACTTGGGGATTCATAAAAAATTGAGACCGAGACATCAAAGGCATTTCAGTCTAATTCTCTTCAAGACATCTGGGAAAACAATCAGGTTAGATAATCTTTTCAGAAAAATGCAAACGTGTGAAAAAATATCCATTTTGAAGTATATCCACATGTTTGCCATTGTTTCTTCCAGATTAGCAAGCCTATTTTTTTTCTTTTTCCCTACTCAAAGATAAAATCCCTCACTTTTGAAAATTATGTCATTAATATAGATGTTTAGCCAGGTTAGATAAATCAAAGATTGGTTTGTTGAGACTTTATATGTTTCACCATAGCCATCCTGGACTAGTTTCTATCTTTCAGCTCTTTCACATCTCGTCCCACTAAAGATTGAATCCACTTTAAATCTGGTTTCTGTGTCCTGTAGAATTCTGGGGTTTGTAGTTTAGGGAGGAGGCTTTAACAGCATCACTAAACTACAAACTCCAGAATTCTGCAGGAGACAGAAACCAGATTTAAAGTGGATTCATTCTCTAGTGTGAGGCCGCTCCAAAATTCTGTAAAGATCACGCTTAGTCCGCTGTTCGATCCAACGAGATTTATTGAAGGTACAACACCTGTAAAGCCAAAGCATTGGCTCTTCGCCCAAACACACCTTATATACACAACCCCCCTCCACCCATCACCTGCAATGTCCAGCAAAGGTTGCATCATCCCCCTCTGACTCAGCAGTCCTGCTGTCCAATGGATATTACATCATATCCCTGCTGAGTCAGCAACATGCAAGTCAGTGTCCACTGTCCGGAAGAGGTTGCGTCACATCCGTCCTGACTCAGCACTGCTCCCAGGAGATTACATCATTCCCCAGGATTTCCCCAAGGTCCTGCACGCCAGGCTTTTCCCTGTTAAGGCAGACTGGGAGTTCTTGAGCCTTCCCCAAGGCTCAGAACCTCCAGCTCTGACACTCTAGTATGATGTAGTAATCTCACAAGATTGAGGCAGTTTTCCTTTGTGTGCCATCTCTCTGAATTGGATCGTAACTGTTTGTCTGATATCATAACAACTGTGATACCAGATAAGCCTCAAGAGCATTTCAGCACACTGATGAAATAATGAAACCAGAACCAGAAGATTGGATTAAACAGGAGCCACTCTATTTGACTTATAGCCTATTTTGGTTGAGCTTTACCTGGGAACAAGCAGAGAAACAGAGGGTATACAAGAACATCCTAATACGGGTCTACCTGAGGCCAGGTGTCAACCTGTGAGTCCTTCCTCAGTTTACCTTAAGTAAAATACCTGACCTTAATGGAAATCCAATTCTATAGGTTGCACTCCTAGCCAGTCATTTGCTGGAAGGTCAACCTGGTGCACTTCCTTCCCAGCCCCAGGACTTTATAAGAGTGAGGAAACCCCTAGTTGAGCCCTAATATTAGCTTCCTTCATAATCCCAGAGGTCCGAGGAAATCAGGAGGTCACTGCTGAAGTATAAACTTCGGCAGTGCCAAGGCATTTTCTTCACAGGATACTTGTTTGTGACTGCTCGCTTCGGCAGCACATATACTAAAATTGGAACGATACAGAGAAGATTAGCAAGGAACAAGCATCTGCCAGAGGGTGCTCACCAATGCTTCCTCTTCATCCTGGAAATAAGTGACGAGCGGAGTGCCGCAGGGTTCTGTCCTGGGCCCGGTCCTGTTCAACATCTTTATTCATGACTTAGATGAAGGGTTAGACGGCATGATCAGACGACACCAAATTGGGAGGGATACCAATACTCTGAAAGACAGGAGCAGAATTCAAAATGATCTTAACAGATTAGAGAGATGGGTCAAAACTAACAAAATGACGTTCAACAGTGACAAATGAAAGCTACTCCACTTATGCAGAAAAAATGAAATGCAAAGATACAGAATGGGGGACTCATGGCTCGAGAGAAGTACGTGTGAAAAAGATCTTGGAGTCCTCGTGGACAACAAGTAAAACATAAGCCGACAATGTGATCTGGTGGCAAAAAAAAAATCCAATGGGATTTTGGCTTGCATCAATAGTATAGTGTCTAGTTCCAGGGAAGTCATGCTACCCCTCTATTCTGCCTTGGTCAGACCACATCTGGAACACTGCGTTCAATTCTGGTCACCATAATTGAAGGGAGATGTTAACAAACTGGAATGTATTCAGAGAAGGGGGACTAAAATGATCAAGGGTCTGGAGAACAAGACCTATGAGGAGCGACTTAAAGAGCTGGGCATGTTTATCCTGAAGAAGAGAAGGCTGAGAAGAGACATGATAGCCATGTATAAATAGGCGAGAGGAAGTCATAGGGAGGAGGAAGCAAGCTTGTTTTCTGCTGCCCTGGAGACTAGGATGTGGAACAATGGCTTCAAACTACAAGAAAGGAGATTCCAAAGGAGCTAGGGAGATAGGGAGACTCCAAAGAGTGAAAGAGTGCTCCAAATAGGAAAGAAGGGAGCAGAAGAGAATAGAAGGGAGTAGAAGGAAAGAGAGAATCAAGAATTAAGAAGACAACCCAAAGAACAGTAAAGGAATCGAAAAGATGGCGATGATGACAACAAGAAACCGACAAGACAAAGATAAAGATAAAAGATTAGACTTCTCCAGAAGAAACTCAGGAGGGGAATAGGAGAGGCGGGAATAAAAGAACTTTTGGCTGAAATGCAAGATATTAGGAGAATTCTACAACGAGGTGATGAAGATAGAAAGAAAATGAAAGAGGATTTAAAAGGAGATTTAAAAGATATAAAAGGAGAGATGAAAGAGATGAAAAGGGACATGCAAGAATTAAACTCTAGAATGGCAGAGATGAAAGAAGAATTAGGTGAGGTGAAAAAGGAGTGCAATGATTTGAAGAGAAAACAAAAGAATAACACCGAGAGGCTAAGAGAAATAGAAACCAAGTCAAGAGGAATAGAAGATAAACACCTACAATTAGAATATTCCCAGAGGGAATTTCAAGTTCGATTTCATGGAATAGTGGAAGAAGATCAAGAGAAAGTGAAAGATATAGTCACTGCAATAACGGCAAAGATCTTAGATACCCCGGAAGCCTACCTGGAAGGCAAGATAGATAGAGTGTATCGAATCAACTCGGCCTTTGCAAGAAGGAATGGAACCCCCAGGGATGTGATTGCAAACTATACATTAAAGAGTATAAGGGATGACCTGCTTACGTGGAAAAAAAACAGGCAAGGACAGTATAAAGGCAAAGAAGTCCTGATCTTAAAGGAAACGCCACCAGAAGTTCTGGAAAGAAGAAGGAAATATTATTTTCTTACGGACATTCTCAAAAGAAACAAGATTAAATTTAGGTGGGAAAAAATTGAAGGACTAATGACTACCTTTAGAGGCCGACAATACTGGATAACTTCAGAAGAGAAGGCAATTTTTTTTTGAAAAAATTTGGAGAAGACTTGAAAGAAAGACCACAGAGCAAGGAATACGATAAAGGAAAGCAAGAAAGAAAGGAGGAAGTTCAAGAAGAAGTTCAAGAGGAAATCCGAGAAATCGAATATGAAGAAGAAGACGGGGAAATCGAGGAGGATCGGGGAAATATAGAGGACTTGGAAGAAGATCAAGGAGAAGAGAACAGAGGAAATAGCAACTAGAGATGTCCCTAAGGTGTTTATCGTGGAACATTAACGGGCTTAATAATGGGGCTAAACGAAAAAGAACCTTCCACAATTTAAGGAAAAAGAAAGCTAATATCATAGCCTTACAGGAGACCCATGTGAAAAAATCAGATATCCACTACCTAAAAAATGAAAAAATTGGCTTAGAATTCATAGCGGCAGCGAAGGAAAAAAAAGGGGGAGTGGTTCTTTACATAGATCCAATTCTCAACCCAAAAATAAGTTTTGCAGATACGGAAGGAAGATACATCGGGGTTACCATTACAAAGGAGGGAAAAACTTTATTGATTTGTAATGTATATGCACCTAACAACTCAAAAACAAATTTTTTTAGGGAAATTGAACGAAAGATAGGTGCGACCGAAAGTGAGGGTTGCATATTGCTAGGAGATCTAAATGGGGTAATGGACCCCAGGATAGATAAAAAATCAAGTAAACAAACAAAGAATAATCAAAATACGAGACTTCCCCAAAGCTTCTTCAATATGTCAAAAAATCTTGACCTGATTGATGCGTGGAGGAAGGTAAATCCAAAGGAAAGGGACTTTACGTTTTATTCGAATCGCCATCAATCATGGTCTCGAATTGACTATATTTTTATAACAAACAATCTCTCTATTCACCTAAAAAAAGTAAAAATTTTACCGAGATTTTTTTCTGATCACTGCCAATTAGAAATGGAGTTATGTTATGGAAGGAGAGAATTTACCTGGAAATTTCCCTCTTTCATTACCAAGAATAAAAAATTATTAGAAGAAAGCAAGAAAACCCTGAAAGAATTCTTTGAGATAAACTGCCATAATAACAATAATAATAATATTATATGGGATACAAGCAAAGCCTACATGCGAGGCTATTTCTTGAAACAGCAATCATTAAGGAAAAAAGCAATGCTAAAGAAAACGGAAGATTTACATAGGAAAATAGCAGAGGCAGAAGGAATTTTAAAGAAAGAGCCTAATAACAAAAATAAAAAAGAGAAGTAGACCTGTATAATAAACAATTAGAGATTTATGAGATGGAAAAAATAGAGAGAAATTTGAAATATGTGAAGCAAAAATATTTCGAATCCGCAAATAAAACAGGGAAACTTCTTGCCTGGCAGTTAAAAGAGAAAAGGAAGAAAAATATAATTTCAGGGTTAAAAATAGGAGGGAAAAATCTTATTAAAGAAGAAGATATAAGGAAAGGAATGGAAGAGTTCTTTTCAATATTATATAAAAAGGATAATATAAATCAAACTGAAGTGGAGGAATACATAGCAAATAGCAAGCTAGGGAAAATCTCAGATGAAGAGAGAGAACTCTTGAACAAAAGTATAACTAAAGAGGAGATTGATACGGCTATCAAAAGAGCTAAAACGGGGAAAGCCGCAGGACCGGATGGTTACCCAACCGAATATTATAAAATATATCAAGAAGAGATATTAGATATGCTCTATAAAACCTTTAATGATGTCCTCAGTAGTGCCAAGATACCTCCTTCTTGGAGGGAATCCAATATAGTCCTTATAGAGAAGCCGGGAAAGGACCCCCTTGATCCAGCAAGCTACAGACCTATATCGCTATTAAACAGCGACTATAAATTATTTACATCAATCATATCAAATAGATTAAAAGTATTTCTAAGCAACTGGATCAAGGGGGACCAGAACGGCTTCCTTCCAGGAAGACACCTATATACAAACATCAGAATATTGCTAAACTCTATAGAATATTATGATAGAAAGATAAATAAAAAAGTAGCCTTTATTTTTGCAGACGCAGAGAAGGCTTTCGATAAGATAAATTGGTATTTCTTAGAAATGCTAATTAAGGAACTAGATATAGGACATCATATGAAGAACATTTTTGCCGCGATTTACTTAGATCAAACAGCACAAATTATAGTCAACAATAAAAAAACTGAAAAAATTCAAATTCAGAAGGGTGTTAGGCAGGGCTGCCCAATGTCCCCTCTATTGTTTGTAATGGGTTTGGAATTATTATTAAATGACATCAGAGCAGATGATGAAATTAAAGGACTACAAATCAAAAAAGAAATAATTAAAATACAAGCTTTCGCCGACGATATAGTCCAAATTATGGAAGAACCACAAACTTCAATCAGAAGGTGGATAAGCAGGGTGGAAAAATTTGGGAAATGTGCGGGATTTAAAATTAACAAAGAAAAATCACAAATTTTAGTTAAAAATATGGATGAAAAAGAAAAACAAGAACTACAAACCCTATCAGGTATAAAAATTGTCAGCAAAGTAAAATACTTGGGTGTCCATCTAACCCAAAAAAATTCCCAGTTATATAAAAATAATTATGAGTTGTACTGGAAAGAGATAGGAAAATTGTTAGAAAATTGGAATAAACTAAATTTATCACTTCTTGGCAAAATCGCAGCCATAAAGATGACGATCCTCCCAAAAATCAATTTCTTATTTAGTACACTACCAATCATTAAAAAAGAATCGCAAATAGATACATGGAATAAAACAATATCCAAATTTATATGGGGAGGCAAAAAGCCCAGAGTTAGACTGAAATATATCCAAGATTCTAAAGATAAAGGAGGTCTGGGTGTTCCAAACTTCAAACTCTATTATGAGGCCAATTGTTTGTCATGGATAAGGGATTGGTGTAAACTTGAGGAGACTAGATTGTTAAATTTGGAAGGAGCAGATCTCAAGTTCGGCCTACATGCTTATTTGGGCTATGGGAAAGTTAAAATAGATGCTGATTTTAAGAATCACTATATTAGAAGCTCGCTTATCAAAGTGTGGAATAAATATCACAAAAAAATAAATCCAAAGATCCCATTTTGGCTTTCCCCATTGGAAGCTTTTCGACTTAGACAACTTGACGATCAACAATGGTTGACATACAAAGATCTGCTGCAATGGGATGGAGTAGAATATAGTCTAAAACCAAGACAGAAATTACTGGAGGAAAATAAGAAAATTAACTGGTTCCCTTATAGACAAATAGTGGATATCTATAAAGAGGATAAAAAAGTCGGCTTCGAATATCAATATAACGAGATTGAGGAACTGTTAATAAATAAAAAGGAAAAATTGGTAGGTAAGATCTATAAAGCACTCCAAAACTTAGACAAGGAAGGCAAGCAGAAAGACTACGAGATAAAGTGGGCAAGAAATATAGGCTACAAAATAAAACCAGGGATCTGGAAAACAATCTGGAAAAACAATGTTAATGTTTCCTGTAGCCAAAACTATAAAGAGAACTGGGTAAAGTTAATATACAGGTGGCATCTAGCACCTGAAAAAATAGCTAAAATCTATAAGAACGCCAGCCCGAATTGCTGGAATTGCAAAGACACAAATGGAACGCTGTTCCATATGTGGTGGCTTTGCAAGAAAGCAAGGGATTTCTGGCTAGAGATACATAAAGAAACAGAAAAGATATTTGGCAAAAATATAACAAGGAAACCAGACCTCTTCCTATTGGGAATCACGGGAACTGAATTCGACAAAAAAGAAAAAAATTTATTCCTCCTCCTAATAACAGCTGCCAGGATGGTTTATTCAAGGTACTGGAAATCTGATAAACGTCCGAGCACGGACGAATGGGTACTGAAGACAATAGATAATATACAAATGGAAAGGTTAACAGAAAGGATAAAAGGAAATGCGACAAATGAAAGTTGCTATGAGGACAAGTATAATCTGTTTACTAAATACTGTAGTAAGAAATATAACATTACTATAGATGTAAGGGATTAATGGACATGTAAGAAGACAAATTGTTTAATAGGCACAAAGATATAAGAGAGAGAGAGAGTCTCATTTGTGCCACCTCTCATTTCATCTTATCTTATTATAGGCTATTGGGAAGTTAAGAAGAATGGAAGAAATACAATTTTGCGGGCAACAACAGGAAATCAATTGCTGAGCCCTATCCACTTTTGTTGTATTTAGTGCACTCTTTTTCTTTATCACCCTTCTACCCTTCCCCCCTCTTTTCTTACCCAATCCTCCCCCTCCCCTGTGTTACCCCTTTCTGATTTTGGTCCATTAAGGATCTCTGTCTTTTTTATAGACTGTACGTTATATGTGGGTGGGAATGTCCTACCTAACCTTGTACGTCATGTCTCTTTTTAAGAATGGAAAGCAATAAAAATTATTTTTTAAAAAAAAAAGAAACAGCCTCTTAACTTGCATCTACACTGTTCTCCAGATGGTAGCAGGTTAGGGCTGTGGATTGGCGAGGATCAAACATGATTGTCCAGGGCGAACTTAAGACCCTCCGCCATTGGCACCATGTTGTATGGGACATTGTGGTGCACTCCCTAGTATACTGTATATTCATTATTGTTGTCTTGTGCTGTGATTAGCATTGAATAGGACAGAAGCAACAGGGATGGGATCATGAAAAGGATATATTTGCCTTTTAGTGGATTATATCTTTAAGTTATATAAAATTACTCTTAATGTAAAACATAATGTATGGGATATTATAGGCATCTACACTGAGCGTTGTCCTTGCAAGCAAAGCACAAAATGCCACAGGGGATATATTTGAGTTAATTCAGAGAGAGATTTGGTTCAAGAGTTTAAAGAGAGCTATCAAAAGTGTTCTCTTCTGAAAATACTATGCAATGCAATCAAACATGATGAGCTACTTTGGCTAAATCCACATATCCACATGCAAATCATCAGTATGCCCACCATATCTTAAATTTCATTCTTTAATTTAAATACTTTTTAATTAAAATTTATTTCTTCCCTTTAAAGGCTTCTTTCCCTTCCTCCCACCTTCTTAGTGAGTAGAAGAGATAGATTAAAACCCAGGCTTCAAACACTATTATGTTTAGGAATATTCAGAAAAGGATTTATTAGAATTGGATAATTATAAAGCCCTCCACAATCATTGAGGGTAGGGGTGCAACAGCCAATGGAAGTTAAAAATTGTGAATAAAGAAATAGTTGGGACTTTTTTGGCCAAGAGAAAACCTCTCAAGGAATTTTCTCTTTTTTGCTCTTATTGGTGTCTCAGTGAAGGATTCTGGAGGCAGCTGTTGTTTACTTTGTTTGCTATAGGGAGGTACACACACCTACAATTGGCTCGAGCAGTCTTCTACTATACCTTGGGCCTTATTCATTGCCTTGTTTACTGCAGACATGCTGCCGCAACACAAAATTGGAAGGTTGAATTAAATCAACTGTCCTTCACCATCCCCCCAGTTCTAATTTCATCTAAAATCATTTCAATTGGAGCACAAGAAGGAACATAAGAGGCGTGGTTGGCAGGCACATTAAAGTCTCTGGAAAGCTTCATTTAGAATCTTTGTTAATTGAGGTATGCCTATATTCAAACCTGTTTCAGTTTTCCATAGGCATTTTTCAGACTGGGTTTGCATTTTTGTTCATTTTGATAAGCACAAAAGGGAGAAGCGAGGGACATATAGCCCAAAGCACTCAGGCTTACATGAAGATGTTCAAAGGAGCTGCCATTTGACATGGCTTCAAAACATGTTTCCCACATGCTGGACTTGTACGTCTGCTCTTCACACTTTACATGTTTTTTGAGTAAAATCTAGTGGCATAGGCCACAAACACTGAGGTGAAATATACTCATATACATGAACTCATATATGTTGAACTCATGTATAAGTCAAGGGAAGGGTTTGGGGCCCAAATTATGGATTTTGATATCACCCATGAATAAATGGAGGGCCATTCCATTGAGAGCGGAAAGCAACAATTCTGCCTCAGGGGGTTAGCTGCTCTGGACACAGGCATGTAGCCAGGGGGGGGGCTAAGGGGGCTTCAGCCCCCCCCCCCCGAAATTCTCAGGGAGGTCTGCAAAAAGGCCTTACTGGTACATTATTTAAACTGTTATGTTTATTCATATCATGATCTGATCACCATGCTCATTATATCCCACATTCAGGGGGTTATTGGGATAACAATACAAAAGGTTTGCTAGGGTAGACCCTCTTCCACCCAGTCTCAGCCCCCGAACCAAACTCAGCCCCCCCCCCTTCCCCGAATCAAAATCCTGGCTACGGCCCTGTCTGGACACTACCATTTGCCTACCCAGACATTCATAAAAGCCAGACATGATGCCATGATGGAAACAATAGAGAGGGTTGGTGCTTCTTTTAGGTTCTTCCATGACAGATTAAGCTCTTCCCATGTGTTACTCTACTCAGAAAATTGTATGATTCCTTTTTCAATAAGACTTAAGCTACAGTACTCACAATAACCCATAGATAAATCAATCCAAGTTTTTGGAGTTGATTTTTAATTAAAATTTCTAGACTTATACACAAGTAAATGTTATTGATTTTATGGATTCAAATGTTATTGCTTCAATGGATTTACAAAATTAAGACTAACATTCAGGTTTAGGCTAGAACATGGGCTATACAGAACTAATAGGGGGGGGGATTCCCTAGATTGTATTAAAATGGCTCAGAAATTAGCCACACTACCTCCATTCTGGCCTGTTGAGAAACACCTTAATATATGTTTATATCATTCCAGAAGGCTCTTTCCATACCCTTGTGGCTCCCTCACCTTACACTCCCTCCCTTAAAAATATTCCTACAGTAGGAAATGAACATGTATTTCCTGATGCTGCCTACTAGGCATGGTTTTGAATCCTAAAATGGTGAATCGTAAATCAAATGGGGGGGGGGGGGGATTTTTTTTGATTAGTAAAAAAAAGACTTACAAAAAATTTCCCAAAAATTTCGGAAATGTAACTTAAGTACTAACGAAATCCGTTAGTAATTCGTATGCCAGAGCATGTGCATTCCAGATGGTTTTGGCCTATAACTCCCAGAAATCCTAACAGCTGGTAAATTGGCTGGGATTTCTGAGAGTTGTAGGCCAAAACTTGAATCAATCACACTGAATTCTAGATGGGACTCTCCAAATAGGAAGGAGGGAGGGAAGGAGGGAGGGAGGGGGTATTCTATTCTTGGAAGCAGCAAAAGACAAGGAGGAGGAGCCCCCCCCCTCGCTCCTCGCTGCCTCTCTCTCACTCCGATCCTGAGGGAGCGAGGGCCCAAGTTTGCCCAGGCCGGTCATATACATTCCATGCACATGCAATAATACAGCAGTAATAACAATGGGTATAAGAAGAGGTAAAATTCAAACCGAAGTGTTCTGAGTGGTCCCTGCCTCATGCGGTGCAAACGGGCTCTTCTTTGTGAGCCCGGAAAATTAGCCCGGGAAAAGACAGCGTTTTTGCTTGGGTGCACACACATACATATTCTTTGGGAGGGGGGGGGTTGCTGCAGAATCTTCTCTATGAGGCCGGATTCTGCAACAAATCCCCCCTCCCAAGAATATGTATGTGTGCTCCCAAGCTGGCTTTTCCCGGCTAATTTCGCTTGCACCGTTTGCACCGCATGAGCCCGTTTGCATGAGGCAGGGACCACTCAGAATACTTCGGTTTGAATTTTACCTCTTGTTATTGTTATTACTGCTGTATTATTGCATGTGCATGGAATTAGGTATGACCAGTTGGATTACTTATAATATTAGGCAGTGGCACTTACAGTAGCATTCATTCTATTATACATTAGGTTGGTTTCTCACCCCAATACTCTTTGATGCCTTAGATCCTGGCAGGGCAGGAGAGGCAGGGAAGCCTGGAAAAAATGTAAACAGAGAGGATTACTCAGAAGTAAATCTGCAAAGGAGGGCACTTTGGATGAAGGGCCCTCCTTTGCAGACAAGGGAGGTGGGAGGGTGGTGAGAGAGAAGGAGGTGCCCCCTTATGCCCCCTTACGACCTAATAATGACACTTAGAAAATCCTGGCCCCGAGGTTCTAAAAAGAAAGTCCACTTCCTGGTTGGCGTTCCAGGTGCGGAAACGCTCGAAAGTAGCATTTCTTACGAATTTCTTACGAAACGAATCATTTTCATAACTTTTTTCTCATGCCTACTGCCTACCCCAAAACCCATCTCTTAAGCCAGTGTTTCTCAAACTCTGCTCCTCTGTATGTTTTGCAGTTCAGCTCTCACAATTCCTAAAATCAGGTATACTGGCTGGGATTTCTGGGAGCTGAAGTCCAAAACACCTGGAGGAGAAGAGATTGATAAACACTGTTTTAAGCAGTGTAGCCCCCGCCCCCATCATGAATATGTCCCTGTTATTGGAGAATTGGGGGAGGGGAATTAAGTGAGAGGTTCAGGCCTTTCTCCTGTATTGCGGCATAAGTGTTCCTCTCTGGCAGATGGTAGTCAAAAGAGTCACAGTGATCACATGCTTATGTAAATGTGGACAGCAAGGTCAGAGCGTGCCAATGAGAAAAGGATTCCTTCTCTTCCTCATACATATTAGGGACATCATCAGAAAGGATTTGTGAGGAAATAGGGAGCAGCGGGGCAAATCTATCACCCTGTGCACAGCTCCCTCTCGGTGACCCATCAAATGGGGAAAGTGTTGCCATTGCTAGGAGGCTCTGTGCTAGCTCCAATGGAGCCAGCACATCATGGGAAGTCTTGCGTTTTGGGGTGGAAGCATTCAGCAACTTTTTTACCCGGAGAGATAGCACAGCGGTAACAACAGCTGTGCTGGCAATCTGAAGATCTGAAGATTGTAGGTTAGAATCCCGGGCTGGGTTGGACACCAGCTGCGAGTCCTGTCCACTGTTTACCCAACAGTTCGAAAACAGCTGAGCTGTGATTAGATAAAACTGGGAACCGCCAAGCGGGGAAGGACTTTTTCAAAGAAGGACTTACAACGCCTAAAATAAGTAAGATCGGCTGGAATGCGGAAAAACAGAGGCTATCAGTCATGAGGATGTAGCAACAGCATCACCTTGTGACGTAAAGATGCAATCACAACCTGTGAAGCACCGTGATGCAGCCCTGTGACGCAACTGTGATGCAGCCAAAGAAAAACCCTTCTAAAAATTGTACTGTTATATGTTATATGTTGTATGTAATTGTATGTGGAACTGGCAGGGACTGTCTGCCATATTGTTGCAACCCAGATCATGAGGGTCCCTCAGTAAACCACCACAAGCAGCAACAATTAAATGCTTTATTTAGAATAAGTAGATAGGACGAATGAGTTCAAAGATGTAGTCCAAAGATGCTCCCTGCATCTGAGTATTGCAAGGCAATAGTTCTAAAGAGTTCAAGTTCCAATAAATGAAGAGACAAGCTTGAGACCCCAATGGGCTAAAATCCGAAATAAGTCCTTGGCAAACAATGGCTTGGCTGAATACTAGAGTACGGTGACTTGAAAGCTCTGAGGCCTTGTCCTGGGCTGAAGTTCCGTGGAGCTTGGCAAGGAAAGCTGAACGTTGGCGTGACATGCGAAGCGCCAACGGGACCCAACTTAAATAGGTCCCACACGGTGTTGATCTTTAAGACGCCAACTGCGTCGTAACTCTTTCTCATGGACAGTTTGGGGCCTTGACTTTCTCAAGCCCTTTACTGCAGACAAATATGTCAGCTCATTAATGCCTGCACCTGGTGGTACAAGGGAAAGCGAATCTTTGCCTCCCCAGCTCTTCTTATCAGCTTGGGAAGGAAAAGGGCTGCGGTTGCCTTGACTGTTGGCTGGCACGGAGGCCTCTGCAAAGGCTTCCCTTTAGACTTGGTTGAGGCCTGTGGTTTAATATGGCTTCGGTCTTGCTTGGCTATGGAATCAGGCTGGGACATGACACATATGTGTAATGTAATCCACTCTGAGTCCCCTTCGGGGTGAGAAGTCGAATATAAATAAAGTGTATTATTATTATTATTATTATTATTATTATTACCCCGGTTGGAGGCATGGCCTAACTTGGATGACAAATAATGTCGTGTGATGTCCAGCATCAATCTCTGTCCTCCCAGACAGGTGAAAGCATCATAGGATGCTAAAATCACCCATCTGTTGAAGTTGTTAGAGGTTTGAATCTTTTTTTTCAAATCAGTGTTCATCAACATTAAAAAATTATTTCTCCTGACAAATTGTCTAGCCTTACATCATTACTGAGATAACGTGGACTGTCTACAGGCGTCATATGCAACTCCTGGTACGATTCCATCAGTGCTGCCTATGAAAAATCCTGAAAATGTCTTGGGAAGACAGGTGGACAATGTCAACATGCTGGAAGAAGCAAAGACCAACAATAGTGAAGAGATGCGCTTCCGCCATCAACTAAGCTGTACTGGCCACGTTGTCTGAATGCCCGATCACTGTCTCCCAAAGCAGCTACTCTACTTCGAACTCATGAACAGGAAATGGAATGTTGGCAGACAAGAAAAGAGATTTAAAGATGGGCTTAAAGCTAACCTTAAAAACTGTGGCATAGATAATGAGAACTGGGAAGCCCTGGCCCTTGAGTGCGCTAACTGGAGGTCAGCTGTGACCAGCAGTGCTGTAGAATTTGAAGAGGCGTGAATGGAGGGTGAAAGGCAGAAACGTGTCCAGAAGAAGCCAACCCTGACCGGGACCACCTTCCATCTGGAAACTGGTGTCGTCACTGCAGGAGAAGATGCAGATCCAAAATAGGGCTCCAGAGCCACCTATGGACTCATCACCAAGACACCACACCTGGAAGACAATCATCCTCGAGCTACAAGGGATCACCCAAGTAAGTAATTTTTAACTAAAATGTGCAATTCTATTGGTAGCTGATTCACTTTATTATATTCAGGCTAAGCATCTTTCTCCCTAAACAGATTTTTCTCCATCCTGGCATGTCAAATAGGATTCTGAGCATGTATGCTCATTGTTTTCATGGATCAGGCAGCCAAAGCCAGATGTTTCCATGAGCAGACATTGTTTAATGTCAGCCACTTAGTCTTGATGAAACTCTTATTGATTTTCTGTGAAGTATGTGACCAGACTATCCAGCCTAGAATCCTTTTGTTTGATGTGTATCTTTTCACTTTGGATCAATCCCTTTACTTGATTAATTATTGCATTTGTTTTGTGCTGTTATTGTCTGGCCTCCACATCTAAACCTCTCTTTTGATCTCAGGTGTGTTTGGTGATAGAGGCAAGCTCATATCAACCTTATTTGACTGTATTAAACTGTTAAATATAAACCCAGTTCCAAGCTAAAATGAGAACTTTGCATCCACTTTCATTACTCTGAAACAATTTGAATAAGAAAAAAGAATGGTGGTGGTGATGATGATGACTAGAAGCCATCACTCTATCTATGATCAAAGAACACCAGATGCCCTTTCTTCCATGGATTGACCATTTTCAAGGAAATAAATAGTAATTCAAAGAGTCAGTCTTTTTCATCCCATTGACACCTTGTGCTTGCAAGTGTGATTCAGCTAAGCTCTGACCATTCCACTGAAACCACTATTTTAAGGCCCAGGATTATAGACAACAAGGCTTTTAAGGTTCTGAATTATGCCCCAAACCCTGCATTGTGCTCATAACTATTTAGGGACTCACCTTCTTCCAAACCGGAGGGCTCAGTAACAACTTCTACCTGGAGAAATCTCCCCCCCTTCACACATGCAACCCTTGTATTTCTCCTCTTTTGTGCAGACTCTCCCTGACTTCCATCCTCGCTAGCCAGAGTAGATTGCACCAAAATGGATTGACCTAGAACTTTGCTGGTATTTGGGAAGGCCTATAGGGACCTGAGTAGAATGGACGCTTGTGATAATGTTTTATGGTTCTGTGTGGATTGTATATTATATATTGTATGCTAATGTTTTAACAGTATTTTATGATGGTTTTATTTGTTATAATTGTGTGGCATTCAATTATTGCCAATTGTAAACCATTCCGAGTCGCCCTCGAGCTGAGAGGTGCAGTATATAAAGGTAGTAAGGAAATAAATAAATAGGTGAAATAATTGACATATCAAGCCTTGTTGTACTTCTATCCTCAAAGCATAGAGCCTTCCTGGTGGCTGGTGCTAGAGTTTGAAAGACACTGTCTAGGAAGGCTTTCTCATGCTCTCCTTCCATTAGGAGAAGAAAACTTTCCTAACCCAACAGGCTTGGGGAAAAAAAAATCTGCAAGAGGCATTCTATTTGATTTTTATCATTCACTTTTGTAATGTTTTGTACCTTTGAGTGTGCTTTTATTTGTATTTGCTTGAATTTATGCATTTTGAACAAAATAGGGTTACTGATTTCTGGACACCGAGGGCACATTTACACTCACCGCTTATGATGGTGTGAAGAAGAATCAGCCTCACAGCAGCTAAATACTACAGAGGACTGATCTGGACCAACTGGGGCAAAACCACTTACCATGGCTTTCCCCCAAGGTCAGGGCTGCCAATACAGCCGAGTCGCTTCCCAAATAGAATTAGCCACAGCCCTTGCACCCTGGGCTGTCCTTTCCACCTGCCTCCCTCATAGCTTCCTTAGCAAAACCCCCAGGTGAAGGCTGCTGGAGCTCTTACTGTAGGGTGATGTCCCAGCAGGGGACAACTATGACATGGGGGAGGGGGGGTCCCATTAGTGTCCCTGTCCAGCAACACCGAACTATGTTTGGTGCGACTGGGAAGTGGGGACTTGAAGGTACAGTAGCTAAGGGAGTCCATATCAAGCGTGCATTTTCAGTCCATGTAGAAAGGTCCTCAGATAGAACCCAACATTTAAAGCAGTAACATCTGGTAGAAATAAATAAAAAATCATAACTATAATGGCTACCTACCAGGTGACCCTAAGTCCTCTCCTAACCAAGAAGAAAGTCTGGATTGTTGTAGGTTTTACAGGCTGTATGGCCATGTTCTAGAAGTATTCTCTTCTGATGTTTCGCCTGCATCTATGGTAGGCAATCCTCGGTGGTTGTGAGGTATCAGAAGAGAGTCTTTTTGGCATTTGTTCTACTCTCAGAATCAGACTCCTTCTTACCTGCTTTGGCTTCTCCACACAATTCACAATAGGGGATTGTCAATCACTCCCTTCCCTGTGCCCTGTTTCTGAAAACTTTAAGAAGCCTTTCTGTATCTACCTTTATCCTATCAACACTAGCTTTTCCCTTGTGACTCCTTCACTATTGCCTTTGCTAATGTTTCCCTCTATTGATATCCTATGGTTCTTCTACTGCCCACTCTGGAATCTCTTGAGCCCCAACATTCAAGTCATATTGTTCCTGATACTGTTGCCCCTATGAAGACAGTCATGTACATTTTAAACTAAATGTCCTTATATGGAATTATATAAATCTTTCTCACTAAATCAAAGGTGATAAAAACAATAATGCCTTAATGTATTGTGAAAGGCTTTCATGGCTGGAATCACTGGGTTGTAGGTTTTTCGGGCTGTATGGCCATATTCTAGAAGCATTTTCTCCTGATGTTTCGCCTGCATCTATGGCAGGCATCCTCACAACCTCTGACAAGGGTTTTTTCTCCCACCCTGGACTTTTCACAGATATATGAACCCCAATTTTCCTAGTTTCCAACAGACCTCACAACCTCTGAGGATGCCTGCCATAGATGCAGGTGAAACATCAGGAGATAATCCTTCTAGAACATGGCTATACAGCCTGAAAAACCCACAACAACCCAATAATGCCTTATTTTTGTGAATGAAAAAAACCCCACACTCAAACCGAAGAGAGTGATATATGCAATTCTCAGGTCTATATAACCTCACTTTCATACAAGCTGTAGCCTATTCCAGAACAACAATAAATGCTCTTCTGGAATGGCCTACAGCTTGTATGAAAGTGAGGTTATATAGACCTGAGAACTACAGGTTCAAGGCTCCGATCTCAAATCAATGAAAACTGTCAATCTTATTTATACAGCAAGTGACTCTTAACAAGCTAGCTGCTTGTTTTTTGCATGCCACTAAAATGACAAGCACTTGTGATATTTTAAATGACAACCTCATTAAAGCAAAAAGAACATAAATGCTTAGATAAAGATCAGAGAATCTAGAGGGGGTTAGGGCCTGAATAAATCCACCACAGACATTCGAAATCCAGGTTTTTCCAATTTAAGTGATTTGGAATACCATGAAAACATGCTGCTTTAATTAGACAATTGTACTGTTAAAAATAAATACTGGTATTTGTCAGGCACACTGCACTGGTGGGAGGAAAAACTCTTTTTTTCTGTTTTTCCGAGCTGCTTGCTGATTTGCTTTTCATCAAGGAAAATAAGAAAGTAATGGCCTGCAGATGTTCCAGGACTCCAAGTCCCATAAGCCCCAAATAGCATAATCAGGGATAATGGAACTTGAAGTCCAACAGAATCTATAAGGCATCTGGTCTCCTACTTTTATAGGAATCTACACAACACACATTAGTTTGATGCCATGACATGGGTCATTGTACTTTGGAGAGGAGTACTTAGAATTCTCTCCTTCAAAAGGCCAGGCTGTAGCACCAACTGGTTAATTACTAGTAGCAATAGATCACTGCCAACCGGAAAGTGCCAAGTTGAAAGCCTGAGTCAGATTGAGCACCCAACTGTTAAGTCTAGCTTAATGTCCACCTAAGCAGTTCAAAAACAGCTGAGCTGTGAGTAGAAAAATTCGGCACCGTTTAAAACAGGGACGTGTTTTACGACACCATAAAAATGCTGGAGATCAGAGAACAAGGAAGAAATATGATCAAAGTGTCATAGTAGAGGAAGTGACAGCACCCCCAATGACTGGAATCAAGCATAACCAGGCGCCAAAGTTGGAAATGCCAAAATACCCCCCCATCTGTCTGTCTTGTATGTAAAAATGGCATTGAATGTTTGCCGTGTATGTGTGCATTGTGATCCTCCTGAGTCCCCTTTGGCTAAAATAGAACTTGGCTGATAATATTAGAAGTTACATCCAACACACTGAGGAGACATTAGGTTGGAGAAGACAATTCTAGTTCTGTTTTCAAAGAGTTGTAAGAGGCTCTAAGGGCCATCCAACCCAATCCCCTGCCATGCATGAATAAATAGTCAATCATAGCACTCCCAACAGATGGCCATCCAACCTCTGCTTAAAAACCTCCAGTAAAGAAGACTCAATTAGACTCCAAAGCAGCATATTCCACTGTTGAGCAGGTCTTACAGTCAGGAAGCTCTTCCTAAAGTTTAGGTGGAATCCTTTTTCCTGCAGTTTGAATCCATTGCTCCTTGTCTTCGTCTCTAGACTTTAAAAGATGTTCACTACATAAAAGAGAGAGTTCTAGTCTTGTCCACCGAGATTGAGGTTTCTATTCTCCTATAAATAAAATCACCAAGCAAGTAAATGAGTGCTACATTTTCACCGGCGAGCCTAAAACAAATAATAAGGGCAGTTTTCTGCAGCAAACAGGGAGCACTTCTTCATTTCAGGATTTTAAAAATCTTCAAAGGGACCTATTAGCTGCTCCTATGGCTCTTTTGTTCACTTCTGAGAAAATAATTATGGTCCAATTTCTTCTTGTTTAGCTTGTGAGCCCTGATTAGACTGAACACAATCTTGCTTTCAAACAAGGTATGTAATTTTGCGTAGGACATGCATTCAGCTTTCCGGCTTTGTGGATTATAACAAATTGCTCAATTTTGTCTTTGTGGGCTGTAAAATTTAGGGCATTCAACTTACCTGCTTGGCATATGTTATAGTGCCCTCGCTAATGAATGCCATTTTAATGCTTTTAGCCTGGAGGGAATTCAGTTTTGATCTGGCATAGCTCAGTTCATTTAAAGATGATTTTGTATAGAACAAGGACCTCTGGGCCTTAGATTAGACATAAATTCTCCCAACAGTGCCACTTACCCTTTAATGCCATTTGGCAATGTTTGGAAGGCTTTCCTTCTCTTATCAATTAACTATTGATCTCTTTGTCATTTCATCAAACCAGTCTTGATTTTTCTTAGTTTGATATCCAATGGTTTTTTTACAGACTGTGATGATGGAGGTCTTCAGTTTGTTTCAATGTTCCTCAACCTTTTTCGGGTGTTCTATGGGTAGATGATCCTGGAGTGTTGCTTTGAGAAGGGCTTGTTTGGAGGGCTCCTGGAAGGGCTTTGGGTGTTCATTTTTGCATCTTATATCTTTCTTCCTTGAGTCTGCGCCAGGACGATTTTGCAGCCATGGATCAGATTAACCTGTGGTCTGTCCAGCAGTAATCAGCACCTGTCATGACTCTTGTGAGAAGCACATTGCGGCAGTCTCTGGCACGTGTATTTACATAGTCTAAGACCAGGGTGCTTCCATGATGTCTTGAGCTTGTCTTTCTAGCAGAAAAGTGTGTTGGTGATGATAAGGTTGTGTTCTGCCATTTGCTGAGAAGCAGTATGCCATTTGAGTTGCTGTTTCCAACCGTTTCTTTTTTTCCCTATGATCCCTGGCCACAGGTCAAAAATCTTGCCCAACTCTTGTATTAAAGTCCCCCAGAAGGATGATTTTATTCTCCTTAGGTATCTTGATAGGATGGTGTCCATTTGACAGTAAAAAATTCCTGTCTTCATCAGGATCTAGTATTGGTGCATAGGTACTTATATGATGGTTGCCTGTTGGTTTGGGGCAAGGTTAATTCGGAAGGTTGAGAGTCATTCGCTGATGCCAATGGGTGCTTTGGTCTGGTGCTTCACCAGGTCATTTCTGATAGCAAAGCCAACTCCGTGCATTCTCCGTTCTTCTTCAGGCAGTCCTTTCCAGAAGAAGGTGTAGCCTTCTTTGTCTTCCTTTTAGCTGTCTCTCCTGCTCTCTGGGTCTCCTGAAATGCAGCTATGTTGATGTTAAAGCATCCCAGTTCCTTTGCAATTATAGTAGTCCTGCATTCGAGGTGCTTACTGTCAGTATTGTCCAGCAGTATTTGTTCGTTCCATGTTCCAAAGTTCATTTTTCTTCTTTGGCCACACGGTGGTGACTCCTCTGACACGGCAGTCCAGTCAGGGATAAGATAGGCAGACTATGTTTAGAGCATCTTTTCAAGCCCCTTCCCTGCGTGGGTGAGCACAGTGGATCCTAAAAAGGGCTGTTCAGTCACGCATACAGCTGCTAGACTACTCAACTGCCTTGGCTCTTGAGGTAGAACAACTGAATCCATATCCAATGCCTATGTGCCAATCTGTGACTAGGGCTTCCAGATTTCACAGTTCTACCCGTCACTACTCGTTGATTGCCATGGGACTTTTGTTGGTTTGTTTTTATTTTTCTTAGAAGACATCTGTGCATGAGGATTTTTTAATGTGTAGAAGTCAACCGATCAACACGCAGTCTTCATACAGTAAGGTCCCAACCAGTGGCATGGTTAATACGATGTCAGTGGCTTCTCAATCTGTTGCAGCCTTCATCTGCCTTCACAGCTGTTGTAATCTATACCATGTTATTCTCTGCCTGTTCCGCCATTGAGATCTTCAGGTCTTCATATTGTGTTTGCTCTGGAACCTCCCCTGTGGCCCCTTCTGAGAGTACATAACTCCTGTGGTTATGCCTGCAGGTTCACTGGAACATGCAAGCCCCCCATGATACCAACACTTTGCAGATACTCATGATGATCAGGGTTTTTTAAGCCACAAAGGTCATCTACAGACCAAGAAAACACTCTCTATGCTCATCAGATGGAACCAAACTTCTGAAGGACAAAAAATCCATCACACTATGTTGGAAAGAACACTACCACAACCTCCAAAAAATCAGGTGCCCTATGAAAAGCTCGGCCTTTCATTGAATATCGAGAAAACCAAAGTGCTCTTCCAGCAGATACCAGCCAATCCCTCTGCAATGCCAGAAACACAGCTTAATGGTGTCACAGTAGAAAATGTTGACAATTTCGCTACCTTGGCAGCCACCTCTCCAAAAAGTCAACACTGACACTGAAATACAACACCGCCTGAGCTCTGCAAGTGCAGCATTTTCCCAAATGAAGCAGAGAGTGTTTGAGAATCAGGGCATCCATAGAGATACAAAGGTGCTTGTTTATAAAGTTATTGTCCTCCCAAACCTGCTATATGCCTGTGAAAGGTGGATTGTCTACATGTCACACTCAACTCCTGGAATGATTCCATCAGCGTTGCATCTGAAAAATCTTGCAAATAACTTGGGAAGACAGGTGGACCAATGTCAGTGTACTGGAAGAAGCAAAGACCACTAGCATTGAAGCAACATTCCTATGCCATCAACTCTACTGTACTGGCCATGTTGTCTGATCACCGTCTCTCAAAGCAGTTACTATGCTCCCAACTCAGGAACAGAAAATGTAATGTTGGTGGACAGGAAAGAAATTTAAAGATGCGCTAAAAGCCAACCTTAAAAACTGCGGCATAGAGACCGAGAACTGGGAAGCCCTGGCCATTGAGCACTTTGATTGGAGGTCAGCTGTGACCAGCAATACTGCAGAATTTGAAGAGGCACAAATGGAGGGCAAAGGGAGAAATGTACCAAGAGCAAGGCGCATAAAGCCGACAGTGACCAGGACTGCCTTCCCACTTGTAAACCGATGTCCTCACTGCAAAACACATGGATCAAGAATAGGTCTCCACAGCCACCTACGTATCCACCACCAATACACTACACTTGGAAGTCCATCATCCTCAGACTCTGAGGGATGATGGAAGTAAGTAAGTTAAAGACCATTATAATGCACTTCAAACTTAAATCTTCAAATAGTTTAGTTGGGGTCTTCATCTTATGATTGTATTTGTATTTGTATGATTGTATTTGGTTGTAAATAGATAAGAAAACAGATATGAGTATCAGACAAACAAGACTGTCTAAAAGAAGTGTCTAAAAGGATATGACTGCAAGGGCAGCTTGAGCTCCAGGGTAACATTTTCTCTCAATTAAAAAAATCGTTTAAGAAACAACTGCTGAAGAACAGCTAAAGATCATCCTAAGGTTCATTTGCTATGTAAACAAAGAAATCGATTTCTCGCTAACATTTATAGTTGACTGTCACAATCACCGACTTAGAGCTGCCCCTTTAACACACACACGGAGACGTAGCGAAGGCTAACTATGTTTATTAAGTAAAACAAATCCAAAAATGCAGTTCAGTTATAGAGTTCATAGAATGAAGCAATCAGCACAAAGCTGCAGTTCAGTAAGATTAGCAAAGTTCCAAAAGGTCGTAGCAAAAAGCAAAGAGTCAAAGCTTGGCAAGGCTTCCGGATTCACCCGGATCAAAACAAGGACTTCGCACCAATGCGTATTAGATGCAAGGCAAAGGTCTTAGTCCAAGGCGAGCCAAACTAGGCTCCAGGATTCACTCCGCTTCACACCCTTCAGATCAGATGAGGCCGGAGAACTGGCGAACAGTTCCCCGGGCCGTGCTTAATCCCTCGGCCTGAAACCCCGACGATCTAGGGCCCGGCGGCTCCAGTCTCTACTTTCCGAACGGCGACGATCTAGGGACAGATGCCAGCTCCTCCTGCCCTCCTCTATGTCCCTTCGCCTGTTATGAGAACGGCCCCGCTCTACCAGTTCAGTATCGCTATCTCCTGAGAAGCAGCCTCCCCCGGAGATTCCCAGCCGCTAGCCTCCATCTGCTGCTCGGCCAGCTCTTGGGAACCTCGGCCGTTTGGGAATTCATAACTATCTGTTTCGCTGCCTCCCATGTCCACCTGGCCTGCTCCTTCCCCGAGAGAACGCTCCCACTCAAGATCCCAAGCTAAACTCTCTACAGGTGACTGGGGCAAAGGCACTGCGGACCAATCTTGCTCTGGGCCTTCTAACTCATCCTCCGAGTCCCTCCCTCCAGCCTGTGCGGGTCCCAATGCCACGGGACCCCGGCGCCTCACCCCCCACCAGTGGCACGAACGGGCCCATGGGTGCTACACTATCCCCCTCAGGGCCCCCTGGGCCGCCCAGGGGGCTTGGGCTTGTCAGGGTACTTGCGGTGGAAACGAGCCACCAAGTCCGGCGCGTGCACATCTCGAGCCTTGACCCAAGCACGTTCTTCAGGGCCAAAACCTTTCCAGTCAATGAAGTACTCCAACTTCCTGTAACGGAGCGGGCATCCAAGATGTCCTGCACTCGACCTCCTCTCCGCCTCCCACATCACGGGGGAGAGGCGGCTGCGTCCACGTCAGGCCGCACCCCTTCGCTGGCGGAGCAAGGAGCGATGAAACACCGGGTGGAGTTTCATGTCCGCTGGGAGCTGTAGTTTGAAGGAAACAGGCCCCACCTTTTCCAAAACTTTGTAAGGTCCCAAAACCACAAGATCCAACTTGCGGCTGGGGCGCTGCGGGGGCAGATTCTTGAGGACAGCCAAACTTTATACCCCACCCGGATCTCAGGACCCTCCTGGCGCCGCCGATCGGCCATCCGCTTGTTGTCGGCCTTCGCGTGGTCCACTTGAGTACGGAGCACGGCTTGACGCGCAGTGAGCTCCTGGAGCCAATCCTTAGCCTCCGAAACATCCCCAGACGGGTCAACCGGAGGGTAGAACCGAGGGTGGTGTCCATAGTTAGCAAAGAAAGGAGTCTCTTTGATGGATTCCTGCGTTGCATTGTTGTAAGCAAACTCTGCCAAAGACAACAAGGACGCCCAGTTGGTTTGCTGATAGTTGACATAGCAGCGCAGGTACTGCTCCAAAGTGGCATTAACCCTTTCGGTTTGCCCATCGGTCTGCGGGTGGTGAGCCGTGGACATCCGCACATCAATCCCCAGCAGCTTCTGGACAGCCTTCCAGAACTGGGAAGTGAATTGGGTGCCCGGTCTGTCACCAGGCTCTGTGGAAGTCCATGCAGCCGAAACACATGTTGCACAAACATATCAGCAGTCTCTTTGGCAGTAGGCACCCCCACACAGGGGATGAAGTGTCCCATCTCAGGAAACAATCCACCACGACCAGTATCGTGGTGAAGCCTTTGACTTGGGGAGGTCGGTGATGAAATCAGCCGAAATCATCTTCCAGAGGGGGGGTCGGAAGGGGCTGGAGCAAACCGCCGGCTTGCCCCCTGGTTCTTAGCCCGGTGACACACGGGCAAGAGCCCACATAGTCTTCCACATCCCTCCGCACTTTAAGCCACCAAAAGTCCCGGAGGACCAGCTGCAGAGTCTTAAAGAGGCCAAAATGTCCCGCCGCCTTGGTGTCATGACAAAGCCGTAGAATGTCCCCCCTCCGGGCCCGGAGAAACATAAACAGAGTCACGGTGATAGAGCACCCCGTTTCGCACCTGAAACGGAGCCTGCACCCCCTTGGTCAGCTGCTCTCGCACCCAAGGGTCGTCTCGTTGGCGGGCTTGAACCCGCACGCTCAACGGCCGCTTGTCCACAGGGGCCAGGCGGTGCCGCGGAGCCAGCGGAGCCGTCGAGCGGCTGCAAAGTTCTCCGCCTTGAGCAGAGGCTGCTCGGGGAGGCCTTCCCCCCCCGCGGACATACTCCGGCTTTCGGGACAGGGCATCAGCTTGCTTGGTCTGCTTGGGGGGTCACATAGTGAATGCGGAAATTGAAGCGCTCAAAGAACAGGGACCATCTCTGTTGCCTCTGGTTCAATTTGCGCTGAGACTTCAAGTGCTCCAAATTCCGGTGGTCGGTGTGAACTTCCACCGGGAATTTGGCCCCTTCCAGGAGGTGTCTCCAGACTTCAAATGCCACCTTGATGGCTAGGAGCTCCTTCTCCCAAATGGTATAGTTCTTCTCCGGCGCCGTGAGCTGCCTGGAGTAGTAGGCGCAGGGCAACAAGTCCGTCCCCTGTGGTTGTAGCAGGATCGCTCCCACTGCTACATCCGAAGCGTCAGCCTGCACGATGAAGGAGTGCGGGGTTGGGGTGCTGCAGAAGCGGCTGAGTGGTGAACAGCTGCTTTAGCTTGCGGAACCCCGCATCTTCGCCTCCGGCGCCCACCGGAACGGCACCTTTCCCCGCAAACACTGGGTGATCGGATCAGCCCACTTGGCAAAGTCAGGAATGAACTTTCTGTAGTAGTTGGCAAAGCCCAGGAAGCGTTGAATGTCCTTTTTTGCTGGCCGGGGCCGCCCAGTCAACAACAGCCTGGATCTTGGTGTCATCCATGGCAATGCCCGTGGAGGAAATACGGTAGCCCAGAAAGTCTACCTCACGCAGATCAAACGCACACTTCTCCAGCTTAGCATAGAGCCCGTGGGCCCTCAGTCTCTGGAGCACTTCCCGAACGTGGCGGTCATGGGTGGCCTGATCCGGAGAAAAAATCAGCAGATCATCAAGATAGACAGCCAGATAGCGATCCAGCAGGTCTCGTAAAATGTCATTCATGAAGTGTTGGAAACAGGCGGGGGCGTTGCACAAACCGAATCCCATCACCAGGTATTCGAAACTGCCCCACTTGGTCTGGAACGCAGTCTTCCACTCATCTCCCTGACGAATCCGAACAAGATTATAAGCACCTCGGAGGTCCACTCGTGAATACTTTGGCGCCCGCATCCGTTCCAGCAACTCGGGGATCAAGGGCAAGGGGTAACGGTTGCGAATCGTGATCTTGTTGAGCTCCCGATAGTCATTACACAACCGCAGTTCCCCTGATTTCTTCTTGACAAACAGGATGGGCGCCCCCCGGGACTGCGGGCGAATGAACCCCTTCCGCAGGTTTTCGTCCAGGAAATCGCGAAGGGCCTGCTGCTCCGGGTCCGAGAGGGGTAGAGCCTCCCCTCGGGATCGGAGCCTGGGGTTCCAAATCGATGGCACAGTCATAAGGCCGGCGGCGGCAGCCGTTCCGCCTCCTTCTCGCTGAAAACGTCCCAGAATCCAGCATACTTCCTGGGCAGCGTAGCCACCGTAGTCACCTCCTGCGCCGCACACGCCCGGGCCATCATGCAGTGGCTCTGGCAGTGGTCAGAGCGAAACAAGCTGTCTCTTGGCCCAGGAGATCTGGGGATCGTGGCGCCAGCCACACGACCCCCCAACACAATAGGAAAGTCCGACAGCTTGGTCAGGAGAAAGGAGATCTCTTCTTTGTGAGAACTAGTCCACATCCTAGTGGGAGCAGTATACTGGGTCACAGCCCCAGCTTTCAAGGGCCTCCCATCAATAGTCTGTACGCCCTTGGGCTCTTGAAGGTCCAGAAATTGCAAGCCAGCAGACCGGGCATAGTCAGTGTCAATGAAGTTGTTGGTAGCCCCCGAGTCGATCATGGCATGGACCATCAGCGGTCCCTTCTCGGGAGACCAGAGGGTGACCATAACAAGGAACAGTTGTCCAGTCTTGGGTTCCGGAGGAAGGTGGGCGACGGCGGCCGAGTGAGCGAACCTCTTACACTCGGCCGACCCTTCCCCCGCCGCCTGAAGAGCTTCCTCAGGCCGGGGCTAGCCACCGCTGCAGAGGCCCGAGGGTCTTCTCCCACGCGTTTCTGGGGCACCACGAGAAAATGACCTGAGCCCCCGCAGTACCAACAAAGGTTGAGTCTTTGGCGCCGAGCCTTTTCGGCGGCATCCACTTTAGGTCGCACCGTGCCCAGTTGCATCGGTTCAGAATCGTCCACAAAAGGAGTGGGCGCAGGGATCTGGCGGGGCACGAATTGGCCGGTCCCGGCCTCCCGCTTGCTCGGCGGTTTTTCTGTCGGGCCGCCCCCCCACCTTCTCTTGTGCTGTGTGGCCGCCTCCGCCCGCAGACTCAAGGCGATGGCCTCCTCCAGGTCGGCCGGCCTGGGCAACTGTAACATCTGCTGTTGGAGCTCGAACGAGAGTCCCGCTAGATACGTGTAGCGTAAGGCCGCCACTTCCCACTTGGTCTGGCTGGCCAACACTCTGGCCCAAGTCGCTGCCATCCCTCCATGCAGTTGAACACGAACCCCACCTGGGCTCGCGGGGTGGCAAACTCGTTCGCAACTCCAGGTACATCCGAACCTGGGCAATAAAAACTTCCACCGCCGCCGGATGTCCGTTGAACCGTGCCGGGTATTCACTGTCGGGTGCTGTCCCGTCTGGTCCGCAACTCCGCCACCTCCTGCTGCAACGCCACCACCTGCTGATCCGTCAGGTTTGCCATGGCGACAGTGGGGACGATGGGAGCCTGACGCGCTGCCGGCGGTTCCTGGTACGTCCGTGTGGTGCGAAAAAGGGGTTCGAGGAGGTCACCGGCCCACTGTCACAATCACCGACTTAGAGCTGCCCCTTTAACACACACACGGAGACGTAGCGAAGGCTAACTATGTTTATTAAGTAAAACAAATCCAAAAATGCAGTTCAGTTATAGAGTTCATAGAATGAAGCAATCAGCACAAAGCTGCAGTTCAGTAAGATTAGCAAAGTTCCAAAAGGTCGTAGCAAAAGCAAAGAGTCAAAGCTTGGCAAGGCTTCCGGATTCACTCCGGATCAAAACAAGGAATTCGCACCAATGCGAATTAGATGCAAGGCAAAGGTCTTAGTCCAAGGCGAGCCAAACTAGGCTCCAGGATTCACTCCGCTTCACACCCTTCAGATCAGATGAGGCCGGAGAACTGGCGAACAGTTCCCCCGGGGCCGTTCTTAATCCCTCGGCCTGGAACCCCGACGATCTAGGGCCCGGCGTCTCCAGTCTCTACTTTCCGAACGGCGACGATCTAGGGACAGAGGCCAGCTCCTCCTGCCCTCCTCTATGTCCCTTCGCCTGTTATGAGAACGGCCCCGCCTACCAGTTCAGTCTCGCTAGCTCCTTGAGAAGCAGCCGCCCCCGGAGATTCCCAGCCGCTAGCCTCCATCTGCTGCTCGGCCAGCTCTTGGGAACCTCGGCCGTTTGGGAATTCATAACTATCTGTTTCGCTGCCTCCCATGTCCACCTGGCCTGCTCCTTCCCCGAGAGAACGCTCCCACTCAAGATCCCAAGCTAAACTCTCTACAGGTGACTGGGGCAAAGGCACTGCGGACCAATCTTGCTCTGGGCCTTCTAACTCATCCTCCGAGTCCCCTCCAGCCTGTGCGGGTCCCAATGCCACCGGGACCCCCGGCGCCTCACCCCCCCCCCCAGTGGCACGAACGGGCCCATGGGTGCTACATTGACGGAAATTGTTCCTAAGACAATTAAATCTTGGGGTGGTGAGTACTTACACTTTATTATGTGTTGTTATATTGTTTATCTTATTTGTCATTTTATATATTTTGTTATGATTTGTTTTCTTCTTTTGCTGTTTTATGCTCAACTGTGTTTTATTGTTTTTTGGGCTTGGCCTCATGTTAGCCGCCCCGAGCCCCCTTTGGGGAGATGGAGGCGGGTTATAAATAAAGATTATTATTATTGTTACATAAGTGACGATGTCACAATCCCTCAGACAAACAGCTGAACAAACTGAGAGGGGACGCTGTTCTGTGGACATGTTTTTGACAAAAATTCTGAAATTTGAAAATGATCTTAACATGTCCAAAACAAATTAGGGAGGAAACCCTTTTGAATTCTTTGCTTTCACATGTGAGAATGACATAGGTGAAGATTTACATCTCTACTGATGATGCCCTTTGTGGCTAAAGATGAAAAATCATGGCCTTAACATATTAATTCTTCACCTATTTGGTGAATGGTAAAAATCCAAGGATCTCTGGCACACCTCAGCTCACAGATTCTGCTTGGTGTAATCACATCTGGAAATATGTGTGTACATGTGAATCACAGGGTGAGAAGGTGATCTAAAGCATTAAAAAATATCATTTCCCTGCATTTAAATCTATGCTGTTAAAAAAAAGATCCCCAGTGCCAAGCCCTGAATCAAAAAGGCAACAAAGTCAGTCTCACTTACCTGCAAGATGTATGCAGCCAATTCAAATACAACTTCGCTGTCAACCTCAATGAGCTCCTTGTGAAAAAAAAGAAGAGAACATAAAATTTACTCATTTCTTGCTTTGTTACCATTGTGCATTAAGTCAGAGTTCACAATAAAGGCTTATGGTACAGAAGAAATTTGATGTACTGTATGATGGGGGAGCAGTTAACTGAGACCTGTTTCCAATCTGATATTATCTTATACAGCAGGTAGATTCTTCTATTGCTTTTCTTGCATGTTTTCAATGGGACTGCTCTTACATCATAGTGGTGCAAGCCGATCTTCAACCAGAGCCTTTAACTTGCTGGAGATAAGCCAGGCAAGATAGTCAAGTAACAGCATGAAGCCATGGGCAGATCTCACCCCAGGGCCAAAATCTATCAGGAGGTTTTCCTGTGCAAGCCCAATGAAATAATAGGAGCCAAAAGAGTTCACTTGTAGTAGGAATTTCAAATATGCCTGTACACTATACCTGGATTTTCACCATGTTCATGCATATGCCACTTTGGATTTTCCATTTCAAACAGATTTAGCTTACACAAGAAACTAGCAAGGAGAAACTGGAGCCAAACCACAACTTAATATGGAGAAAAAAAGGCAGCTATTCTGGGACACAACTAACTTCAAGTAAATACCACAAACATGTTAATGGTAGGTAGTGTACAAAATCAGTGCCCACATGCAAGGACTACTCAAGTCCATGGGCTGCATTTGGTTCTATAGGTTTGGAATCAATTCTCGCCTTACATCAAAGCAAGGTATGGTTTCCAGTACTGACTATTCTTACAGTCACAGATGAACTGAATGTGTATGTATTGGACTTTGTTCATACTACAGTCAAGTATTTTCCATTCTTCTTCCTATGAACCAAACAGTTGCCTTTGTGGAGTACAGTATGTTCCCATCCCATTTACAGAGTAATCTAACCTCTAAATGGTAACTCTGGCATGCCCATGCTGGCCTTTCATATTTAAACCTTTGTTTTAATTGTCTTCATTCTTTTGGAATGAAAATGGCACAAAACATCAGAGATCTAAATTTAGATAAATATAATAATGCATGGCATTCAGATGCATGACACACCTCATTTCACAAGGAATAATAACTGTTGTTAACCTGCCCCTGGCAAATATGAAGCAACAATCCCTATTTAGGTGTCTGTACAAGCTGCTGCAAAGTGTGCTAAAATAATGCTGTCTCACAACCTCTACCACAATCCACTGCAACCAGTCCCAAAAATCATTGGACTCTTGAATTAAATGATGAACAACATTGATTTGCCAAATGTTGACGTGTCCACCATAATGTCCACCAGAGACATAGGGAGATATTCTCATTTAGTGGTACATGCATTATAACCAGTATTGCTACTATGTACTGTTATCCTTCTGGCAGTAATTTTGAAGTCATGGCTTTACAAATGAGATGCTCTAAAGAACAATAATTACATTCAAGACAGAACAGGATAAACAGAGAACTTAATTACAACATAATTGAACAAGGTTCAGACAAGCACACTATGGAGTACTCTGAAAGTGGATTTCTGGGTCACAACCCGGAGATGCTACAGTGCACTTTCATTTCTAATTCAGAAATGATGCGCCTATCAGAAGCTAGGCTAAAACACTGTTCTTGGAAGGTAGTTCTGGGAGGGATTTTAGGCACAGTGACTAACAATAGAGAAAGAACTTGTGAAGGCCGGCCGTAGGTTTTATTACACAAAATAATAGGAGTCAAGAAAATGTAGATTAAAGCTGCTTACAGAGAAAGGCAGGGACTTCCTTATTTAAAGGCTACATGTACTGACATTCTCATTGTACAAAAAAACAAAACAAAAACACAATAAAAGTGTAATGGCTTTACATTCAGCAATTACATTAATCTTCATCCTTCAGAAATGGACATACCACAGCCTGAGCTTTTTTGCTAGAATGATTCCCAAAGGTGCTTTCTCTAGAAATCAAAACAAAGTGCTAACCACACTCATCATGTGATCACAACTAAGCCGAGTGAGCATATCTGGCCTTCCCAGGAAGGTGT
>JARBWK010000003.1:83471686-83630184 GCA_030556195.1 Anolis apletophallus
TGGTTGATTGTGGCACATCTCATGCAATCCATTTCTAGTTCAAGGGGGAGTTGCAACAGGGGTGATGCTTCTGGCTGTCATAGTGGAATTTGTTTATGGGAGGGATGAAAACAGCAACTGCCTACCAAACAACACAGGAACAGATCTCTTGCAATGATAGTGGCTGCTTCCCAGTGAGTGGAAATTGGGGTTCTTTATATAGCTCTTAACTGAGATACAACACATCCATAAATCCTATACAGGATTCCACATTTATATTTGATTTTAATATCATTTTAGTGTACATAGCATCTTAAAATGTATCATTCTAAATCTATCATATACCCAGAAAAATGCCCACTACACATTTATACAACAACAGTTTATATTGTTGTATATTGCCTTGGAGATACTAGTTACACCCATTGACCACTTCAACAATCATCTAAATAATGATAATTGCTGGCGAAAAAGCATTCCTTATAATGCATTCCATTATAAATTAAGTGACTTTTAGTGCAGGGAAAAAACAACAACAATGTGATATGGAACAAGGACAGAAAGAAAATAAGGAAAGAAATAAACGAGGACTGGAACATTTTCACATCACTGGAGGAAAATAAGAACTTGAGGGGAAGTAAAATTGACAGATCTGCCCATAATCAATATTTCACACATTAGTCAATTTACCTTCACTTTCCTCATTGGAAATAAAGGTTATGACTCCCCACTTCTCTGGCACAAACTTTGGAGTCTGGTTTTTCATAAATGAATTGATATTTTGAGAATGGCTACTTCAGTGTAGTATGTAGGTGTGCTTTTGTGAATGAATAGAAAACAAATGTTTTGATTTCAAGAAATAATATCTAAGAGACAGAAATATAAGGAGAGAATACTCATTTTCAATGAGTTTTGTTTGTGTGTGATTAATTTGCCCTCATACAATTTTTTAAGAAAGATTACAGGTAGCCTCAAGTGTAGAAAAAAACATTAGATTTTTTTCCTGTATAGAATATTTTGTATTGCACAGAATAACCATGAATATTCTGCACAGCGAAAAGTTGTATATTTTTGACCATAAAAATCATTAGAATTTCTGCACAGAAAATTGTATTTCTACACAGAAACATATTTTCTCCTAAGAAAAAATAAACTTCCTGTGCTGAAGATATACTTCTGCTAAAAAATAAAATGTGTTCCCTCCTGCACAAAGGGAAATGACCCATGTATTCCTCAGAGAAGGTGTATTTCTGCCTGCTCTCCATTGTTTTCTGCACAGAAAAGCCATGTAGCACAGAAGTTGCATTTCTGGAATAAAAATGCTTTCTTCTTTTTTTAAAAAAAAACCCCCCACAGGTACTTCTGTGCAGATATCATATTTCAGATTAAGGACCGTGTTTCTGCATAGATTAAAAAGACAGTGCATTTCTGTATAGATGAATGCTTCCTAAACCATGAACTGGGACCAGGAGGGATAACACTGCAAGGATAATTTATTCTTGTCTGCACGGAAGAAGAACACAAAGATACCCTAACATGGCATCTACATTACAGGATTAATGTAGTTTGGTATCACTTTAACTGCCATAGTTCAATGCTATAGAATCATGGGAGATTCTTCTATGCTAAAGAATGCTTCACCAAATTACAAATGCTTCCATTCCGTAGCATAGAGCCATAACAGTTATAGTGGTGGCAAACTGCACTGATTCCACAATATAGATGCACCCATAGATACAGCATTCTATCAATCTTACTAGCTCACAAGTGCTCTGTCTCCCAACTTGCAGGAGAAGGAGGAGAGCTCAGCAAATCTACCTAATATGTTGGGGCAGTCAGCAAATGACTGTCTGTCAGATAGGAGGGAGCTGGCTTTACATTCCACTTACCATCTGCTAAGGCTCATTTTATGTCAAACTGGCAAGGCAGGCGGCATTGGATGGGGTAGAATTAGTGAACAATTTCCTGCCAGTGAAAATAGCTGTTGTCTGCTTCTGTTTCACTGTGATGGATGCACTCGGAGAGAAAAGAGTGACTAGAAACAATTGCAATAAAGCAAATTGATGACACCGTAAGAAGCTAAATGTTTCCCATCAAGGCTAATAAAGAATAGCTACGGGAGAAGTGGGTGAATGGAAGCCTTAGAAATATGGTTTTATATGAAGTAACTGGAAATACACAAATCAGTATTTAGGAACTATTGCCTTAGTCCAGTTCGATGCACACATAGCAGCCGGGGAAAGCCAATGCGATGGAAATATGGGTTAGATTTCACCATTGCATTCCAGAGAGCTTATAGTGCTTGCAATATTGGACTTGGTTCTTGTGGAATCTAGGTTGAAATTCTCACTGAAGGTGGCAGTGCATCTTCATTGTAGAATTAATGCAGTTTGACACCATTTTAACTGCCATGGCTCAATACTATGGAATCCTGTGAGTTGAAGTTTTATGATGTCATTAGCCATCTCTGTCAAAAAGGGATGGTACCTCATCAAACTACATTTTTTTGGATTCTATAGCATTAAGCCATGGCAGTTAAAGTGGTGTTGAACTGCATTAATTCTACAGTGTATATGGACTCTAACATGTAAAAACTTGCCAGTAATAGGATTGTTATGAATATAAAAGTAAGAAGACAGCCATGTATGATATCTAAGTGAAGAAAAGGTGGTATATAAATATAAAGAAATATTTTTATGCCACTAATAAGTGTAACAATTTTTCTTTGCAGTTTATAATTCCCCAAATCTTACAGGCAATATACTCAGTGGCCAAGCTGCCATTGGGAGTGGTAGTTCCCAAGTCATTGTTCTGAGCTGAACTTTATTAATAAACTAGCTGTACCCGGCACACGTTGTTGTGCCCTATTTAGGAGACGCAAGAAAGTCTGAGTATGTAAGGGTTGGAAATGATGTTACTTATGGTCTCGGTGGGGTCATGGCTGTGTCGTTGTGGGTTGTTCTGGTGGGTGGGATGTTGAAGTCCTGTGGAGTTGGTGGTGTGGGGTTGGGATGGTGGTTGGAGAAGAGTTTGTGGTGTTGAGTGTTTAGTTTGTTGTTGTGAGTGTGCAGTGGTAGTGTGGTGTGGATGTACGGTGTGTATGTGGGGTGTGTTAGTTGGTTGTACTGTGCAGGTTTCTGTTTAGCAGTGGTATGTATGCATTGTGTGTGTTGTGTGTGAGTTGTGTAGTGGGTCTGTAGAGGTAGGCATCGCAAGTTGTGTGGCTGTCATGTTGTGGGTGTGGTGTTTGTAAATTGGAGGATTGGTGGTGTGTGTTTGGGATGGTGGTTGGAGAAGAGTGTGTGGTGTTGAGTGTGTAGTTTGTTGTTGTGAGTGTGCAGTGGTAGTGTGGTGTAGATGTACGGTGTGTATGTGGGGTGTGTTAGTTGGTTGTACTGTGCAGGTTTCTGTTTAGCAGTGGTATGTATGCCTTCTGTGAGTTGTGTAGTGGGTCTGTAGAGGCAGGCATCGCGAGTTGTGTGGCTGTCATGTTATGGGTGTGGTGTTTGTAAATTGGAGGATTGGTGGTGTATGTTTGGGATGGTGGTTGGAGAAGAGTGTGTGGTGTTGAGTGTGTAGTTTGTTTTGAGTGTGCAGTGGTAGTGTGGTGTAGATGTACGGTGTGTATGTGGGGTGTGTTAGTTGGTTGTACTGTGCAGGTTTCTGTTTAGCAGTGGTATGTATGCATTGTGTGTGTTGTGTGTGAGTTGTGTAGTGGGTCTGTAGAGGTAGGCATCGCGAGTTGTGTGGCTGTCATGTTGTGGGTGTGGTGTTTGTTAAGTGGTTGTCTTTTGTTGTGGGTGTCTTTTGTCCTGTGAGTGGTATGTATGTGCTCTGTGCACAAAGTTGTGTATCTTCTGCATATTGGCGTTGTGTGGTATTTTGTGCCTGTGTGGTATTGTGTTGTGTGTAGGTATTACTTTTGGTGAGTTAGTGGGTGTGTGGTGGCATTGTGGGTGGTAGTATGTTGTGGAATGCTTGTGTGGGGGGTGTTTTGGGTGTTTGTGTGTGTTTGTAGAGTATCAGTGCAGTGTTGTGTTGCCGTTGGAGTATAGGTGGAGTTGGTTTTTGTTTGTGGTGGTGGTAGGTGTTGTGTGTGCGGGGTCCCATAAGGTTGGGGGTATGGGTTGTGATAGGAAGTTGTGTTGTGTTGTGTGGGTAGGAATTGCTGGAGTATTGTGCCTGGGATGTGTGTGTATTTGGAGGTGTGTGTGGTGGTGAGTAGTGAGTGCAGTCCTGGGTTTTGTGTTGGGGAACTTGTCAGGTATTTGTGGGGTGTATTTTGTGTCTGGCTGTGTGCTGGTTGTGATGTGGAGGGGGTGTTGCTTTTGCCAGTGTGTTTGTTGTGAATTTTGGTTGGGGTGGGTTTTTGTGTTGCAGGTTTTTTGGTCTTGACAGTTTAACCCACAAACACCAACTGACTAAATTCAAATCACTCAGCATTGTAACCTAGCCTTGGCTGGCTCAGCCCACCGTTACTATGGGAACTCAGCCTCCCTGCATTTTGTGTGGGTCGTTGTTGGCCAATGGGATTCGCTGGCGGCCGCAGAGGACGCTGGGAAATGTAGTTTTTTTGTATCGTTGTTTTGGGGGCCTTCTAGGTTTTTGGGGGGGTGGGAGTTTCTTTGCTAAAAACCTTCCTTGTCTGAGGCCTATTTTTGTTGCCAAATTTGGTGTTTCTGCCTTGGATGGTTTCTCTGTCTATGGCAGTCATTCCATGACGGGACCTCCTTTATATAATAGATACATTTTATTCTCATACATGCAGTCTCCATAGTTGTATGGTATTCCCCACACAAAGAGTCTGATTTCATCTGAATTTAAATGCATATTTTTAACAATTACATTATATTGTTTTACTTATATATTTTTAATTAATAAGAACATTCTGGGAATTATTTAAAACTTATGGTAATGTATGAATAACAACTAGGCTGGATGTGATAGCCACTTCTTTTCTTCCACTAACCATGCTGCCTTAGGATTCTGAGATTTGAAATAGATAATAATAATAATAATAATAATAATAATAATAATGTTTTCCAAGCTCTGAAGAAAAAATTGGCTTTTGCATTATACACTTGACTGACCCTCAATAACATGGTCAGAAAATCATTCTTAGTTAAAATACATGTTGTGTGTTACTGAGCTTAACAATGGCTATGTTCATTATTTCAAGCTTGCAGCAAAACCGCTCTGTAGTATTATTCCAGTCCAATTAAATGAGGCATATGCATCTATCACTAACCTGAGCACTATTGAGCCTTCTTTGTATTCAGATGTTTGAGGTGCAAACAACATACCAGATGGAGGCAGGATGCTTAGATGAGAGCTATTATGCCTAGACATCTGAATATGAACATGAACCACTCATCTGTGTCAGCACAAATGTAATCTATCTGCCACATAATGGATGACATTGACTTATTTCCTTTGATTGAAATGACTTTGCTCAAGTCATGCCTTAATGTGATTTGTTAATAAAAACAATTATTTTTTTCCAGATGCTTTGGAAAGAAACCAAAAGAATGCATCACAAAGGGAGCACAACTGCATAGACACAAAATATTAGTTATGAGAGTACTATTGGTATCTACATTTGGAAGTGAGTATATGGCTGGTAAAGTACTTTAGCTTTACCATAGTGGATGTATTCGTTTACTATTAAAATCTCCATTATTTTTCATATGTCTACAAATAATCATGTGTTTGCTAGATTGAGAAGACTTCTTGGAGATTAGCCTTTGTAAATGGAATGCTTCAGGATATCGAAATAGTCCCATACCTGGTTTGACTTTTGTTAAGGAATAAGTCAAAGGTGTCCCATAAACAAAAGCTCGCCTATCAACAGGAAAGGTTTTCCCAAAAAGCATTCACATTCGATGATTCCATATCCTTCTCCTCACAGAGCCCCTTTGAAAATATACTTGAAGGTTTTGAGGGCTTTTGATGCTTGGATTGGATTGTTACCTTATCTTCCTTTCCACCAGTGGGGAATGTCCTTTGTGGAACGCCATCCAAAGAGGCTACTTCTGGACCCAATCTTGAGGGAGATATTTCTCAGCTTCTGTTCTTCCATTACACTGTAATGCAGGAACAGAGCCTTCTCAGACTGATGCCTGTGACTCCTTTCCCTATACTTGAAACTAATATAATGTGAAAATAATTGCATTTGTATTTATAGCACATTTATTTCATCTTGAGAGCAAGTCAGTATAACTAATAATAAAAATGTGATGTAACATAAAATATGCTTCCCATCATCATTGGAAGGAGGATGAAAATATCCACTAAGAGATGTGGAGGGGTTCCTAAACCCACATGGAGAATGCATAAAATCAGATATCAATCCTGGAATTTGACATGAGGTCCCTTCTTCCCCTTCTGGCAGAAAATGAGCCACAAAAGAGACACGCTTGGAACTCTTCTTCTTGGCACATTGTGTAATCATTCTGCTGGTTGGGGTTATACAAGTGTACTTAATCATGTGATCTTCTGCTTGCCCTCACAATTGTTATACTTGAAGATCAGCATAAGGAGAGCCTGAGGGTTAGCCAAGGACAGTGGTTCTCAAAGTGTGCTCCATAGAGCCCCTTGGGGATCTGTAAAGCATGCTGAGGAGCTCTGTGGTTTCCTCCTCCCCCCCCTCACCTCCAAGCTATCCCTACTCTTTCCTGCTCCTTCCTCTCCCCTGCCTCCTCTGCTGCCAAAACCCTTTCCCCCTCACCTCCTTTGCCACCAAAAGCTTTTTCTTCTTCACATCCCTTGCCATCCAGATCCTTTCCCCTCACCTTCCTTGCTTCCAAAACCCTATTTCCCTCCCACTGATCAGGGGATGCTTTAATTGTGCTTTTCCTGCATGGCAGGAGGATGTTGAACTGGATGGGCCATGGGGTTTCTATTATTATTATTATTATTATTATTATTATTATTATTATTATTATTATTATTACAAAGCCTTGGCGGCCATCTATTGGGGCTGCTTTGATTGTGCTTTTCCTGCATGGTAGAAAGAATTGGACTAAATGGCCCCTGTGGTCTTCCACTGAAATACTGTCAAGTTTATGTTGGTCAAAATGTTTGCCCATGCCCAATATATATAATTATATACATTATATATAACATAATATAGTATAATATAGTATAAGACATTTATTGAGGCTCCACAAGAAATGTGTGCTTTAAATTCACATATAAATTATTGATGAGTGAGAACATGTGCATAAAGTTAGCCTATATGATCCATCAATCTAAGTTAGTTTACCCATCCTTGGAGCCCCAGGTGGCGCAGTGAGTTAAACCTCTGAGCTATTGAACTTGCCTACCGAAAGGTCGCAGGTTTGAATCCGGAGAGGGGGGTGAACTCTCACTGTTAGCTCCAACTTCTGCCAACCTAGAAGTTCGAAAACATGCAAATGTGAGTAGATCAATAGGTACCGCACTGACAGGAAGGTAACAGCACTCCATTCAGTAATGCCAGTCCATTACTGATAAAAATTGCTGCTGCAGGAAAAGATGCTATCCCCTGCTAAGGGAAACATTCTTGTTCCAAAGACCTGAACTCGTCGCCCCATGCTCCCCATCACCCGATTCACCCACATTCCCATCCCACGGGGGGAAGCATCTGCCACCCACCTTTCCCCTGTTGATCCTCTCATTTTACTGTCATCATGGCATGTGCCGGTTGTTTACAAAGGATCTCTCCCCCCCCCCCCCCTAAGTTGCAGTATGTCGTGGAATGGGAACTGCCAGGCTCTGCCATAAAGGAGAAGGCAAACCGGTGCATGCTGCCGATTTCGCCCTCATGTGATGTGTTCCTAAGACTGGATCAAAATCTATCTGCTCTAAAGCACCTGTTCTTTCAACATTAGCAAAATACTAAAAAATGGTTGTTTTTTTTTGTTTTTGCTTTTTGGGTTTTTGTTTTGTTTTGGGGTTTTTGTTTGTTTGTTTGCATGCAGCCCCGCAACATCCCTAGCACCTCTGCTTTCATCTAAATAAAGAAAGCTAACTTCTGTTGAAAGAAATACTTTTGCCAATGTAATCCCTGTAAGAAGAGCTTGAATGCACACATCTCAAAGAGAAAGGAGAATCAATGTACTAGGGTGCATCCACACTGTGCAATTAATGCAGTTTGACACCATTTTAACTGCCATGGCTCAATATTATGGAACCATAAGAACTGTACAATGTCTTTAGCCTTCTCAGCAAAACTTCAGATCTTAGAACTCTATAGCATTGATCCATGACAGTTAAATAGACTCAAACTGTATTCATTCTACAGAGTAGATGCACCCCTAGAAACAAAGTTTCTGACTCTGTACTCTCCTTCCCGCTAATTTGGGCTCCCAGTGTGTCTCCAGAGTACTGGACTCATTTTTGCTAATGCAAATGCAAAATGAGTCCACTTAAAAAGAATGTTTAAACCATTCAGTTTCTGGTCTTGGGTGCGTTTTATTAAAAGCATAATCGTTTCCCCCTGTATACGCTAATGATCTGATGGCCTCTGGGTAGGCATTTAATCTCCTCTGTTTGGAGCAAGAGAACATGAACATTGCTTCTCTACTGCTTGAAACAAGATAATGAACCATTTTAGACTGCCCTTTCCATACCAAATATTTAACAGTATCATTGACCTTAAAAGAACCCTTCTGTTGTCCAGGTGGGCTCATTTTGTAAATGGTGGTCTATCCGGATATTGGAATATGTTTGAAGCAATTAGTGCACAGAAGCAAAGGAATTATAAAGACATTATCTCTGGTTGTTAGTTGCTTGCCTGACTACAGAATTCATATTTCAGGGACTTTTGCCTTTTGACTACAGCAACTGGTTTCTACTCACCATATTGAAAATGTGATGTTCAAAATGGACATTTATTATAAAATGTGCTGTCGTTAGGATTCATTACACTGAATGGAAAGTGCCCTGAATCAAAGGAATACATTTGGAGGATACATCATTCGACTTTCTACTTACAGGGCCAACATGTAAAAGCTGAACATTTTATGGTACATCTACACTGCGGAATTGATTCAGTTCAATATCAGTTTAACTGCCCTGGCTCCATGCTATAGAATCATGGGAGTTGTAGTTTGGGGAGGCACCAGTACTATTTGGCAAAGAGGGTTAAAGGCCTTAAAGATTCTTCAGATTCTTTAAAGATTCTTCAGCCACTGCAATGAGGCTGTTAAAAAGATGGTGGTTTTTCAGAAAAGAGCTTCAGAGATGAAGAGGCAAACTTGATTGCTGTAATGGAGAAATGATGATGGTAATGATGATGAGGTATGAGAATGAGATCTAGGCAATCAAATCAGAAGCAGCATAAATAGATATGAAAAACCCCAGATTAAAAGAAAATACTGGGAAAATGAGAGGGGGGGGGAGCCTTTCCCCCCTTCAAAGCTTTGTTTTTCTGGGAAAATAAGGAGAAATTGATTGTGGAATATCTTATTTTAAAATGATAAATACAATGTTTAAGACGATGTGCTTGCATATTTATTTCTCCATTCTTACTTCTATATAATTTATTATTTATTTATTTATTAGATTCGACTTACTATACCGCTCTCTCTGGCGCCCAGAGCGGTTTACAGAAGTGACAATATAAAAACATAAAACCCATAAAATACATTAAAATACATTAAAACATGTTAAAACCCCCCAAGTGGACATGTTGCAGGCCGACTGAACAGCCAGGTAATATACCAGGTAAGATTTTATCAGCAGACTTTATCATATGATCCTTCCCACTAAAATCCCACCATCACTTTACGGTGTTATATGTTTTTATTTGTAATTTTATATATGATGTATTGCTTCTTATTTAATTGTCTATGCGGCATTGATGCCCCCTGGTGGTGCAGTGGGTTAAACTGCTGAGCTGGTGAACTTGCTGGCCATAAGGTTGGCAGTTCAAATCCATGGAGCGGGGTGAGGTGTTAGACCCAGCTACTGTCAACCTAGCAGTTTGAAAACACACAAATGTGAGTAGATCAATAGGTACTGCTTTGGCAGGAAGATAATAGTGCTCCATTTTAAGCTCTTTGACTTAAAAATGGAGATGAGCAACACCCCCCAGAGTTGGACATGACTAGACTTAATATCAGTGGAAACCTTTACCTTTATCCTATGCAGCATTGAATAGTGCCATGTTGTAAGTCACTCTGAAACAAACACCCCCCCCCCCCAAGGTGTGAGAGAGTGGGATATACATATAGTAAATAAAATAAATAGAAGAATGAATCCATTGCGCCAAGGTAAGTGATGGGACTGCTGTGAGACTGTGAGCTATCGATTACCCATATATGGTGAGGGATGGGAGAATTAAAAGGAAGATTGGCAGCAGGATGTGCATGGCATTGTGTTATGGGTGCCAGAATCATAGAGTGGGTCTTTCCACACAGCCACCAAATGTGGCTTGGACCAGCATAAAAACGCTGGTTTGGAGCAACATTTTATCTCTAGGTGGCTGCAATATTCCACCTTATAGCCAAGGGACTAGCCATGCTTATGCCAGGTCAGCACAGCTGGGCATGGGGTGGGATTCTTGCCTTCTCTTTCTTTCCTCCCATTCCTGAAGGAAAAGACAGAAAAGTGTGCCTTAACATTCTTGTAGGGTCCATTCTTCCTCATTCTGGTGTCACTAGGAAGCAACATACCTTTGGAGGAGTAAGCCCCCACTGCACTAAACTGCATTACATGAGACTACGCCAGTGGTTCTCAGTCTTTTTTTTGACCAGGGACCACTCTCCAACATTAATATCAAAGGGGTTACAGATCAGTTTTGGTCAACTTTAGATTCAGTTTTGGGGTGCTGATTCAGACCACATCAGCTCTAGTTTCTGATACAGAACATGAGCCATGGTCAGTGAAAGGGAAGGAGTGGCAGGCGGTGCAAAAGGAGTGGAAATAAAATAATAAAATAATAAAATAAAATAATAAAATAAATGAAATGAAATGAAATGAAATAAAGAGAAAGGAGGCTTGCAGACCAGATTTACCGCTGGGCTATGCTGACCATATAATGGAGCTTCAAGCTGCAATGTATGGCAGTATAGATGGGGCCCCAGTGTCCCAAGCAACAGAACAAGCCTGCTCCATCTTCAATATGAAATATTTTCAAATATTTAAACATGGCATCATGTTTACTCTTAACCTTTGCATCTCCCAGCTGAACATCCTAGCTCCCTTAGCTGCTTCTTCTAGGGCTTGAATTCCAGACCTTTGATCATTTCGAACACTGTCCTCTGGACAAAGGTAATGGTCCAGTTTCAATGCCATTTTTCCAACCTCATGCTATAAAGTCCTGAGAAAATGTAGAGCAGTGGTATTCAAAGTGGTAGTCAACAGACTGATGCCAATATGTGAACTACTAGCTGCCAGTCTACATGAAATTTCCAAAAAAGAAACAGTTGTAGACAATGGATACTAATGCAGTACTGATTCTAGGCACATATGTGTATGTGTTGGGGTTTTTTTTAAGGGGGGGATGTATGTTACATTACATCAGATAGCATAAAGTTCCTTTACGCATACTATCCGATAATTGCAATTCCTGGCATTGTTTCCTTTTCTTTGTTTTTAAAATGATAACAAGTAGTTTATATTTCCACGTACTTTGAAGCAGTAGATGGCACAAATAACATTCTTTGTTTTTACTAATTTTGATCATTTCTTCTCTTTTTTATAGAGCGATTACTTGATGTTAATATTATGTTAAAATTAATCATGTTTCTTACAGTTAAAGATATTATACCTCCATCTGAAAGAAAAAGAGAATAAACAGGTCAATTCTATCTATAATTACTTCTAAATAAAAAAGTAATTAATATATCAAGTTATACATGGCAGAATACATTTTACTAATGTAACAAAGTGCTTTTCAATTTGTTCAGGGTGCCAATGTAGCATTATTTAACCCCCCTTGACAATTTCAATTTAAAAAGTTTTTCATGGCTTCATAACTTCCAGAAATGTTTGATGTATTATCTATCTATCTATCTATCTATCTATCTATCTATTACATATAATAAAAGTCAGTGTTTGAGGGCGGTGGTGCCGGCGAGCGACCGAGTGGCTGAGTGGAGGGAGGAATATGTGCCAGCATTTCGATTGGCTGCCACAGTGGGATTATTTGCATAACGGGCTCTGACTGGCCAGCCTCAGAACTCCAACATTCTAGGGCCCCAGACAGAGGGGATTGCTTGCCACTGAAATGGTATTTGCATAACGGACTCTGATAGGCCAACCACATTCCAACCTTCTAAGGTGACTCAGGGGGAAAAGGAAAGGCCTCAGGCAGTCAGTTAGCCAGTTGACAGTTTTTTTCCGTTGGCAATGGAATATTCATTTTCTGAGAGGATTACACTAAGTGAGAGGGTTTCCTGATGTACTGAGAGCATTACTAGCATTACAAGCTAGGCCCCAAAATAGACAGACATCCTTCAAGCAAAGTGGCAGCATAAACATGTCTCAAAAAAGGGGAAAGAACCATTGGAAAAATCCCAACAACAGCAAAAAAAGGGAAAATACCAACAGCAATCATGTGAGACAACTGATTGCCAACATGAGGAAAACCAACAAGCAGCTAATGCTTCAAGCACTGCAGAGGCTCAAGAACAACGTCGAGCCAGACTTGGAATACTTCAACGAAAGGCCAGGGCACCCAGAGTAGCAGAGACTACAGAACAACGTTAGGCCAGACATCAAGCAATGCAAGATAGAGCCTCTATGCTAAAAGCAGCAGAAATCCCAGAACAGTGATGGGCCAGGCTTCAACAAAAACAACACAAGGCCAGGGCATCCAGAGCAGGAGAAACTCCAGAACAGCGTCAGGCCAGGCTTCAACAAAAGCAAGAAAAGTCCAGTGCATCCAGAGCAGCAGAGACTCCAGAACAACGATGGACCAGGCTTCAACAAAAACAACACAAAGCCAGGGCATCCAGAGCAGGAGAGACTTCAGAACAGCGACAGGCCAGGCTTAATCATAAGCAAGAACATTACAGCGCATCCAGAGCAGCAGCGACTCCAGAACAACGTCAGGCCAGGCTTCTGCAAAAAAAAAAAAACCCAAAAACAAGGCAAGTGCATCCAGAACAGGAGAGACTCCAGAACAGCGACAGGCCAGGCTTCAACAAAACAATTCAATTTTTTAATTAAAAAACAACAACAACCCTTTTCTTAAATAAACATGACCTGGACCAAACTTGGCAAACAAACAACTGGTAACCCAATTTACATCCTGGTGCAGTTTGGGGGAGGATGGATATCAGGTGAAAGGATTGGCAGCATCTTCACCCATTTTCAGACACCACTGTGACCTCCACCAATGATCTGGACCAAACTTGAGTTTGATTAAGACATAGTGTAATATATGACTAAACTGATATTACCTAACATTCGAAAACAAACAATACCCTTTTCAAATCACCCGGGCACCACTGGGTCCCCAAGCTAGTGTTATAATAAAAGAAAGGTGGCCTCACCTACTTTGTGAGTCAGCTACTCACCATTCTTGTACTATGGCTTCTTATATTCTTCTCTAACACCAGATTGGCTTTTTCATGCTTTACTTTACAATCTCTAGATTTTGTTAGACTTCAGACCTCAAGAACTTTAGTCACTTTGGTCAGTGATCTAGTTTCCTAGGAGTTCTAGTCCAATAACATCTAGGAACTCAAGTTTGGAAACCACCAGTTTAGTGCGCTCTTGTGCACAATAAACAATGGATTATAATGAAATCTACAGAGGACAGCATGTGACACATAAATTACAAAAGGTATATTAACATTAAAACTTATTTTATTTTATGTATTTCAAACATTTATACCCTGTCTTTCTCTACCCCCGAGAGGGGACTCAGGGTGGCTTACAACAGCAGCAATTCGATGCTGGCAACATACATAACATTACAATAAAAACATTACACAGTAAATAAAACATTAAATTAAAAACCATTTAAAACATTATTAACCATATAGCCATATCCAAGTTTGATTCAATGACCAATGGCCCAGTTCAGAGCCTGTCCATAATCCAATCTAAAAACATTGCAATTATTGTCAAACCTTCTGCCCAAATACTTGATCCCAAAACCATGTTTTGAGAGGAGGGATGGAGCTGACCTAATTTCGCTGAGAAGTGCATTCCACAGGTGGTGGGCCACCACTGAGAAGGCCCTGTCTCTTGTCCCTGCCAAACGTGCTTGCGAGGAAGGCAGGACAAAGAGCAGGGCCTCCCTGGATGGTCTTAAATTCTGAGGTGGGACATAGAGGGAGATATGTTCGGGCAGGTAAGTTGGGCCAGGACTATATAGGGCTTTATAGGCCATTACTTTATAGGTCGGAGAGGGGAGGAGGAGCTCGACGGGAGCGGACGCATGGTGAGAAAGCTCCCACATTATTACTATATTTGGCTTAAGTTCTCCCTTTGCTGGACTCTTTTCATTGCTTATCATTGTTTGAAACGTGGGAGGACTGGAGGCTTCATGCTTATCAGCTTTGAACTGTGGAAATTTATAGAAGAACTACCAAAGGGAATTCCACATCTACAGACAGCGTTTTAAGACTCCTTTCTCCCAGTTACAAGCAGAGAGTAAGCTCAGAGAGAGCTCAGTTTTCCAACTTAAAGACCGGTGGTTGCATCAACTGGAATCATTATTTAATATCTAAACTTACTAGCTGCAAAAATAACAAAACAACACAGACCTCCTTGCTGCATTCCCCCCAGAAGAGAAAAGACCATCATATCTCTTTAAGATGGTGTCTACAAGGAGCATTTACAAGCAGCTCTCACTCCCTCTCGAAACGCAGGCTGCAGACAACACCCGGAGAAGGAAGGAAAAGGGGGGGGGGAAGAACCAACACAAACAAAGATCACACAGTTTTTCAGCCATGATAAGAAAACGGAGGAGGCGAATGAGAAGGCGGAGAAGGAGATTTGCTCAAGCCCTGCAGCATTAGATTGGACACTAGACCTGAGGGATGTAGTCACAATTTCTCCGATACAGATGAATTCACCAAATCTGGCAGACGAACTGGCGTGGAGTGGATCTGCAGCACCTGATAGAAGGTACAGCAGCAGTAACAGCAGCTTACAATCCATGCTTGCAGGGGAGTCGGAAGATCTGGAGAAGGACATCTCGACCGAGTCAGGACCAGAGTTAACCCCCCAGACGGGAAAAAAGTATGACATTGCTCCCAAACTCAGCGTGGAATGCACACCGAATCCAACCCCAGATTATAGAATGCCGAGCAGGCAGCTTGAGGATAAGATCTCCAATATAGCAAGTGAATTGGGATTTATGAAAACCTTTTTAGCCAGCAGTAATAGAATGTTAACAGCGATTACTGAAGCCATTATCGAAATAGACCACAAGCTAAAGGGAAAAGACAGCCAGCTCTCAACACCAACACCAACAGAGAAGATGCCTGCAGGTAAGCAGAAGCAGCCACAGAAAGAACCTCCCAAGCAAGGAAAGAAAAGCAAAAACATCAAATGCTGTGGGAAAAAACAGAGACAATTTGGCCCTGGGGCCAAAAAGAAAGACCTCCTCAAACTCTGGAAGCTGCTTGAAGGACAGAATAAACCCAAGTCAACAAGGAGCAACAAAGAAAGCACCAAAAGCAAAAGAAGCAACAGGACGAAAAAAGACAACTATAAAAGCCCAGCAACCAAGCAATTAACCAAAAGCCCAGAGAAAGGTCAAATAGAAGTTGAAGAAAGTGAATCTAACGAAAAAAGTCAACAACAACGCAATAACTCTGTAGCAGGACGGGTTGACACAAAGTCAACAATGCAATACCCCACGCGGGGGAAAGAGAGGACGCAAAAGACCCTTATATCAGGGTGGAACCCAAAATTAACTTTGATCCCAAATAAATTGGTGTTCCTAAATTATCCTAGGATAGGGAAACCTATAACAGATAAGACACACATGGAACATCTACTTGACGTCATAGGTGAGGTTTTACCAGGGGCAGTGATGAAATCAGATATATTAGACATTGAATATTTGGACTACAATAGCACTAAGGTACATGCCCTTGTAACCTTTAAGGATCAAGACATAGCTCATTTCATTTATCAAACCAAGAACTTTTTTGCTAGATTGGACCTGATCCTTACTAGATTTTTCGAAGATCGATCAAAACCCAGCAGTCTACTGGAGCTGGATAACCAAAAATCTGCAGATTGAGAACTGTAGTCCAAAAGTTAGCAACACCAACAAAAGTCATGCAAAGGACATAGACACTTGGACTTATATGAGATACCTTGGGAAAGAAGAGTTGGCTAACTCTCCACCCATGGAACGTGTTCCCTTTACCCCGTAATTAAGATCAGCAAATCGTGGAGCTCAAATGTGAGTAGAATAACATCAGAAATGGATAACATCACAATTGCAGAAGGTCCTAAACAGAAAAGTCTGGCTGAAACCAACAGGACAGGATGATATAATTGGCCCATAGGCATACCTCCCCAACAACAAGCTCACTTATCCATCCTTTCCTGGAATATTGCGGGTTGGCGGAGTAAGCAGGCTGAACCTGAATTTCTAGGATACATTCAAAAATTTGACCTCATTTTGGTGCAAGAGACCTGGGCACTTGATAACATAGAGTTGCATAACTACGAATCGCACTCACTTAATGCCAAAACTAAAACCAAAAGAGGCAGGGCATGTGGAGGAATCAACCTGTTTGTATCCACAAAACTGAAGACCAAAGTTACTAAGCTAGAACCCTTGCTGCAGTTAGCCCTTGCTACTCTTATCACATTTAACTCTACCAAATACTTACTATTTAATGTTTATCTCCCACCTAGGAAAATTAGAAGTTTAGTCAAACAAGATTGGCAAAAGCTTGAGGAATATATTGATAAATGGGCAACCACATATCCCGATGCACTTGTGATAGTAGTGGGCGATTTCAATGCCAGGCTGGGTCACAATGACTCTGACCTCTTCGACTTTTCCACCAAAACCATTTAAAATCTGATACCGCCCATCCAATACCAGAGAGAGAATCTAAGGACGCAGGTCACAACTACGCGGGGCTATGCTTACTACATATGTCCAATAATTTAGATCTTGTAATCTTGAATGGCTCTGTGACTGGTGACAAGCCAGGGGAATTTACTTATATGTCAGGCTCACGAGCCTCAACAATTGACTATATATTCGTTTCCTATAGAGGACTGGATCTAATCGAAAACTTTAGGGTTGACAAACAGCTGACCAGTGACCATCTACCTTTAGCACTCAACCTAAAGACCTGTGACAGAAATACTTATTTGGAACAAACTCCCTCTCATGCGAAACACAAGAGGGACCAAGGACTATCAGAGCAAAATGGACACACAATTTAGATATGGCAGTTAAGAACGCCCTGCAATCTGATGCTCTTCTTCAAATACACTCACAAATACTTCAAACTACCCAACCAGATGACGTGATGCCACTCTACCAAAATGTGATTGCACAATTACAACAGTTATTGACTGCCAAGCACTGCAATAATATGAATAGGAAAGTACACACACATAAACCTTGGTTTGACAGTGAATGCAAAGCCCTTAAAAAAGACATGATGAAGATATATAAAACATACAGAAGCAAGAACTTATGTCAGATACCTCAGGATTGGTTTACCATAAAAGCAAGATATAAAGCAGTAATTAAACAAAAGAAGTCACAAGCCCAGAAGAGTGACTGGGATAAATTAATTGCAGCTGCAAAGTCCAATAATTCAGCTCTGTTCTGGAAAATCGTTGCAGGAGATATCAGACATGGTGCCCTCAGCGTAGGCTGCCACATTACAGCACACTCATGGGAAGAACACTTTAAAAATGTATATATGTCCAGCACGGTTACTACGAGGAAGGGCAATCCGGACATAGATTCAACATCCAGTTGGCCCCGGGTAAATGAATCAGAGATCAAGAATTTAATTAATAGGTTAAAGCCTGGTAAGGCCCCTGGCTGTGACAATATAACGGCAGAACTTCTAAAGACAAACAAGGACTGGTGGATACCAGTCTTGGCACGTCTGTTTACCAGGATAGACCAGACAGCCACATTCCCTACAGAATGGGGAATAGCCACAATTATCCCGATATACAAAAAAGGAGAACGTTCCAACCCAGCAAACTACAGACCAATCAGTTTGCTAAGCATTGTTAGCAAACTTTATGCTTCTCACTTACATCTAAAGCTGATGGACTGGATAGACCAAGAGAACATTCTCGAGGATGAACAAGCTGGGTTCAGAGAAGGACGTTCTACCCTGGATCAATGTCTAATCCTACAGCATCTAGCAGAAAAATACTCTGCCCCGGACAGAGGAGCATTATACACAGCTTTCATTGATTTCAAATCTGCGTTTGATCTGATCCCGAGAGACAAACTATGGAAGAAACTAGAGTGCTCATCAATAGACAGAAGACTCTTAATCTTAATACAAGGGCTATACCACAACACCTCACTCAGAGTAAGATGTTCCCAGACTGGCCACTACTCTGGAATAGTTCCTACCAACAGAGGCGTTAGGCAGGGATGTATTCTGGCCCCCACCTTATTCAATCTATATATAAATTCTATGGTAAAAGCCCTGAAGGGGGATCATTTCCACCCCCCGCGTCTAGCCTACAGACCAATCTCCATGCTGCTATACGCAGATGACGCGGCTATAGTATCGTACTCACAAATTGGTCTAAAAAGGCTATTACTAGAACTCCAAAGATACTGTGATAAAGACTCCCTAACTATCAACTACAGTAAAACCAAAATAATGATTTTTACCAGGCGAAAAATCAGACCAAAATGGACTATCAATGGATTACCCATCGAACAAGTAGACAAATACAAATACTTGGGGATCACATTCCATTCCTCGGGTCGGTGGAACGAACAGATAAAATCTGCAACAGACAACGTGCAAAGAGCTTGCAGAGCCATTAAGAATTTTTATTTCACCAAGGAGGCCAATATATCCCAGCTGTCACAAAAGTGTTTGCAGCGAAAATAATTGCCCAACTTCTGTACGGCGCACAGGTATGTGTCTTCAAAAAATTGGACACTTTCGAAAAAGTCCAAACCAAATTCCTGTGAAGTATCCTAGCAACTCCATGCTGCGTCCCGAATAACACCCTACGCCTAGAAGCGGGCTTACCTTCCATGGAGGCACGAGTCCAGACTCTTACACTAAACTTCTGGCTAAAGTTAAAACACTTACCCAAAGGACTGGCCCCTTTAACCCTGACAGACTCTTTTAGGTCCACATGGAAAAACACGATTCTCAGAAACCTCAAACTATCAGGGTTACAGGAAGAAGAACTAGACCTCCTGGGATATACGAATGCCAGAGTAGCAGTAAGGCGCAGAACAATGGATATAGATTACCAAAAACACCTAGCCTGTGCCAGATACCAGCCACTATTTAAATGCAGTACTAATGTACCCTTTGCTACACAAAATTATTTAACAAATCTAACAAACCCGAAACACAGGAAAGTGTTCACTCTGGCCCGAGTTAATGCTCTGCCAACAGCTGTGCTACTGGGCAGGTACACAAAAACACCCTATCATGAACGTATATGCCCCTGCGACGCAGGGGTGGTTGAATCTATAGAGCATGTGTTCTTTCACTGCCCTCTGTATGTGGATGCCCGCCTCTCCTTAATCTCGCCAATACTGTCCCGCTTACCTGGCAGATCTGAGGAATTCTACCTATACTGGCTGCTCGACGACAAACACAAGGAGACAACCAACCTGGTGGCCAAATATCTCATGACCGTTCTAGCTACGAGGAACCAGCATATTAAATTGAACGCAGAAACACAATAGGCTTGATACTGTTGGTGTTAAACTGTAGAGTTGAATGGAGTTTTAACATTTATATTGTTTTATTTTCTGTACAATGTGACGTTGGTCCTTGACCGTAAATAAATATTTTCTTTTTCTACTTTATAGGTCCATTGGACTAGTTGGAGTTTCCGAACAGTCTTCAAAGGCAACCCCATGTAGAGTGCATTGCAGTAATCTATTCAGGGTGTAACAAGAGTGTGGACCACTGTACTTGCCAGATCTCCAGTAGAGGGATTAAAGACTTAGTCATTTGCACAGTATATAATTGCTCTTTTTAAATCTGTACTCTAACTAGAATGTGGGATGGATTGTGAATGGTCTATGTTAGAAAGGACTTAAGTAATCAGAATTATAACACAATTGATATTTCTTTATTAAAAGTGAGAGAAATTGACATTCTCTCCACCATTCTGAACCTTTTCTACATATCCCCGCCCCCAGTAACTGAAGGAGAGATGTAAGAGATATGAATCCATACGAGATGTGAAATTTGCAACATATGAGAAATGCTGAAATGCCTCAATTTGAAATAAAAATGGATGAACTAAAACCTTAATTTAGTGACAGACAGATGGTTGCTTGTGGGTTAGAAGAAGTAAAGCTTTTGACCACTACTAGTCATTTGAAATATTCTCAATTACGTTCAAGATCAGCCACTGGTGGCAAATTTCCATGGCCAGCAGATCCCAAAAGAGGCATTATCACATTTCCAGAATCCTGATGTGTATATTTAATCTTCCTTGAAATTGGGTGATTATGCATATACTGTGTGCCTGGGAAAGTTTTGGCTCCAGGGGACTTTTAAACATAAACATTTCATCTCGCCTGCTATAAGCCAAACGCATGAGGTTGCATTCTCCCCCTTCTCCACCCCCATCCCCTTCTTCCCAGCTTTATTTGGCTTATACTCCTGACAAGCCAGTAAAATGAAATGTACCTTATGTGAAAAATAACTGCCAAGGTGCTCTTGTGATCTATTCAGAGGAAAGGGACTGAGCACTCCAGCCGCTCTCTTACTGTACTGGTAACGGTTTTGATGATACAGGAGAGGGTTGTTCATAGGGTTTCTTTTTAGTGCATGGCATATTAGCATCTCACATTTTAATGCGTTCCATAAATAACAAATGATGAAATGCCAGTGTTTTTTGTAAACTGGGCACCGTTTTAACTTTGTTCTGAAATCTGGCTATATATACACAGATTGTTGCACATTTAATTCTCCCAGACCCATCTCTATCTTGTGCTGTTTCCTTGGAACAGATATTTAACTGACAATTTATCACTTTTGGTGCCTGAAATAAAACATTGAGTTAGCATGTAGCAGTTAGCATCATCACCAGCAGCATACAGTGCAACTGGTCCATGCTGTCATTCAAACAGGCACCAGATATTGCTTTACCTGAGTTGTAAGAAATAATTTCTGGATTTGCACAGACCTGTCAAGGGAAATTTGGCTTATGAGCTGTGTATTTTGGCCCATTAAGGACATGACAGAACTGTTGTCTGGTTGTGTTGCCTGCATGTGGAAAAGGAGAGTTGCGTTGAAGATCCCAACAGCCCATAGGACATCGTTGGCAGGGAAACTACATTTAGTTGGAATGCATAAGTTCCCAGTATGGCAACGCCTTTCTATGATGGTCAGATTGTTGCTCTTGTGAGACAGGATACTATGCTTAGGGTGTTGGGTAAGACTGAAATATCAGCCCTACAATAGACTTCCAGGTGGTACATGAAATTAGGATGAGCCCTGAAACTTAGCAGGAAAGCAAACAGACAACAAATAATAACTTCTGCCAAAAGGTTCAGCAACCTGCAGCAATGCTTTCAATCTAACCTACTCACATCACTGGATGAGATAAATAAAGCTTATTCCAGGAATTAGTGTTTTACAGAACACTAGTGTTATGCAAACAAAGATGCATTGCACGAGCAATATGTAATGCATGGATAGTTTTTGGTATGAGATCTATGTGACCAGCACAAAATGTAGTTGGAGCTTGTTTCTTGTTTAAAAAGACCCGGGAATGCATAGAGCTATAACTTCTGGTTGTAATTGCAGCATTTATAGCATAACACAAACAACAGGGCTCAAAGCAGATCATTTTGATTATTGTCAAAATGGAAATGATCAGGCTCACTAAGGATCTCATCACGCAGGGAAGAGGGGAAATGGGGAAAGTGGAGGGAAGTCGAGGGAACCATCTTTACCTGTTCCTTCTCATATTTCCCTATCTTTAGGAATAGCCAACCACCCCATGTGCTTACTGCACCTTTCTCCATCTCCTCCCCACTTTTGCCTGCTTTCTGCTACTTGGAGTTGGGTAACACCCAACCCCTCATGTTTTCATTGTCAGGCACTTAGGAAACTGAGCACCACGGACTCCCACTGGAAGTGTCCGTGCATTGTCTAATGACCTCCATGGGACTCCCTAAGCACATAGAAACAGAGCCCGAAGACCATCTGATGAAGTCATACAGCTGAATCTTTAATTCTTATGTAACTCCAACAATTATCAATAGCACAACTCCTGGTAAGGTTTCATATGTGAAGGCAGGCTTTTGCTGAGAAGACAGACCAAAATGGATCAAAACTATATAATTGATGCAGTTTAATAGCAGTGATAGCATATAGAACAGACATGGGCAAACTTGGGCTCTCCAGGTGTTTTGGACTTCAACTCCCACAATTCCTAACAGCCTGCCGGCTGTTAGGAGTTGTAGAAGCTGAAGTCCAAAACACCTGGAGGGCTGAAGTTTGCCCATGTGTGATATAGATTATGAGATTTGTAGTTTAGGGAAGGACTTTTCTATTCTGTTTAATGGCATAGAATTTTCTGTTGAATTAGAGCCCTGTATCCAATAATTTCAAATCTCTCTCCAGACTAAACTTTCCAAGATTCCATAGGATGGTGCCACCATGGCACTTAAACCAGTATTCAAGTGTTCCCATTTTACGGTGTGGGCACTTCCTAAGTATGCCAACCAGTTCTTGGGCAGCAGCAGATGTGGTGGTGACACTAGCAGAGAATCTTTCAGAGACAACAACAATATGCCATTGCTAACTCTAAATAAGCTAGTAAATTTAGAGGAAGGTCCTAACTACACTGACCCCAAAGTTCATGACATCACAGCCAGATTATGAAACAAAGAATAATTGCTAACTGGGTAAAGTCCGTTCTTTACAGTACATTTTGCTTAAGGCAGATGTTTTCAAATACAGATGATTGCAAATTTCAACACGCAAACATGAAAGAATAAACGCACTATGCAGGGCATAAGCGTTATTTTTAAATACTTTCACATGATCATCACACGACAATTTGGCAATAAAATATAAAAGTTGATCCTTTCACATTGAATTGTGCGGCACTAATCTGAGTTGTAATTTGAAAGTTATGGAGAGAAGAAAATCTATTATTTTTCAAAGAAATTAACTATGTGTCTCTAAAATAAAATGAGCACTTCCAAATAGAGCAAATTAGTTTGAAAGTGACCATACTTGTTGCTGCAGTTCTTACAATGTTCTGGGACTTCATTACACCAGGCAGGCAAACCGGAATTGCAGTGGAAGGGATCCTATCATAGGATACCATTGGTGGTGAGCGACAGGAGAATGCTTTCATGCTCAGTCATGAAAACCTAGTCGGTGACCTCAGGCAGGTTGCCATCTCTCAGCTTCAGAAGAAAGTGAAACTAACCTCCCTTTAAACAGGAGCCACAGATTTACTTACTAGAATGCATGTATTGCCAAGTAGCATGGCTTGTTCCGTTTTCAAACATGTGAACTACTATATACTGTATAGATCTTTCATAATCTGCACAAGAAATCCCATCCACATCCACATCATGTGTAGACGCGGTCACAGAGGAAGTGATGACATGTAGAAGAAGAAACTGATGGAATCTAAGGAAACTTACAATAGGTCTGCTCAGTATAAAACTCACCATTGTCAATTGTACTGCACCTGCTATAAATTGAAATAATAAATGCCTTAATTTTTAGGTAATTGGCAAAATAATATGCCCAGTCTCTAGCAGATTGCTATTCTATGTTGTATATCAGGGCTGTCCAACTGGCGGCCCCGGGCCGTATACGGCCCCCCAGCCCCTTCCCCACGGCCCCCTACCCTCCTGCAAGATATCTGCCTTTTAAGATTTTTTAAAAAAAATTTTAAATATTTTTTTGGAATATTTTTTTGGAATATTTTTCAGAATATTTTTATTTATTTTTTTTCACTGGGGGGGGGTGAGGCGGGGGCAGGGAGGAGGAGCAGGCTCCCTTCCTCCTCCTACTTCCCTCCCTCCCCTCTCCCTCTCCCTCCCTCCTTCTTTCTCTCTTTCCCCCTTTCATTCCTTCCCCCTTCCACCACCTGAAGGAAAGAGGGAAGGAGAGAGAGTGCACGAGTGAGAGGGGGCGTGGCCAGAGTGAAAAAGGGGCGGGGCCGAGTTCGGAGCAGGGGGGGTGCTCATTCATTCCCTTTCCGGCTTCCTCCTCTCCTGAGGCTTCGTGCCAAGTGTGGTCCTGATCCATCATTATTTGAGTCCACAGTGCTCTCTGGATGGAGGAGAACTACAACTCCCAAACTCAAGGTTCAGTACTTTCTGTTGCTCTCATGAGAGTTTAGGTTTGATTCAACATGGCTGAGGAATGCTTTGATTGTGTTTTCCCCTTATGGCAGAAGGCTGTAGGACTGGATGGCCCTTGGAGGTCTCCTGTTCTAGGAACCCATTGTAATTATTATTATTATTATTATCATCATCATCATCAGAGGCTGAATGGCCATCTGTGAGGAATGGTTTGATTGTGTTTTCCCCTTATGGCAGAAGGAGGTAGGACTGGATGGCCCTTGGAGGTCTCCTATTCTAGGAACCCATTGTAATTATTATTATTATTATTATTATTATTATTATTATCATCAGAGGCTGAATGGCCATCTGTGAGGAATGCTTTGATTGTGTTTTCCCCTTATGGCAGAAGGAGATTGGACTGGATGGCCCTTGGAGGTCTCCTATTCTAGGAACCCATTGTATTATTATTATTATTTTTATTATTTTTATTATTTTCAGCGGCTGAATGGCCATCTGTGAGGAATGCTTTGATTGTGTTTTTCCCCTTATGGCAGAAGGAGATTGGACTGGATGGCCCTGGATGGCCCTTGGAGGTCTCCTACTCCAGGAACCTGTTGTTGTTGTTATTATTATTATTAGCAGAGGCAGAATGAATATTATGCCTTATCATTCAGGGTTATAGGCCTGTGTGGAAGGGCCCTGGCTTCTTATTTGCCTTCCTTTCCACACATCTGAATAAAATCCCATGTTATTTGCTTTAAACCAGATTATATGAGTATGGACTCCGATAATCCAGTTCAAAGCAGGTATTCTGGGTTATATGGCTGTGTGGAAGGGCCCTGAATCCACACTGCAATATAATCCAGTTCAAAGCAGGTTTTGTGGGGTTTCCTGCCTGGATATTCTGTGTTATATGGCTGTGTGAAGGGCCCTGAGTCCACATTGCAATATAATCCAGTTCAAAGCAGGTTTTGTGGGGTTTCCTGCCTGGATATTCTGTGTTATATGGCTGTGTGAAGGGCCCTGAGTCCACATTGCAATATAATCCAGTTCAAAGCAGGTTTTGTGGGGTTTCCTTCCTGGATATTCTGCGTTATATGGCTGTGTGAAGGGCCCTGAGTCCACACTGCAATATAGTCCAGTTCAAAGCAGGGACTGGGACTTGAGACTGGGATTTTGGTGTTCATCTCTATCTCCAAGTCAAAGCCCCGGTGTCCTCCACAGACACCTCCAAGGCGGGGAGAGGGTGGAGCCGGGGAGGGGGCGGGGCAGGGGTGGAGCCAGGGAGGGGCGGAGCCTGGGTGGAGCCAGGGAGGGGGCGGAACTGGGGTGGAGCCGGGGAGGGGGCGGAGCCGGGGGCGGAGGCAGACCCTTCGGCCCCCCAGGTCATCAGTAACTGGAATTCCGGCCAAAGGTCCGGTAGAAGTTGGACAGCCCTGTTGTATATCATGAGAACTAGTCTATAATGGTTGCTGCAATGATTACTGTTTTGTGGCAGAGCTCTTACCAATCAGATAGCTAAACTAGTAACTAAAATGTGATAACATAGATTTCTGTGGAACTCTAAAGAACAAGATACCTTGTAGCATGGATGAGGAGAAGAAATGGCAAAAGGCATATCTACACTGCAGGGTTAATGCAGTTTTGACACAACATTAACTCACATGGCTCAATGCTACGGAATCCTGGGATTTGTAGTTTAGTTAGACACTAGTATCATTTGGCACAGGAGGCTAAAGACTGTGTAAATTATAACTTTATAATTACATCAATTCTATATGCACCCACCTCTCCATTGGCGCCCCCTTGCAGTGGGGGAGAGGCTTGCGTACCCTAGTGAAGTTGTGAGCTATGCTGGCGGTGGCATAATAGCCGGCGGTAGGGCCTCCCATACCAGACAGGTCACAACCGAAGGGTCTGACAAAGAGTGTCAATGGGCAGGATGGGCTCTCTAGCCTTTTGGCAACCATCCTAAGAGAAGGAAAACTCTGATTTCAAACCCGGGCAGATGGTGCTCGTCTAACCCTGTAAGGTCAACCATCTAAGAGAAGGAAACTGGAACCAAACCTACGACCTGAGGACCTCGCTGCCACCGTCCAAGCTTGCTAGGCCCTGGCAGATGAACCTTTGGTTTAAAGGGTGAGGCCAGTTCTGTGCACGCTGCGCTCCACCAGAAAAATCCATTGCACAGGCTCGAAGGACACATCCAACTTCCGAAAAAGCCCTGTAGCGATAGGCGAGGGACGAAACGGTAGGTGTAAAGATGCACTGGAAGCCGCAGACCCAACCCTGCATGCAGGCGGTTCAGGACTTTGGTCGCTCGAGACTGACCCGGGAGATGATAGTCTTGTTCGGCAGCATCCTGAACGACCAAGCAGCCTTTTAAGGAGAGCACTGCGTGCTCCGTATGGAGAGGGGCCTAGAAAAGGTGGCTCATCCCCGTCTACCTGGTTGGCTAGCCGCGGCCAACGGGCATCTTCCGATGCGGTCGAACAAAGACAAAGAAACAAAGGCCAACACCTGCCTGCAAAGGTGCAAATAGACTGACACTTGCATGCTGGAACATCAGAACCATGCAAGATTCTGCAGATAGTGGACGCCCTGAGCGTCGTTCTGCTCTAATAGCCCATGAACTATCACGGCTTAACATTGACATCGCTGCTCTTAGTGAAGTTCGTCTCCATGAGGAAGGCAGCCTTAAAGAACACGGTGCCGGCTACACACTCTACTGGTCTGGCAAACCCAAAACTGAGAAACATCTTTCAGGAGTAGGCTTTATGATTAAAAACTCCATCGCCTCTAAACTCGAGACGTTGCCGACAGGTCACTCTGATCGCATTATCTCCTTACGCCCCCACATGCTGTTCTCTTCAGTATATATGCCCCAACTATGCAAGCTGACCCTGTGGAGAAAGACAAATTCAGAAAGATACTCAGACCTATCTAAGCAGTGGCACCTCATACAGAGAAAAAGGTCCCTGCAGAAGATAAAATCATTATCCTTGGTGATTTCAATGCCAGAGTAGGAAAAACTTTGAAGCCTGGAAAGGTGTATTAGGCAAGCACGGTGTTGGAAACTGTAATGATAATGGGCGCCTTCTGCTAGAGTTTTGTGCAGAACAGCAGCTGACTATTACAAACACCATCTTTCTGCTGAAAGATAGCTTAATGAAGACCACCTGGATGCATCCCACTCTGGAAGAGACCCTTGAGGATCAGTTGAAAATAAGCAGTGGCACCTCATTGACTATGTTTTAGTGCCATCGCCAGAGAAACATTCGTGATGTCCGTCATGGAAAACTCGATACTCCTGAACAGAGTGATGCCCAGTGCAGAATGTCAAACAGACCATCGCATTTTGTAAGATGTAAACTAAATCTACACCTTAAGCTCAAACCTAAGAGGGGTGGCATAAGGGCTGTGGCAGACCTACAAGAAGATGGCAGACCTACAAGAAGAAGACGGCATATATATACGCTATCGTACTGATGGTAGCTTGTTCAACTTAAGCCGTCTGAGGGCTCGCACTAAGACTCTAAACTATCTAGTCCGTGAGCTACTTTTTGCTGACGATGCTGCCCTTGTCGCCCATTCAGAAGCAGCCCTGCAGCGCCTCACATCCTGCTTTGCAACAGCTGCAGAGCTGTTTGGGCTGGAAGTCAGCCTGAAGAAAACAGAACTCCTCTACCAGCCCGCACCACAGGAAGAACACCACCATCCTCACGTCAGCATAGGCACATCTGTGCTTAAGTCCGTTCAGCAGTTCACCTACCTGGGAAGCATCATCTCTTCAGACGCCAAGATTGACAAAGAGATAGATCACAGATTATCAAAGGCATATAGTGCATTCGGAAGGCTTCACAAAGAGTCTGGAGCAACAAGCACCTGAGGCAAAGCACCAAAATCAGTGTGTACAGAGCTATCATACTGTCCATTCTCCTCTATGGGTCTGAAACATGGGTCACCTATCGCCAACACCTACGACTCCTCGGCGCTTTCATCAGCGCTGTCTTCGCACAATCCTAAATATACACTGGACCGACTATGTGACGAATGTTGCTGTCCTTGAGCAAGCAGGGATCACCAGCATTGAGGCCATGCTATTGAGAACACAGCTGCGCTGGGCAGGACACGTCTCTAGGATGGAGGACCACCGCCTCCCAAAGATACTACTCTACGGTGAACTCGCCACGGGTCAGCGCAAGAGAGGCGCCCCCAAAAGAGATATAAGGACTCCCTGAAACAACATCTCAGGCTTGGCCAGATTGATCACCAACAATGGTCCACCCTGGCCTCACATCGGGAGGCATGGAGAAGTACTATCCACAATGCTGCGGCCTCTTTCGAGAAGACACGCCGAATGGGTCTCGAAGAGAAACGACAACGCAGAAAGAACTGCAACTTGGAAAAACATCACCCAGGGAGACTTTCTGCTGCGCTTTCTGCAACCGAACTTGCCTATCTCAGATTGGCCTTTTTAGTCATCAACGCACTTGTAAAAAGCGTGGGATGAGTCCTTCCTGAATCTTCGTTCGCGAAGTAATGCCGAGAGAGAGATATGCACCCAAAATAATGGAAGATGGATTTAGTAGTTAATGTAAATAGTACTAAGCTGCTATCAGACTTTCTAATGAATATCCCAAGCCAATGCTGATTAATATTCTATCGTGCATCAAAAAATTTCACATGATATCTTCTCATTTGTCTCCTGGAAGAGGTATTTTACAGAGAGCAATTAAATTCACAATAAAAAGTTAAAGTAAGTAACCATTACACAATTTACAATAAGTCTCTCACTTGGCATTACTTCGCGAATGAAGATTCTTAGGAAGGACTCATCCCACGCTTTTTACCAGTGCATTGATGACTAAAAAGGCCAATCTGAGATAGGCAAGTTCAGTTGCAGAAAGCACAGCAGGAAGTCTCCTTGGGCGATGTTGTTTCCAAGTTGTGGTTCTTTCTGCGTTGTCATTTCTCTTCAAGACCCATTCAGCGTGTCTTCTCGAAAGAGGCCGCAGCATTGTGGCTAGTGCATCTCCATGCCTCCCGATGTGAGGCCAGGGTGGACCATTGTTGGTGATCAATCTGGCTGAGCCTGAGATGTTGTTTCAGGGAGTCTTTATATCTCTTTTTGGGGGCGCCTCTCTTGCGCTGACCCGTGGCAAGTTCACCATAGAATAGTATCTTTGGGAGGCGATGGTCCTCCATCCTAGAGACGTGCCCTGCCCAGCGCAGCTGTGTTCTCAATAGCATGGCCTAACTGCTGGTGATCCCTGCTTGCTCAAGGACAGCAACATTAGTCACATAGTCAGTCCAGTGTATATTTAGGATTGTGCGAAGACAGAGCTGATGAAAGCGTTCGAGGAGTCGTAGGTGTTGGCGATAGGTGACCCATGTTTCAGACCCATAGAGGAGAATAGACAGTATGATAGCTCTGTACACACTGATTTTGGTGCTTTGCCTCAGGTGCTTGGTGCTCCAGACTCTTTTGTGAAGCCTTCCAAATGCACTATATGCCTTTGATAATCTGTGATCTATCTCTTTATCAATCTTGGTGTCTGAAGAAATGATGCTTCCCAGGTAGGTGAACTGCTGAACGGACTTAAGCACAGTTTCGCCTATGCTGACGTGGGGATGATGGTGTTCTTCCTGTGGTGCGGGCTTGCCTACCCTAATGAAGTTGTGACAATAAGTACTGAAAGTCTTAAATCTTTCTTCAGTATGTGTGTATGTGTGTGTGTGTGTATCGGAGCACTTTGAAAATTGAAAACCACAAAACCATTTTTTAAAATAAAAAAACCCCCAGCTAAAGCAAACAATGAAACTTTTGACATAAGTAAATCAGCTGAATGCAGTTTGGACTGGTGATACGAGATTGTCGTATACTGTCATCATATGATGATGACAGTAACGATGATGCTGAAGATGCTGATATTTATTTCTGGAACTCAAGGAGGCCTTACAGCAGTTAAACCAAACATAGTTGAAAAATCACACCATAGGAAAGTTAAGCAATTTAACCTATCAAAAAGCTTCAGTTGATTACATAAACCATTAAAAACAGCAATGCATCAGATATGCAACTGACCCTGGCTTAATTCAAATATAATGGGAAATCATGGTTTGAACTAAGGGTACAATGTAGGATCATTGCAGCATGATAATACTTTGGCTGCCATGGCTCAATGCTATAGATTCCTAGGAATCATAGCTCTGCAAGTGAGCCAAGACACTTCTGTGCCAGCAGGCGTTTGAAGGAGAACGTGGGGCACACTGCTGCTGTGATTGTGGGTGAGATTGGGGGGTTCTTATTTTTGTTTTATTCAAGTTCTGTGATGGAAGGGATGTTCAACTGCTACATGAGCATACCCAGGAATCAGTCCTGAAGGCTTCCTGCACATGTTTTTCCCCAAGGCATACAGGAAAATTAAACTCTTCCTCTAAAAAAAGCGGAAACAGGGACAGTGAAATTGAAAGTAACTTGTAGTAACAGCTTAAAGCCAGAAGAGACAGAAGGGAAGCAATCAGCCTGCTGCTTTATTTTCTTAAGACAGAGGGCAAAGCAGTGGAGTGAAAATTGGCTGAGGAAATGATAAATGCAACTCCTCCAAAAATAATTCTACTTTTAAATTCTTTAAAGCCATTCCTTTGCCATTTAAAGGTTAGAAAAGCTATCTGCATCTTCACATCCCTATCTCTGTCTAAAATGATTGGAAGGGAGGCCAGATTCATTTTTTATTTTCTAACTTCTGCTCTTCCATAAGAATTGTACTTAGGTTACCTAGGATTCTTGTTAAAGTGTGAACTTACATTGGAATGCTTATTTACATTGTGATCACCCATAGTGTGATGCTGTCTGTATGTCCACACTGAGATTTCTGTACATCAAACACCACATCGGAGCCCCAGTGATGCAATGGGTTAAACTCTTGTGCCGACAGGACTAAAGACTGACAGGTCGGAGGTTCGAATCCGGGGAGAGCATGGATGAGCTTGTACAGCAGGGGGATTGTGAGCTCCCTGCACCCCACTTCAGTAAGAAATCTGGCTGCCACTCATTGCATCACTTGAAACTTCCAAACAGTCTTCAAAGGCAACCCCACATAGAGCATGTTGCAGTAATTTATTTTCAATGTAACAAGAGTATGGACCCCTGGCCAAGTCTGACTTCCTAAGGTATGGGTGCAACCAGCACACAAGTTTTAATTTTGCAAAAGCTCCCCGGGCCACCACCGAAATCTGGGGCTCCAGGCTCAGCGATGAACCCAGGATCACTCCCAAGCTACAAACCTATGTCTTCAGGGGAGTGTATCCCCAGCCAGCACAGGCTGTAACCCTATATGATTCTATATGCTTAAATAACATGATTGAGATGGGAAAACAGGCTAGCAATGTTGTTAGCTGCATCTTCTGCCTCAGCAACTTCTCCTTCAACACAGGGGCTAAAAAAAGAAAAGATAAAAAAACAAATTTGGTGCCAATGGAGAGAAATTATAGCCATCTCCATCTTGTGCAATAGGTTCAACGCCATACCTGTTTATGATTAAGTGGGATGAAAAGTCTATTTAAAAATATTCAAAACTGATTTTAAAATATATCTCATGAGTTTAGAGAACCTTGATGAAAAGAAATCTGGACTGATGAGAATTTCCACAGTTTGTGTATTGTAGGTTGTGTTTCAGAGGATGGCAATGAGAATTGACCTCCAAGTATCCCTTATTTAAGAAAACCCTATAAAATGTGTGTGGTCAGTATAAGTTGGCAGGTGATTTGAAAGCACACATACACAACAGTAGTGCCCCTGATATGGACTGGACCTTCAACTGATTTTTTGTGAGTAAAAAGAATGTAAAGTTTGGCTGCCTGAACTCATTCACCCTGGTGTGGTTGGGAGATAAAAGACGGTTTTCGATTGTTGCAATTATTAAAGATTTTGGAGTCAGATGTCCTTGGGGATCCACTGCAAATCACCCCAAGATCAACCAGTAGATCCCAGCCTACTTTTGACTGTGAGATGCAACTTGCTAAACCCACCTAGTGACTTCATAACTGAGCAGAGATTTAAATCTGTCCAATATGCAACAGGGGCTCTATTATTCTACTACATTGTTCCAAGTGAGGTATTTTTGCTTGATTTTGTTCTCCAGCCCACCTCCCCTCCAGCTCTTTCCTGTAGCCTGTGATGAATGCTTTGCATAATACTTGATAAAGGCCTCTTTAGTGCTTTATCTACTCTGAATGGAGGTTGTAAAGTTAGTGTCAAAGGGGGATCCACACACTCTGTAATTTTTAATACCCGATCTCCATAGGTGCAATAAATTCTATCAACATATCTACTAAATCCATATACTGTGCAATGTTTGGCCCCAGGCTCTTAGCTGAAGCAGGCAAGGGATGAGTTTTTACTTTAAAACCTACCTAGACTCATACAGAATTGTTCAGATTCACTGCTGGAAAAATAAATGGTTTTGTTCTTATGGGGCATCCATAAGAGTGTAAGCAGCACCAATCTCTGGTTAGATTTCTCTAATTAAAATGCTAACAACTTACTTGGAATTGGCTCAATTAGGAGGCAAGCATATTGCAAGTATCCACTGAACAAAGATTTGTAGCATAAATCTATTTTGGGTTGAAGCACGTTTGAAATAAGTAGTAATAAATACACAAAATTTTGACTAATGGCGTGGGGAGAAAGAATTAACGGAGAAAAGAGAAACAGCCTATTTGTAAATGCAAGGCTTTCCTCCCTGCATTGTGACTAATTGAGAACTATGTAGACTTTTTAAAAAAGATATTAATATTTTTTTTCTGGAAAGGGGAATGAAAGCATTCGAGTTGGCTCTGGTCCCATTACCACAATGTTGCTGGAGCTCAGCCATCTGTCACAGCTGCTGCTCGCCTTAACTGCCACTCTAATTGACAATGAACTCAGAGACCTGTAATAATTGTGGCTGCTCTGTGACTTCAGCAGGTAATGCCTCCCTTTTAGCCTCTATCAAGCCCCATCTGTGCCCCCAATGCTGCCTTTCTCCTGAGATGCATTGGTCCCTCCAGTAGACACAGTGTCTCACACTGATTCTAGAGTGGGAGAGATCATCTCATTAGGGGAAAGTTAGGAAACCCTAAGGGAAGAGATGGCTGCTGTTGGGCATGCCAGAACAGTTCCCAAACTTGTTGTCCAATTCTTAGCCAGGCTTCCCTCTGATGTTTGCCACTCAGGCACTGATGCACCCTCTGTGCCATTAATTGAAAGGCTCCTCTAAATGGCATATATTTTTGTGTATTCTTAACAAACGATTTCACTCCAACATCAACTCCCATCTGTCCTTACTGTTCCATAAAGTTATGAATGAATGCATTCCTTAAAACATGAGGACCCCAGTCAAAATAATAATAAATCTTAGTCTATTGCAGGAGAAATCACATGTTGAGGCTCTTAAGACATGGGAGGTTGGATTAATAAGGAAGACAAGGAAAGATATACTGGGGAAGGTGGGAACTGAAAAATGTAATATTTTCTTTAAACAACTGTTTTCAGACATTTTATGAAACCTACTTCAATTTTATAGGGATCCAGATTCTGCCTGATAACAGTACTATTCAGTTTTGGTCACTCAACACACTTCTTATTGTTAACTGCTTCAAATCAGCTTCACATTGTTTACCCTTCAAGAGCCCTGGTTATCAACATTCCCTGCTCAGGTGTTGCACACCTAAGGTGAGTCTAAGGACCCTTCTACAGTACATTGAGACTACAGCTTGGAACTAATTTGAGAGGAACTGGTTTTGCTGCACAGTTGATTAGACTGACAGTTCTGAAACGGGTTGAGTCACTTCTGTGATTACATTATCCATGGAAACTGGTCTCTAACTGCTCTTTGGGTTCCCCCACCAAAAAAAAAACTTCTGGGAGAAATGAGCATCAGTGCTCCAGAGGCATAGGAAGTGGGGAAAAAAAGAGAAAGCGAAATTTAGGAGTAGAAGCAATCAATTACTCCTCCCAGTGGGACATTTTCGTCAGCCACCTCATTCTCTCATTTTGAATTCTACAAAGCTCTTCAGTAAGGGCGACTGTCTAGCTCTGCATTCTGCAGAGCCAGTTTTGCCCTGAGATCTGGATACATTCAGATTTGTTACAATGCATCAAAGGGCCGAACTCAGGCTTTCCTGCTTTCTTTAATGTGTATCTTTACATGTGTATTGCAGTGCATGTTTTGTGGCCACTGCTGTTTTGAGTTGTCTTGAAGCAGCATTATAGCAACCTTTGGTTGCCTGGATGCATATTATTGTTATTTTATTATTTATTTTATTATTTATTTTTATCCTACTTTTCTCCCATGTGTGGAACTCAAAGCAGTGAACAAATGGTTAAAAAACAGAAATTACATAATACATGAACACAACATCATCATCCCCCCAACTCAAACAAGTATACCAGTGGTACTCAACTTGTGGGTTATCTTGGGCTGGGATTCAGAAATCAATGTTGATGGATGGGTGTTGAGAACAAAACAGAACCCTGAGGAACCTCACAGGAGTCCCCCAGCACCACCTTCTGCTACAACGAAAGTTAAGTGCAAAAGGTAAAGGTCTCCTGACATTAAGTCCAGTCATGTCCGACTCTGGGGGTTGGTGCTCATCCCCATTTCTAAGCTGAAGAGCAGGTATGACTGCATGGAGTGCCATTACCTTCCTGTCTGAGTGGTAACTATTGATCTACTCACATTTGCATGTTTTTGAACTGCTAGGTTGACATACTGCTCCCCAGATTCAAACCTGTGACCTTTTGGTCAACAAGTTTAGCAGTTCAACAGTTTAACTCACTGCGCCACCGGGGCTCCTAAAAGTTAAGTGTACAGTCACTCAAAGAATCTGGATTAAAGTGCTCTAGGGCTACCTGGTGTATCCTGGGTGTATTCCCAGAGAATTTGGCCATCCAATGTGTTGTTGGCTTGGTGGGTGAAGGGCATTTTGGGGTTGTTGCATTACTGACAACAAGCAGTTCCCTTGAAGAAGCAGCACCACATTTCCGCTCACATGGTTAGGCTCCCTGGTATGGCATCAACAGAAGTGATTCCACTAGCAAGTCTCTGATATGGATCTATTTGTTGCCAGCAATATAGTGGTAGATCAATTGGAGGTGTGGACATTGAATCAGGCTGGATCCATCCCAGTCCAGCTGTGTGCACCCCCAAAATCCTGAGATCACTCAGGATTTTCCTGGAAACTAAGTAAATATCATTTTCTCTTGACCCATATTGGCCCAGATACAGTGCTTCTGCTGCAGGTCCATTTCTATGTTGGTTAGATTCCCTGTAGACACAGCTGCATTGAAAGTTAAAGAAGAGAAAAGATTTGATGAGGAAAGATGCTTGAGGAGTTTGATATTTAAGTGGGGCAGGAAACTAAAATGGGTTACATCTATCTCTTCTGGGTCAATGTGTGGAAATCTTTATAAAATTTCCCTTTCTTTGATTGGTATTTGCATCCGATTACTAAACCAGTAATAGCAATCTATGTAAATGCCAATGCAGAATACTTTTCTTGAATATATGAGACACATTAATACAGCAAACTCGTTGTTGTTGTTGTTGTTGTTGTTGTTTCTGTGTGCCTTTCCAGAATTTCTTATGTAGAGCAGCCCTAAGATGAAGCACTGTTGGAGGGTGCTAATGGATGCTACTGTATTTATTTTAGGTTGAGAGGTTATGACTCGTTCAAGGTCATGCAGAAAGTTTGGTGGCGGAGTAGAGAATTGAACCCTGGCTTCCCAGATGCCTAGTCCGGGACTCAAATATCAACACCTGGTTGGCTCATTCAGTAAAATAAGCACAAGTACAAACTGTATTTAGCATTTTATGCACATGGGACTGCCAAATATGTTACTTCTAGGCCTTGTTGTTAGTATTCTATCATGCTTCTGAATGAAGTCAAAACCACATGTTTCAGCAACACAGCTGTTCGTTATGTGTCATTTATGTGTCATTTTGCAATATGAAAATAGGACCACAATAAATTTTATTATGGCAGGTCTATTTTCCTTGCACTAAGCCCCCTCCCTCTCCGTTTTTGGAGTAAAACAGCTAAAGAACTCAGGAGAAAAAGAAAACCCTCAAGCCCTTTGGGCTTTATGATGTGTTTATTTTGATATTTCTTTACAAGCTTTTGCCACATGCTCATACAGGGGAGAAGGCATCTTGGACGAACACAGGAAGATCTAACAATAGGAAGATCTAACAATGGGAAATACTTAATGTCTTATATAAATAATCACATCCAACAGAATACAAATCCTTCCACTTATGCTTTCTGTTAGGTTCAAAGAATTCAGAGGAATGTTGAATTTCAAACTATACACATGGATGATCACACAAAAAACAAAAAGATACATTCAGTTTGCAAGTCAAGTCCTTTTCACGAGGATAAACTTTTAAGAAACACCAAAGCAATTTTAACATCTTGTCATCCAAATGCCAGCTCTAATTTAAGATCAGCATCTTGACGAGATTAGCAGAAAATTTAAATAATATTGATGCAGAAATTTAACATGGTTCTAAGAAAAAAACTTGTGAAGTTCATATGTAATGAATGATACCATAAGAATTAACATAAAATTTGGTTCATACAAAAATATGTTTTTGTTGAAGTTTAAAAAAACTGTCTTTTTATGACATATGCACATGTTTGCAAGATCTTTAGTTGACCATGCTATTGTGCAGCCAGGTTACAGAATAATCAGACAGTGAATGTATTGATTATCTTAGCATTAGTTTTTGCCTACGAAATGGGTTAGTGGGTCTGACAACAGGAAAAACATTTTATCAAGCACACATAGATAATTTTAAAAAACAGAAAGAAATAAGGAATAGAGATTCAATTATTTCTGATTTCAATTTCTGACATTTTGCTTTCCAAAATACCTAGTATTGATAAAAGAAGATTACTATCTACAGTAAGTAGATTCAGTGATTGCTATCACTATCACTTAAAAACACTCAAGGTCCTTCTGGCATCCTGAATGAAGCTTTGAATTTGATTACAGTAATGTAAATAGGCATGAAGTCACATTTCCTTGGTCAAAGCAAATTGATGCTATCTCTTCTATGCAAACTTAAGGGAATTCCTAGATTTTGTATACCAGTCCAAAGGAAGTCACTTAAACAGAAACACATTTATGATGCAAAACACACCGGAGATAGTTTTACATGAGAAAATTAAAACAACTAAAACTCGCTTCATTAGTAGTTATTTCTCTGTGATTAAGCATTTTAAATAGAAAAATGTAGAATATGCTGAAATAAACACCCCCAGAGAGATTAGGAAAAGACAGGCAAAGAATTCACAAACTATCAAAAGATTACATCTCTATAAAATATATTTTGTCAACTATTAAGCATTCTTTAAATAGTTACATATTAAACAATTAAATATGAAGCATCAGGAAAAGGATTTTCAGAGAAAAAATGCAATTTTATACACATTGAGGGGAAAAATCAAGAAGGCACTGAATTTTATATTCATTATACTTGAATTTGTGAAAGATTTATGATGTAAGCGATAGTGGTGCTAGGGCTGGAGTATGTGTAACCTTTCAAACTACTGACTTTATTACATGAAGCTGTTATTTCACTACAGCCATGGTATCATTGATATGGAGATGAGTATCTTCAATATCATATTTCTCTTTATTCACTCAGATAGTACCAATTTTATTATCCCTGCTTCCTAGTATCCTCATAATCCTGCCTTTAATGTGTGTTTGCAAAAAAAGTCTTGTGTAATTATAGCACTATAATTTCACTTTAACTTCAATGGTTATGCCCTGTGAAACTCTGATTTTTAAATTATTTGATAGTGGTACTAGAGCTTTAGTGTTAAACGTGCTAAACAACCTCTCCCTAAATAGTATATCCTATAGAATCCTGCCATTGTAGTTAAAGTGGAATATAATGCAAAGTAAGGTGTAATAAGTCCCCTTCCACAAAATTCCCTAAGTAATCTTGAGCCTGTTACTACTGTTCAGCCTGTTCTATCTTACAGTTATTAAATTTCCTATGGAAATATATTTTAATGATCTCACAGAATCAAGCTTAGCGGGTCCATGAGAAAATAGCGCTGAAGTTTTTATGCAAATGTAGCCAAGAAATCTGAAAAATGACACATGCACTCTCTATCCACATAACAACCTGCCTATTCTTCCTTCGTTTGCATGAAGAATGATGTGGTTTTGCCTCTTGTCTAATGAACTAGAGAACAAACTGCAGCACAGCGGAAACAGAAGTTCAAGCCTGCCACGAAGGTGCTATCAGTTTTGCACAAGATATATCACAATAATAGAAGTGTCATTTGAAAAATCAAATAAGGAAGGAATGATGGAAATAAGGTACACAGATTCAAGGAGGCGTCATATGGCATAAAGAACAAAACATCTGTTAAAATTAATGCGTGTGTATGGGGGTGGAATGGGGGTTTTGGGGAGAGACCCATGGGATTAAATTGCCCAGAGAGTCCAACTGCAAGGAATACAGGAAACTTGAAATATTACAGTGATTTGAAACTCGGGGGAATGGAGAGATCTTTGCACAAATGCAGATTATTTTTTAAAATGTGAAGAAATGTACTGAAGACATAAGGAGAATGTACATTGAATCTATGAAGAGGATAGTTGTTTGCTTTTAGAAATAAAGTTGTTAGTAAATTAACAACTAGGAGAGATATGGATATTTTTAATTATTTTATTATTAAAACATCCATATAGTGTGCCGTTCATGGGGTTGAGAGTTTGAGATTTGCCCAAGGTCATAATTGGATTGCATAGCCAAGCAGGGATTTGAACCCTGATCTCCCAAATGTCCCAGCTAGCTTTTTCTTGGTTCCATAATAAATTTCCCACATAAGATGATAGACATTTCAAATCCGGCTCATGTGAGAGAATATGCCTTTTCAGAAAGTCTGGACTAAAGTAATGATAGGAGGTTAACAAAAAGTAAAAAAGGAGAAATCTTGCAAAATGTTGGCTCTGCCCTCACTACTTCTAACATTGAGTCTGGCTGCTATCAGAATTGGTCCTCAATTGGGTTATTTTTGTAAATGTGTGGCTCTCAAGCTGAAAAAACAAAAACAAAACCAAAAACAACCCATCCTTGGATTTTGCCAAGCCCTTATGTTGAAATACTTGAAGAGTCTAGAAAAATTCTTACTTTAACAAAGGACTTAATTAATTTAAATGATTTTTTTTTAAAAAATAATATCAATATAACTCTTTAAAATGTGACTGGAGGAAGGGTGCCATTCTGATTGTTTTTATGATAGAGATCTAGCTAGGTCACAACCACAAACAAAGTGTTTATCCCCAAATGTCTTTAGTATCTTGTACAGTTAGTACTGATTCATACTGGTCTAAAGGGGTGGGATGGGGGGGTGATATAGCCTGTAGCGACCATTTCATGCTTCCATTTAATTCTATTCTTTGTTTTTTCTTGGCCCGTGTGACTACTTTAGGCAACAATGCACACTGGTGCTACTTTGTTCTTTTCTATATTCTTGGAACTCGGAGGAAAAAACACTTACAATTTTCCAACATAATAAAATGAAGAGAAATCTGTTATGTTTGTGCTTTTCATTTTACATTGTTTGGGACATCTGCCAAGCTAATATAGGCACTTCTCCGCACCCTGAAAAAACCCAATTAGGAATTGTTCAGAGTTTGATTATCAGTCAGTAACATGCATACAGAATTATTCATTAGAGACCTACTGAGAGCAATGATAAAGTACCAGACAGCTGAATTATAGAGTCTGCCAGTACCTGCACTACATTTTTACATTTGTTACATAAAAGACGACTAACAAAATCTCTAAGATGTAATTTGGTGCCCACTGGAACTATACTCCATTATGGCAGATATTATTCTGATTCCATTTAAGAGTCTGGTAAGTCAATGACATGATATTGTGAACAAATATAAACTACTAGGTTAAAACTTTAATCACATGTGCATATCACATTCCACTGAAATGATGATGATGATGATGATGATGATGATGATGACGACGACGATGACAATGTTGATGATGACAAGAAGGCAAGATTGCAATTCCAAGCTGATGTTGAAATAGGGGAGCAGGTGGGAATTGTAAGGAAGATCAAGAAAGGAAAGTAGATTGCGGACCTTTTTCATTTCACTCTGCATGCATGTCGCCTGTCAAGGTATGGTGACTCCATGAATTTCAAGCTGCCTGTCAATGTATGAAGTTTTCTTAGGCAATGAATATCTGCAACTCTTTTTTTGCCTGAAGATCCAGTCCTGAAAATTCCCTGCAATAGTTTGTATTTTGTTCCCAAACTTTGATTCTTTAGATGTTTTGAACTTCAGCTCCCATATTTCCTGACAGTTGGCCAAGCTTATTGGGAGACTTCTGGGAGTTCATGTCTGAAACTTGTGAAGAACCAACATTTGGTAACCATAGTTTATTGAGATTAGAAGAAATCTGATTAAGTTCTTTAAAAATCCTAAAAGAGGCATTTCTATGAGGGAAATAATGGTTCCTGTGAGCTCTGTTCTTTGTTTATAATGAGCTATATTATTATTGTTATTGTTATTATTTGAACAAGATGAGTCCACAGCAGACAAGATCACTCTGCTGGCTATTGTATTGGATCACACGTCGGACACTTCCCAAGTATCTAGGACTGTGTGAAGTATCAGTGAATAATGCGTGCAGATCCCAGTTGGGTGACCTTTTGCAAATCCCAGATGGTAATTTTGTCAGAGCCAATTGTAAGAACATAAGAACATAAGAAGAGCCATGTTGAATCGGGCCTCAGCCCATCTAGTCCAGCATTCTGTGTCACACAGTGGCCCACTAGTTGTACACAGGGATCTCTAGCAGAAAGGAGGGCAAAACCCTCACCTGCTCCTGACCCCCCACAACCAGTACCCGGGGAAAATCCTGCCTGCCTCCATCAACACAGAGGTGGCACTTGGATGTCCATTTCAGTAGCTACTGATTCCCTTGGTATCCATAATTGTGTTTAAGTGCAGGCAAGGTCTTTAGGCACTGTACTCAGTATGCCGATCACCACTGGGACCACCTTTACTGGCTTGTGCAGGATCTTTGCAGTTCAATCTTTACTTTTTATTTATTTATTTACATTATTTTTACCCCGCCCTTCATAACCCCCCCCCCCCGGGGGGGGGGGAGACTCAGGACAGCTCCTCATAATGTGTCAGATTGTTGTTATCATTATTATTATCCTAAACATGTTGGATATTGATCTATGGCTTTCATAATAAATTTTGCACATGTTCCAAATATATTTATTACTGCCTCACCTTATACAGAGTTTACTGCTGATACTGCCAACATGTTATTCTGTATTAAAAGCCTCAGTATGCTATGTCAATGGAACCAAAAATCAAGCAAACAAAACCAATCCAGAAAGCTTTTCAAGATTAGCAACAACTCTGTTTTATCTCATTTTAACCTTGAATTGTATGAGAGATTCTGAGCACTTTATTACAGAGCACTTCTCTTTAAACCAGGTTACAAACTAAAACCAACCAAAGAACAAATTCCAGAAAACAAGTCTTAAATGAAGCATATAATACTTGCCACAGTATTCTCTGATCAAGGGTTAAAAACCAAATCTGCACATTAGCAATAAAATATGAAGCATTATAAATGATGAGCCACTTCGAAAGACATACATATACATGGCAGAAGGAGGCATTAAAATGCAAATATTCACTTTATTGGCTCTTATCCATTCCTAGGTCAAGAAAAACTTCTGGAGATTTGCTTGCACTCATTATTCTATAGGATGAGGTGGCGCACTTACGGTAGCACCGATGACTCACTTACGCATCAGCTATGCTATAAAAAGTGATGATAATTGAGCAAATGCAATTAACACTCACAGTTTGGGAGTTATATAAATGGCAGCTGTAGGGAAGCCTGAACAACAGGGTGGATGGGGAGAGGGAATTTAACCCATTCTCATCCTGTCATGCTCAAGAGAAAAGCAGGCAATCCCTTTGGAAGCAATGGGGAATTTATTTCTCATGCAACTAGCCATCTTGAAGAGCTGCCTTTAGGTGGAATTACAGCAGAGAGAGAGTTAAGTAATTTACACTCTCCTCTCCCCATCTTATCGTCTTGAGGCTGGTCAGGTTTTGCACAAGTAGTATTATTTTTTTAAGGTTACATGTTAACTGAATTCATGCTTAGCTTGACCCAACTTCCTCCCAGATGATTTGTGGGCGGTTCTGAAGTTACCTTAATGGTGTAATAAGGAAATTGCTGAAATGGCTCTGGTGCTACAAAGGTAATGTGATAAGGAGTCTTATGAGCTATGGCAGGCAGTTAGGCCTTCAAAATCCATGTGGGTTATTCATGTTAGCATGAGACACAGATATAGTTTTAGATCTCCAGCTGCCTTAATGAAAAAAAACCTGATTTTAGGACCTCCATAATTTTGCATCTATAAATGAATGGGACATAGACATACCTCTTGAATTAAGATGGGGTTTTGGATGGGAGAAATTCCCCTATTATGATTCAACAGTCTACTGATATGTGTAGCATGTGTCAAGCTAATATCTAGCAACTTGGCATCCCCAATTTAATTGATGTTGACTAGAATCCAGTATGTGTACATCACCATAGTCATATTACATTGCAGGGAACACCTTGACTTCCTCACTCCTGTTCTCACTCCTTCCTATGAATAGTCTCCAGTGTGCAAAGCAAACATGGGGTCCCTTCTTGCATCCAAGATCTCGCACACCAAGGGTGGAAAGGGAACATCAGCCAATTGCTTCCTTAACAAGAAGGGAATAGGGCCTAATTGATTGTAGCAGTTGCTGCCTGATTAATGGGAATTGGGTCACTTTAATAGGTCCTACAGAACCTCGCTAAACTAAAGATCATGAATTTGTAACAGTCCTGAGTGCATGACTAGGTTATACATTGCCATAAATATTTCCTGTTATTTACATCTACAAGTGGTTCAAAACTTACTAAGGTTTTCCAGACCCATTAAAGACTGTGGTAGCAGAAGTTTCATTCTGAAGTGCTCAATATCACAGTGTTTTTAGAAGGAAATTTAAAGACTAGAGCAGCCTTGGCTCCAGCACACATATGCTAAATCTGGGGCTGTTACCCAGATGGGCCAGCTCTACCACAGGGCTGTAAACTGTTCCATGTCTCTGCTGCTGCTCCTAGTTGGTCACAGAGTTCCATCTGAATACCTGGTCAGTGCCTGCTTGTGATGGCAGGATAGGATGTCCACATGATCAGGGAGAAGAAAGGATTTGATCTCCCTGTTCTGATATCATAAATATGACAGGAAATGCCAGATGTTCAGACAGAACTCTGTAAGCAGTGGTGTTGGCTACAGGGGTGGCAATAATCCCCTTTCACAGCACTGATCAATTCAGAGAAAGTATGATGGCAGCAATGTCATCTGGACATGGGACTGGGCCAAATAAGACATGGTCCAGTTTTCTAATCTACCCCAAAACCCTGGGGGACTCTGGGGTTTCAAAGTTGGTTTAAACAAACAAAAAACTCCTGGGACACTCACCAAAATCCACTGAGGCCTCATCTACACTGGCATATAATCCAGTCTCTGAATCCAATTATCTGCTTTGAACTGGATTGTGGAAATGTAGACTCATATAATCCAGTTCAAAGAAGATAATCTGGATTCATAAACTGGATTACATGGCAATGTAGATCCACCCTAAGTGCCGTCAAAACTGTCAGTGATGCATTCACAGCATTTGTTTTTTTAGCTCATTTAGTTAAGCCGTTAGTGTGCCTCATCTCCCACTGTTCCTGATCAAACACTTTGATATCCCCATCTGAATCTGATTCTAAAAGAAAAAATATGAGTTTTTAGAGTGGGAGTTATAAGCAAGCACAATTTGTGAACTGCATAATATAATTGTTCATCACACTACAATATCAAACAAACTTCTAATTACTGACTTTGTGAAGTTTGTAAGATAGTCTTTAGTTCTAGGTTTTTGATCACTTAGGGCTAAATCCAGCTGCTAGCCTCACTTGCAACCTCATCAGATGGGCTACTAGGCCCACCCTATGCCACTTGTTCTCACCTTTCTGGATGGAGCCCATTGCATGACACATGTGTACTTCTGGTCAGGTTCTGTTGAGAAAGAGAAGAGCAAGCAGTGTGTGCTGCCACCACGGAAACATGGGATCCTTCCCATGTTGCGTTACCAGCAATGGGGGGAAGCCTGGCAGCAGCTCTTCTTCTCAAAGGATGTAGGTTGGGGTAAGTCATGTGATATGGGGTGTGGAGTCAGGCCCGGATTAATGTTTTGTGGCACCCTGGGCCACACCCGGTAAGTGCCGTCCCCCGGGGTGGGGCCACCTGAGGGGGCGGGGCCACCTCAGGGGGCAGAGCTAGCACGAGCGAGGAGGTGGCGGGGGGGGAGTCCTGCCCCTAGGCGTCTGACGTGGCTTCCCCCCAACGCCTCCTCGCTCGCACGGGCGCCCCTCCTTCCTTCACTGATGGAAGGAGTGGCGCCCGTGCGAGCGAGGAGGCAGCGGGGGGAAGCCACATCAGACGCCCTAGGGGCAGCTGGACTTCCCCCCGGCTCCTTTTCCCTCGTGCGTGCGGGTGCCGTGCTCCTTCCTTCATTGAAGGAAGGAGGGGCAGAGCTGGCGCGAGGGAGAGGGAGCTGGGGGAAGTTCTGCCCCTAGGCGTCAGATGTGGCTTCCTCCTGCCCCACCGCCTCCTCGCTCGCACAGGCGCTGCTCACTGAAGGAAGGAGTGGTGCCCGTGCAAGCACGGAGGCAGCGGGGGAAAGCCACGTCAGATGCCCTAGGGGCGGCAGGACTTCCCCCCAGCTCCTTACGCGGGAAGGGAGGGAAAAGGCCAGCCTGGAACCCGTCGCCTCCCCCACTCTCCTGGCTCCTCACTGCGGCTCGGCTCCTCCTCCCGCTCGCTCCCTCCCTCCTCAACTGCAACTTAGATGCTGTGGTGATGGTGTGGCAACTTGGCGGGGGCGCACCCAGCACTCTACTGTATGGCGCTGCTCGCACATGCGCAGAAGCGCCGAAGGTCCGGTCGCCATATTGAGGAAAAATTTTTCTGAAAAATTAAAATATGTTTTTAATTGGGGGGTCCAAATTTGCTGCTTGCTCATGGCTGCCACCCGAGGCCATAGCCTCGGGTGGCCTTATGGATGATCCGGGCCTGTGTGGAGTGATAGGTTCTCCACGCCCCCTGTCAGGAGCCTATGGATTTACCACAATGTGTGGCCTTTGCGATGAGGTCCAAAGAGTAGACCCTTTCAAGTAATGGGACTTACATAAAGATTGACTTATTCAGCACTTATGTTTATTCTAATTGAGACTATCTAGGATTTTGTCATAAAAATATGCTCCTCATCTAAATTATTTGTACCAAAACAAAAATCAAGTTAAATATTTTAGTTTGATTAATGTTTTAAAATATTTCTGTACAAATATTGAGTTACCCGCTGACTAAAAACATGAATCATTTCCTTCTTTATGCTGTGAAACATACATATGTGTGTGTGTGTGTCCATGTGCATGCACGTTCACTTATTCCAAAGTACAAAATGCCAGAGTTCTGTTAAGCATATGGAAAGCTTCTGACTCATTATCCTATAAATACAGCAAGCATTCATAAGTTTTGTCATGCAAAACCCAACATATTAGACTGTAAATGTCAAAAAGTCATTAATTGTTGGTTTAAAACAATTTTTTCATGCAATGACAAAAAAAAGAGTGGTATTGCTGCTCAGATATTAAGAAGTGCTGCCCATTTATGGTTGTGCCTTGGTGTTGGAGAGAATATATTTTATCAAGTCCTCCATCATGTAAAACAGACATTTCTGAGAGTGAGTACAATTAACCATGAATGTATGCTGTGCGAGGCTCTATGAAATGAATAGACATTATGGAAGAGTGAATTCTGAGCTTAAGAAGGTTGCTTTACACAAAGAAATAAACTATATACAAGAAGCAGAGGTGATCCCCAGGTCTAAGCAGCACTCATCAAAATGGTTGATCGGCAGGCAGTGAGACAAGGTTGCTGGGAGATGCCTTTTATTATTGGCTTACAGTGTCTGAGAGCAATGTTTAATTGCAGTGCTAACACAAAGCCAGTAGAGATCAAAAAGAGGTACCACAGGTACATCAGACAGCAATCATTTCCATGATCCTGTTGGGAAATAACCTTTGAACTCACCTTTGGACTTGATTTATGTGTATTGCCTAGGGACCTTATCAGACAGGTGTCGGGAAAGCGGGGGAAAGCACGGGAAAGTGGAGAAAACCGTTTTGCACTATTTGCTACAATCTTTTCCCATTTTCATGGATGGTTAGCCATCCCACATGGGGACATGCTTACTTCGCCTTTCCCTGTCTTTCATCCTCTTACTCCCATATTTCTCTACAAGGAGTCGACTAACATCCGATTCCAGATAGAGGCCTTTGGGCTGCATTTTGGCCACAGAGTCCCACCAGAGGTGGCCTTAAGTCATCTGATGGGCTCCTGTGGTGCTCCATTTCCAAAGAGCATGGAAACAAGCCCAAAGACCATGGAATGAAGTCCTAATTCTCACTGATTTACTATATCCAAGTGGTTCTCAACCTGTGGATCCCCATATGTTTTGACCTTCAACTCTCAGAAATCCTAACAGCTGGTAAACTGGCTGGGATTTCTGGGAGTTGTAGGCCAAAACGCCTGGGGACCCGCTGGTTAAGAGCCACTGCTATATCCTATTCCATGGATATAGGACAGTCCACATATAAAAATAACCTCACAGGGGAAACCAGTTTTCACCTGGTTAGAATCACTAAATACTAAATGCTTTATGTGAGCAACAAAATGCCCTATCTCAGTTTTGTGATCCTATGTGTTTTAAACAATATTGACAAACATCATCTGAATTATTTTCATTTTAGCTAAAGATTTCACCTCACCTTCTTAAAATGGTGGACATAAGCAGTTCTACATAAGACTGTTAAATGGGCATGTCATTCAATGCAAATAGATTGGCTTTACAGCGGGAAAAGATAATCTGTGAGGAGAACAATTGACTGGTTGGTATACCTAAGATGAGGTAGAGTATGGTAACCATATCCAGAAGCAAATTTTACACATCACAAAAGGTCAGCTATAAGTTGTTGTTAGTTGAAATACAACAAGATTAGAACACAGCAAACAAGATCACTATGCTGGCTGTTGTATTGGATCACACGTCGGCCACTCCCAAGTGTCTAGGACTGTATGATGTATCGGCATAAAATGTGTGCAGATCCCAGTAGAGTGGCCTTTTGCAGCTGACAGACGGTAATTTTGTCAGTGACGATTGTGGTTAAGTGCAGACCAAGGTCTTTAGGCACTGCACCCAGTGTGCCGATCCGATCACCACTGGGACCACCTTGACTGGCTTGTGCCTGAGTCTTTGCAGTTCGATCTTTAAATCCTCTTATTGTGTCAGCTTTTCCAGTTGTTTCTCTTCCTGTTGTCACCTGGGATTGCAACATTGACAATCCATACTTTGTTTTTTAACATAATCGTGAGCTCAGGACTATTATGCTCCAAAACTCTGTCTGTCTAAATTCAGAAATCCCAGAGTAATTTGACATGTTCATTTTCTGTAACTTTTTCCGGCTTGTGATCTCACCAGTTCTTTGTTGCAGGCAGATGGTATTTGTGGCACAAGTTCCAATGAATCATCAGAGCAATGGTATTATGCCTCTGCTTGTAGTCTGTCTGTGCGATCTTCTTGCAGCGGCTGAGGATATGATCTATCGTTTCATCTGCTTCCTTGCAGAGTCTACATCTGTCCTCGACTTTTCAATTCTGGCTTTGATGGCATTTATTCTAATGGCTTGTTCTTGGGCTGCCAGAATCAGGCCCTCCGTCTCCTTTTTCAAAGTTCTATTTGTAAGCCATATCCATGTTTTTTCTTTGTCAATTTTATTAACCTTAGAATTGTTTCAAATAATAGAAAATATTAATGAGTATTGCCTTTCCTGGCTTGTATTGTGATGAACAAAGCTGAGCACTTTGGACTGCTTTCAACATAAGGTTTCAGGCTGGTATACCCAATAGCACTAGATGGAGGAGATGACATTGAATCTATATAGTGTAACGTGGAATCCGATTTCAATGTAGCAGCTTGGATAAGGACTACAAAAAGTCAAGGAGTATGGAATTTAAGACTCTGCATTTTCTATGTTGTAATATGTTTATAATGTGCTTTTAATCTGTTTTATTGTATTTATATGTTTTAAGTGTTGTAAGTTGAGTTGCTATATTTTTATTGTGTGTGTTATAAGGCATTGAATTTTTGCCACAATTTTGAGCTGCTCTGACTCCCCTTCAGGGTGAGAAGGGTGAGGTATAAATATAGTAAATAAATAAATTAGATACATTCACACAGTCAGTATAGGTTTCTCTACATGGGCATTGTAACCTGGACTCACCCTGGTTATAAAGAGTTGAAATAAAATTTCTATCCTGTTATAATATCCCAAATCTGTTTCTGAATTTGCTCCTGGCTATCCTCAAGAGCTTTTTCCACTTCTGGTAAGAATCATGGAATAAACAGGATTAATCCAATTTAGCCCCATGTTAGGAAAAGTCAAAGGATGCTTTGGATCTGACTGAAACTCTGGAATACCCCTGCATCTTTGGGATAGTATGAACAGCAGGATCAGGCCCAATTTGGACTGTTCTCATGTCCACATGTGAACTCTTTTCTTTGTGCTCATTACCTGGTTGTGGTGAAGTTATCCAACCTACCACCGCAGTATGTTCAGGGTGGTATATATAGCTACTCCCAGAGCTAATGCAAATAGTGTCTATGACTATTTATCTATTTATCTACATATGCCTAGCAATGTGTTTGCATTTGAACTTACATTTTTAAGAGCCAAGATATACAACTTCCTTCCAAACATCAAAACTAAGAACCAAGGTATACAACTTCCTTTCATATAGCATCAAAAGTAGCATGGAAGAAGAATACACTCTTGCCCTGACTTCCTTTCAGAAATAGCCTAAGCCTATTACAACTTGTGATCTATGGAAGGTGGTATGGCTGGCTAATTTTGCCAAATTTCTAGCTACGTATGATCTACATGGTTAGAATCTGTGTTGTCTGCTTGAACAATTTGTGAGAGGTGGCCAGTTGAAAGCATGTATTGCTTGAAGTCAATATTGACAAATTAGTGATTAATTACTCGGCTGTGATGCAGTGCTTCAAATAATCTAAATGCATAGCCTGTATATGAGCTGATTGGGAGAAAAGCCTGTCATGAGGATTCAAGTCTTAAAAGAACCTTCCCCGTCACAGCCATCAATGACAACCTAAATAAGTGGGTCACCAGAGTAGCTGGCCCCTGTTAATTTATTTTTTTTCAGGCACGCTATACATATTCATGGTATCCTGCTGCTTGCCTGTCACCTCAAAGAAACTCTCCCTATCCTTCAAGTGATAATTCTTTAAAATGCACACAGTTAGGCTTGGGGGCTTGCAGGCAGAGATATTGGAATTATGTTTCTAGGTATTTTGCAAAGTATTGGCATCAGCAGTTATTTGCCCATGTGATCACTTAAATACAGCTTTGTCTTGTAGGTAGCATGTTCCCTCGGCTGTCATGCAGTCGTAAAAGTATAAAAGAAAAGAGAGAAAACAAATGAGCCACATTGCAAAGCCTTGACATAAAAATACTTTCCAATTCATTTCCAAAAAGGAAAAGAAACTCTTTCTAGCATGCGAGGGAGGGAATGCTATAAAACAAAACTCAGTTTGTGGAGAAACATCCGTCTTAAATAGTCCAATTCTCTGCAGTTTGGCCTATTCACCCAGATTTGCCATTAATTATTCACAATCATATTAATAGCAATTAATATTTTCTCTTCGTGACCTCATGGAGCAGCCCAAGCCAAATCTCCCTGTCAGCCGTTGCCACTCCCAGCTCCTTCAAGAAGAAGCCAGTCACTTCAAGGATAACATTGTTCCATCTTTCCCTTGGTCAGCCCCTCTTCCTTTTTCCTTCCATATCCCCCAGCATCATTATTTTCGCCAAGCTTTCCTGTTTTCTCATGATTTGGTTAAAGTATTTCATCTTTGCCTCTAATATCCTTCCCTCCAGTGAGCAGCCGAGCATTATTTCCTGGAGGATGGACTTGTTTGATCTTTGTGCGGTCCAAGGCACTCTTAGAAGTTTCCTCCAGCATCACAGTTCAAAAGCACCTATCTTCCTTCGCTCAGCCTTTCTTATAGTCACAAAGAGTCAGAAATGACTGAATGAATAAAAAACAATATTCTCTCATCACTGTTATAATGTTAGGCTCTTACCATTGCTGTAATCCATGTATTTGCTGAAGGAACGTAATCATTTTTGCAATGTGAGGTAGTAAAGGTTTGCAAGATTACACACCTGGAGCTGTTTCCCACACGTAGAATCTCAGCTATACATCTCCAAACCAACCAAGTTATTTGAGGCAGCAAATCCCATAAATATGTTTCCTGTTCAGTGTACGGAGAATTGGAATACATGTAATGCTATTTCATAATATCCCAAACCTGCTTCTGGGGGGGGGGGGTGCCTTTATTGTGGTCCATTTCCTTGTACAAACCTTCGCAGGCCCTGAGATCCTTCAGAGAGGTTCTTCTCTTGATCCCACCTCCATTGCAAGCTCTGTTGGTGGGAGCTTGTGATGGAGGTGGAATCAAGAGAAGGGCCTCTCTTGGTCTTCTCCCTCGTGACTGTCCCTCAACGCTGGGGGCTTCCTGATGTCCTTCCAGCTAAAGCTTTTTCTTCAGGTGGACTTTTAAAGAAGGAGGTTTTTGAAATCAAGTCTGGAGGTGCTGTGGTTTTAGCTATGAACAGGTTTTTAAAATTAGTTTTATGTTTTTAAACTATTTTTAATATTGTTATTTAATTCTGTTTTAATGTTTGTATATTTTAGATTTTAATTGTATTAGTTTTATTGTGAGCCACTTTGAATCTGTTTTAGAGAGAAAGGGGGTAACTAAATAAATTATTGTTATTGTTCTGTAATATTGTAAGGATGATCCTATCATTATTTAAATGACCCCTTCCATTCTGAATTCTATTGATTTCAAAGAATCATGCTTGCTGGTTATTGAGTTTTAAAAGCTCAAATGCCACTGTCTGTCTGCAAATTATCAGAAACAATCTTTATTAGATCTACAGCTTGAAGCTATGCATGACAAATTATAAAAGACTCCTCCCTCTGTTTTTTAGACTAACATATTAAAACTAGATAAATTGCAAGTAAATAAAACTGGCAATTTTAAACAGAGGACATTATCACAGTCTTATCCTAAATGGGTTCTCCAGTCCTATGATAAAACCTGTCTCAGCTGAGATAGAAGCATGTTTGCCTAGCTACCACAAAAATCTTTACTACACATATAGAAATGTGACTTTTCCCCATCCATGCTCTCCCTGCCTTCATGCATACCCTCTGTTTTGTTTGTTTGTCTGTGCAACCTAAAGAGTTCACAAGTTCAAACCACATATTTATTTATTTATTTCCAGCATTTATACCCCGCTTCTTCTCAACCCCCGAGGGGGGACTCAGAGCGGCCTAACAGCGGCAACGATTCGATGCCACACAGTATACATAATAAACAACAGTTAAGATTAAAATACATTAAAATACAACTAGAATTAAATACATTAAAATGCAATTAACATTAAAACATCATGTACATTCATCACAGTTAAAACAATATTCCATCCATAAGCCTTAGATCTTATCCACCAATTTGCCATCTGACCAATCTAAAGTGCCATATCATGCTAAAGTGCAAACGCTTGGTCCCATAACCAGGATTTCACTCTTTTTCTGAATGCCAGGAGGGATGAAGCTGATCGAATATCAATAGGGAGTGCGTTCCACAGACCGGGGGCACCACCATTCCCACTGACCTCTTGCATTTTCATGTTTTTGAAGTTCTAGTGTTACACATCTTAATTTTATTGATTTTTTTTTAAAAAAAGAATGTTGAAACACTAAAACATTTGGTATTGTGCATATTGGACATCGGGAAAATGTACTTTAAAGTTTTAAAACTCTGAAACAAGGCAAAAAACATGCATGAGTATGAAGTTCTATAAAATGTCCTCGTCTTGAAAGAAAAAGAAATATTCAATTAACAGTGGAAATTTCTTAATAGAGTCATGGCCCATAATGTTTATTTTTATTTTTTTAAAAAGAAAGTAATCATGATGTTTGAGGGAGAAGAAGAGTGATCCAACAATCCAGGGAGTAAAGATTAAGTTTTCCCTTTGTAGCCAGGAAGGACAGCCCACAATATTTATTTATTTATTTATTCGGTTTTATATTCCGCTCCTCCTTGCAGGCTCGGGGCAGATCACAACATACAATAAAAACACCAGATTGTAACAATGATTAAAATAACAGGAACTACAAATTCCTTAAAACTCATAGACATGATCATGCAAGTACATTGCTGATTTAACTAAAAGCAAGTCTAAAAAGGGCGGTCTTGCACGGTCTTAACCAGCATGCTTGCTGGTCTTAACCAGCAAGCATGATTCTTTGAAATCAATAGAATTCAGAATGGAAGGGGTCATTTAAATAATGATAGGATCATCCTTAAAATAGACATCACATCCCCCAAACAAGTGTATGGAACACATACTGGATGGAAATGTGTTCAGAAGCCAAAATATGAAGAAAAGGTGTTTTCATTAAATACAAGTTTCAGATTACTTGAAGGTTTGGGATGAGAGTAGAACAATGTCATGCAGTAAACAGTGTTTTGGATTCATTTCTAGGGAGTCTTCAATGCGGGTTACAGATTGATGTGAAAGTCTGGAAAGTCTGTTTGTCTGTAAGGCTTTAGCTGGAAGAAAGTTGGACTAGATGAATTTTAGGTTCCTTCTGGCTCTTTGGTTCTGATTTCAAGACACTTATTTAAGATGTTGATTTGGGACTAATTCATTTAAATTAAGACAGTAGAAAATGTGGATCAGTCCACACCCTGACATTTACTTGAAAACTCTTTGTGTGGGAGATGCTATGACAAGAAACATTCAAACCATGGTGCGGAGAGTAGCTTTCACTATCATGAGTCTTTGGAGATAAGATTGTAATGGTTTCCTCTGGGACAGCTAATAGTCAACACATCTGAAGCTTTATGAGGTGGCATTTTTGTGGTATCTAAAACTAATGCAGAAAAACCCATCATTATAATGTCAAAGTTCTTGCAGAATACATTTGTGATGGCACACACAACTTACTTGTGGATTCATCAGTTTTAAATAATGCAGTGATCTCTGATGCATGCCACTAAAACATTTATATCTCCTCATCATGTATGTTGTATAAATATTTATTATGATACATTATTTAAAGGATCACATGAATATTGATTATTATCACTGCACAATGCCGTGTATGTGTCTATATCAGATCGTTTGGACAGGGAAAAATCCAAATGATCATCAATGGGACTACTCTAGAGGTGACCAACATATAATTACACTGTTATCATTTTCTGTAAAGCTTCTGTTTTACTTTGTAAAAGTGCTTACATAAGATATAATGCCAGTGCTTCCCTTGTTTTAAAATATTAAATATGAATACTTTATTGTAGGCTCACTGCCTGTGCATACATTTTTCCTATTTCTTTGCAACTAGGGGCTCTTCCACACAGCACAAAAGAAAAGGAATTGAGTGAATGAAAGGGGGTGGCTAAATTACACTGTAAATTCAGTAAATCTGCACTGAATTGGAGCAACATAGCCAAAACATGGAATAAGGGGCTCCTTTTTTATCTTGGTTCTGGCCGGGAAATGCACATTTTTGCATGGCTGTCTATCTCTACAGTCGTGCAAAATGTGAGATCCCTCCCCTCCACTGTGGAGACTCCAGGCCTGTTTTAAAGAAGTGCAGATCAGCTGTTTGGCTGTCACGGAGACACAAATGATTTCCAGCTGGCTTAAATGGAGCAGCAAGGGGAGTCATTGGAGGTCTCTGAAAATCTTTATTTTAAAATTTCTAAACTTTGATAGAGCATGAAAACACAGTTGGGGAAAGACAGAAATCTTTTTTTAAAAAAAAATCCTTCCATTATGCACTGATTCTCATATGCGCACATGGGAATCTCTTCATATTTTATATTAAGGTATTTGCATGTGTGCAATATGAGGATCAGTACATAACAAAGTATTTTTAAGGGGGGGGGGGGGGAAACTTCCAGCGGATGTCCCCCATCCACCCTCCATTTTATTCCAAGACAAAAAAATACAGCTTTAATAATAGTGGGGTAAGACAGCCCAGGACCCACAGGTCAGTATGGGGACTTGTATGCAGGTTCTGGGTTTGTTTATCCTTTTTAAAAATCTGCATTTTGGTGCTGTCTGGAAGTGTCCTAAGAGTGCATCTACGCTGTAGCATTAATGCAGTTTGAGACAGCACTTTAATTGCTATGACTCAATGCTATGGAATCATGGGTGTTGTCCTTTTACAATATCTTTAACCTTCTCTACCACAAAATGCTGATGCTTCACCAAACTTTGACTTCCAAGAGTTATACCAGTAAAGATGTCCATTCGACCTGGGGAAGGAGATATCTTAGTCCAAGGTGCCTGGAGATGGCCAGGAGCTCTCTGGAGTGACAAACAACAACAAAGATAAGGGTGACTGCTCAGTGGGACTCCATCATGCCACTGCAGCAGGATGGAGGCTGGTAGTATAGTTGCCTTTGGGCCAGACCAGAGTAGGTCACACATTCAGTAGTGGAAGAGCTCATTTCCTTCTTTCATTCTTATAGCCACAAAACCTCTCACAAAAAGTTGGGGAAGTCCAGGATGTGTTTCTGAGAGGTGGGAGAAGGAAAGGATTTTCCATTACTCTGATGCTGCAGTGCTTTCAACACATTGGTCTGAGACCCCATCTATACTGCCAAATAAAATCCAGATTATCTGCTTTGAACTGTATTACATGGCAGTGTAGATACAAGAACACATTTATTTATTGCCCACTCTCTTTCCCCAAAGCTCAGATTCAAGACAGCTTACAATTTTAAGAAGTTGGCATATGTCATCCAAAAAACAAATTCTTCACATTGCCAACTTTTAGTTGAGAAGACATTTATTTTGTGAAAAGGTGATGTTCCATTCACTCAAAACATCATTTTTATTGTCGGGGCAAACATGGTTTTAGGTTGTCAATATCATTTTGGCAAAGTAATACAGATAATGCTTCCTTCTGACATGTGCTGTGGACATGTTCAGTGATTTTCATTTGGGGTTGGATGTGTTGCAACATATTAATTTTGTATTAGAAAAAAAATCTTTGGCATTTATAGGTGCACATGTTCTTTTAAATTACATTCCTGGGATGTGGAATTTAACTGTGGTCGATTTTGTCAAATCCTGTTTTGCTTCTACTATTGCAAAAAAAAGAAGAGAGAAGCATATTCGTATTCAAAGGCAGGACGGATAAACATTCAACATATATTGCTCAAAATTTCAAAGAGCTTGTTGCATTAGACACACATGAATGTATATTTTATAAACTTTAGGCTCAAGACAATATTTTTTTTGGAAATATGGCCAGCCTTCATTAATGTATATGTTTAGTTTTCATTCTTTTATACAATGTCAAATCAAGCTTTGCTTTTCAGAACTTGGTTTTTGGGAATATTTTCAAGCCATGAATGACTGAATCCATGGATGCAGGATAATGGATACCGAGGGCTGATTGTACATCTAAGGAAAATGTGACTTACTTAAATTAAATGCTCTCTAACTCCTATTTCCAATCCAATGTATTATGTACAAAGCAAAATTAACTGCACTGGCAATATTTGTGTCAGAATCATACTGATTAATTTAATATTCTGATTGGATGAGCAGCAAAGCTGTAACGGCTGTTACCTTCTCTGCAAGCATCTCAGAGAAGGTGATAATGAGATTAACATTTGAAGGACCTGATTTGTGTCACGATGTACTTAATTACAACTTTGACACCACATCGTATGCATTACAGCTTGGGCAGGCAGATCACTATTTGTTACCTGGAGAAACAGTCATATTCATTTCAAACAGATCTATTTCGTATGGGCTTTGTAAAAATGTACACATATTTCAATTTAATTTAATTTAAGATGGTGGGTCATAGATATTTAGTACAGTAAACAAAAGGTAAAGTAAAAGTTTCCCCTGACATTAAGTCTAGTTATGTCTGACTCTGGGGGGTGGTGCTCATCTCCATTTCTAAGCCGAAGAGCCGGCGTTGTCTGTAGATGCCTCCAAGGTCATGTGGCAACCATGACTGCATGGAGCATCATTACCTTCCCACAGAAGCATTACCTACTGATCTACACACATTTGCTTGTTTTCAAACTGCTAGTTTGGCAGAAGATGGACCTAACAGAGGGAGCCCACCTCGCTCCCCGGATTCAAACCACAGACCTTTTGGTCAGCAAGTTCAGCAGTTCAGCGGTTTAACCCACTGCACCACCAGGGGGCCTAGTATAGTAAATAGTAATATCAAAATTAAAAAGACACTGTTTAGTACAAACAGCTCACCATCACATGTTCACATATGTGATGAATGGGAACTAAGCATGAACCTCTTGCACATTTCATGCTTACTTCAATGGAATTTGCCAGAGGAAAACTCTCAGCTGATTGTGCCTTATAGCAAAACAAAAGGATAACATATAACCTTTGAGCTTATTGATGCAAAAAGCCTAAGGTAATAAACAAATATCAATTTGCAGTTCAGGTATCCAGTATCATAATATTTAAGCAATTACCAGCATGCACTTTCTGGTTGAACTCTAAGTTAATTAATCACAGCACTGGGGATCTGCATCTGAAGATTTTGCTGGCATATTCAAATTGATACAAAAAAAGTATTGATTTGTCCAATGTTCACAGACCCCCATCCTCTTGACCTCCTTAGTTAGCCTCCCTGAGTCCCTGTGTAGCTTAATATCTGGAACATTTCTTGAAGATTATATTTTACCATCGAATAAACCTTGCTAACATGAATAGTAAACAATGGTTTCCTCAAATCTAAAATGTTTATATTCTATGGATGAGATCCAGATTCATGGACAAGCCATGGGGTTGATGAAAGGGACTTCTGTGCCCCCTTCCTCTGACTGTAGCTCACTGAAAATTCTAGTACAAGTTACTCAGGTGATCAGGGAAATCTTGCTGAACGTGGTGGGGATGTCTCAAAATTGCATACTGTTTCAAAAGTATACTATTTGTGCAAGGAATATTCTGAATCAGCTCCTATTTTACTAGTCCTTTCGTTCAAAAAATATCCAGAGCCATGATTCTATATTGGATACTTAGTCACGTAGTTATGTAGCATCTCCTGGTGTCACCACCATTTCAGTTTGTACAGTAGCCATTGGGAATTAGCAGATTAATGTTTTAAACCAGGGCTGTCCAACTGGCGGCCCTGGGGCTGTATACGGCCCCCAGCCCCTTCCCTACGGCCCCAGCCTACCCTGAAAATTTTTTTGAAAAAATTCGATCTCCGGGGGGCGGGCATGGGTGATGTCAGGCGTGGCGCCAGCGCCGAGCCTGATGTCACCCAGCCCCGCCCACTCCCTTCCTCCTCCATCCCGCCTCTCCCCCCGGCGCACCAATCGGGAACGCCGGGGGGGGGGGAGGGAGGGAGAAGGCGGGCCTAACGGGGAGGAAGGGACGCACTTCCCTTCTTCCGCCATAGGCCCGCCTCCTCCGTCCCGCCTCTGCCCCCGGCGCACCGATCGGAGCGCCGGGGGAGGCGGATGGAGGAGGAGGCTGGCATGACCCTTTAGCTGGAAGGGCGAAGCTGAGGAGGGCTCTCCTCAGCTTTGCCCTTCCAGCTAAAGGGATACGCCAGCCTCGGAAGCGGGAAATCGCTGCTTCTGAGGCTGGTGTGTGCCTTTAACTGGAAGGGCGAAGCCATGGAGAGCTCTCCTCAGCTTCACCCTTCCAGCTAAAGCACACGCCAGCCTCAGAAGCAGCATTCCCCCGCTCCGAGGCTGGCGTGTCCCTTAGCTGGAAGGGCAAAGCTGAGGAGGGCTCTGCTTGGCTTGCCCTTCCTCTTAAAGGGACACGCCAGCCTCGAAGCGGAAATCGCTGCTTCTGAGGCTGGCGTGTCCCTTTAAGAGGAATGGCAAAGCCAAGCACAGCCCTCCTCAGCTTTGCCCTTCCAGCTAAAGGGATGCCCAGCCTCGGAAGCAGCGATTTCCCGCTTCCGAGGCTGGCGTGTCCCTTTAAGAGGAAGGGCAAAGCCAAGCAGAGCCCTCCTCAGCTTTGCCCTTCCAGCTAATGGGACACGCCAGCCTCGGAAGCGGGAAATCGCTGCTTCTGAGGCTGGCGTGTGCCTTTAGCTGGAAGGGCGAAGCTGAGGAGGAGGGTTCTCCTTGGCTTTGCCCTTCCTCTTACAGCCTCAGCCGGGGCAGCAGAACCGAGAGAAATCACCGGTTCTGCCGCCCTGGCTGTCACTGTAGGAGGGAGGGAGGCGGGGCGGGCCGCTCCTGATGGGCGCTGATGTCACCACGTCTGGCGTCACCACGCCCGGCGCCTGCACGGCCCGCCCCTTTTGGTGGGGCTTGGTGACGTCAGCAAGCCTCGCCGAAAAGGGGCGGGCCGTGCAGGACGCCGGTGTGGTGACGTCAGACGTGGTGACGCCAGCGTGCCGTCAGGAGCGGCCCGCCCCCTGCTCCGGCCCCCCAGGTCATCAGTGGCCAGGGCTCCGGCCCTTGGCCCAAAAGATGTTGGACAGCCCTGTTTTAAACCATTCTTTCACCAGTGATCTTCAATGCAGCAATCAGAAGCAGAAACCCTGCCATATTTCCTTCTTGTATTGAAGATCAACCATGGGAAGGGCTGGAGGCATGGGCCTGCTTCACTCTGATCGACAGAAGAACAGACTCTTAACATTCACAGCAACTTTCATGATTACTTCATATCCCCCACTATAGTGAATATTTAAGGACCATAAATATGAACCAGTCACAAGTGTGTAACTAACATTTATAATTATGATCATGAATTCTATCCCAGATTCATAGATGTATTGGGAAAATACATATTATTAGACAATAATTCCCTTTCTTCTCCTCCCTCTTGTGTCTTTTCATTCACTCACCTAGGCTTGGTCCGAAATGACTTCTGATCCAGTCCAAAATATTTTTTGGATGGCAAATGGAGAGGTGTATTAGACTTTATTAGAATTTACTCCCCTTTTCTTGTGAAGCTTGATCCAAATTATTTTAGTAATTATGATTTCAAATGTATATATCCTGATTTCAAGATTACTTTATTACTAACTCATCCTTTGAAACAATTGACAATTTCAAGCTCCAAGTGAGCTCCAACTATTTCCAGAGCTCTCAAGCTCCCACCCAGATTTATTTTTCTGGGGAAAGAAGTGGGTTTTTTTTCAATAGTTTGTGTAAATTTAAAAAAACCATGTTCTTTACAGCCAGAACTTGATATCCAGACACTTTAGAAATGGTTTTTAGCAGTCAACCTGGAAGGTGCCCCATAGACCTGCCACAGTTATGCCCTTCCCCCAACACATTAAACTGTCTGTCTGAGGATATTTTACCTTCATGTATTCCTGGAAGATAAGAACTACATGGAATACCTGCCTGTTCCTTTTCCCCTTCAAATACTAGGTAATAGTAATATTTTGTGCCTAGTAAAAAAAAACACCACATAGGAATCACAGGTTTCCATAAAGTACTTATCTCACCCTCCTTCCTAAGGAGTCCCCAGTGGTGCACTGGATTAAACCCTTGTGCTGACAGGACTGCTGACCAAAAGGTTGGTAGTTTGAATATGGGGAGCAGGGTGAGCTCCTGTTCATCAGCTCCAGCTTCTCATGCGGGGACATGAGAGAAGCCTCCCACAGGATGGTAAAAACATATGGGCATCTCTTGGGCAGACAGCCAATTATTTCACACCAGAAGCGACTTTCAGTTTCCCAAGTCGCTCCTGACACGAAAAAAAACCCCCTATTTCCTATTATGTACTTATAGGTATTTCCACTGAATAACTCTGCCATATATGCTGCAGAAACAGCTATTTATATCAAGTTTATTTCTTGGCCACGTGCTGTGACTGTGGTTTCAGTTTTCAGGCAGACAAATGCTAGCAGAGTGTGGATAAAAAGCTGAACTTGATACTTGCCTTTCATCTTTGCTTTGAATCCATTAAATATTTTCAGGAAATATGGTGGAAAGCCCACTGGGTTCTTCCCAGATGTTTCAGATGGAGAGAAGCTGTAATGCTATACTTTGTAAATACTGCACAGTGTTACTCATCACCGTATCTGTGACCTCTGCGTCTTGGAAGCAGAACTTGGGGCTTGGATTGAAACGAATCTGCTTTTAACAGCTGTTCATACTCTTGGATTCCATCCGGCCTCACACATCAACAAGATTGCCAGTCATGTTATAACTCTTCTTCGGGAGGATGCAAGATGTTGGCATTTCTCTGCTGAATATTTTGGACCTGAGCTAAACCTACAAAAGCTATCTTTAGAAACAGACTTGAAGATCGTGACACAGTGACATTTAAACTACCAAATGCAATGCTGTTAATGAGACAAAACTGGCATTTTCAGATCTTCTGTGCAGCTTTTGAGCCTATGTGTGCTAATATACACTATCACATATGGGGACTATAGAATGTAAAATGGTGCCTATTTTATTCTTACAGCAAAGGAAGAATAAAAGCAAGCATTTCTTCACGACTGTGTAAGGTTTACAAGGGACTTTTTGCATTTTAATTATGTTCCACATTTTGGGACTTTTTCATTAAAATTGTTTAAAAGGATGTTTAGTTATGTGGGGTATTTATATTCCACTCTTTTTTACATGAAAATTGCATTTTGTACAAAATACAATGTTTTGTGCAGAATGCATTGGCTTTTCAGAAAGTCCAACATTTTTGACCAAAAAAAACCCCTTTCCTGAAGCTTGAAGATATGTCTCAAAATACAGATGGTAGAGCTTGTTTTTTCCACATTTCACAGGAGTGTCTTAATATATTGAGATATCTCTTTTCATTTAACATTAGAATATTGGCAAACATTATTTACATGTGTCTGGATATCCTATATATCTAGATCTAAATAAGAAATAGTATACTCTCAGTTAACAGGCACCCATGGGATGAAGTTCAATGAGAACAAATGCAAGATACTCCACTTAGGCAGAAAAAAATGAAATGCAAAGATACAGAATGGGGGACGCCTGGCTCGAGACCAGTATGTGTGAAAAAGATATTGGGGTCCTCTTGGACAACAAATTAAACATGAGGATTTTAGCCTGCATAAATAGGAGTATAGTGTCTCGATCCAGGGAAGTCATGGGACCCCTCTATTCTGCCTTGGTTAGACCACACCTGGAATCACACTGTGTCCAGTTTTGGGCACCACAATTGAAGAGAGATATTGACAAGATGGAATGTGTCCAGAGGAGGGTGACTAAAATGATCAAGGTTCTGGAGAACAAGCCCTATGAGGAGTGACTTAAAGAGCTGGGCATGTTTAGTCTGTTGAAAAGAAGGCTGAAAGGAAACATGATGGCCATGTATAAATATGTGAGGGGAAGTCATAGGAGGGAGGGAGCAAGCTTGTTTTCTGCTGCCCTGGAGTCTAGGATGTGAAGCAATGGCTTCAAACTACAGAAAAGGAGATTCCATTAGGAAGAACTTCCTACCTGTGAGAGCTGTTCAGTAGTGGAACTCTCTACCCCGAAATGTAGTGGAGGCTTCTTGTATGGAGGCATTTAAACAGAGGCTGGATAGCCATCTGTTGGGAGTGCTTTGAACGTGATTGCCCTGCTACTTGGCAGGGGTTTTGACTGGATGGCCCATGAGGTCTCTTCCAACTCTATGATTCTATGATTCTATGATAGATGCTAGATATATGGAATTTCCAGTTGCTTGACAGTTACTATTAAAATATCTCTAACTAATATGATACCCAATACTGTATCATACTATAAACTCTGTATTGACTTGATAGCAATATTGAAATACAATGAGTAATTTAAGACAAATAAAATAACTTAAGCCATGTAATACATACATTTTAAATTTTATTTAAAGTATTATTTCTTTGATTTTTTCCAGCTGTTTGTTTGAGAGCCAGTTCAGAGAGTCTACTGTATAAATATATATAGAGAGAGATGAATTTAGAAATTTGGCTGGCCCATTCTGCAATATAGACAGGTGCATAATATGTATGCACAGCACCGACCCTACCTCTATGCAGACTGAATTAACTGGCTTAAGCAGCAGAAGCTTGGGAGTAGTAATGGTATCATTTTGGATTTTCCTCCTGTTACTCTTGGTCATTGATCTCTGTTGGAGGCCTGCCTGCTCTGCTTGTCTGGTTTAGCTCCCTTGAGGAATGATAGAAGATGTTGCAGATATTGAAGAACAATTAAAATGCACTTGACTTCTGTACTTGGAATGGGAAAATGCTTTTTTGCCCTTCGCCGATGGAAAGAATTTCCATTATTATTTGATTCTCAGCCAAAAGAAAGGATGGGGGGATTTTCTGACTGGTGAGGAAGAATAACACAGAAATGAGAACTTTGCTTACATGCATGCATGCGAACAAACACACAAAATACAATGATTTTCATATACATAATTTTGTGCAAAAATGTTATTTGTTGTGTGAAAATGTTTGTATAAAGTATTTCTGAAACAATGTGAATAGTACATAAATTCTGTATCTGATATACTTAGCTCCTCTGACATTGGGTGCATCTACACTGTAGAATTACTCTAGTTTGGCACCACTTTAAATGCCATGGTTCAATGCTATGGAATCATGAAAGCTGTATTTTTACAAAGTCTTTAGCTTTCACTGCTAAAGACGATTGGAGCTTCACAAAACTCCAGTTCTCAGGATTTCATAACATGGAGCCATGGCAGTTAAAATTGTATCGATCTGCATTAATTCTACAGTGTAGATGCACCCTCAGACCCCATCTACCATATAATGCCATGTAAACTCATATAATCCAGTTCAATGCAGTTAAACTGCATTCTGAAACTGCATTAAATGGCAGTGTAGAGATGGGGCCATAGTGCCTCACTAGTAACAGTGAGTTTAGGTGAAATGACATGTTGTATAAAAAAGTCATACTTTGGTTCAACTAGAGCAGCTTCATTGAATTAATCTGAACTTGGGAAGTATGTGCTGCTTAGATAAATTTCTTGATTAAATTGGTCTATATCATTTGGGGCTAACAACAGCAGATACAATCACTGTCTTTAAATTAGATATGCACACATCAGGTTCAGAGTATGTAGTCTTAATATTCAAGGGTAGGGAGATATAGACCTCTTTTCATCTAGCTCAGGCATGGGCAAACTTTGGCCCTCCTGGTGTTTTGGACTTCAACTCCCACAATTCCTACTGGCTGTTAGGAATTGTGGGAGTTGAAGTCCAAAATACCAGGAGGGCCAAAGTTTGCCCATGCCTGATCTAGCTGCTTGCTAAATATCTAACTTTTCCCAAAACAATCATTTAAAAAGAGGGCACTACTGACTCCATGAAGTTTCCCCAACTTTTAATTATTTTATAAGGGGAAAATTCTTTTTTGATAAAAACTAGATGAAGAAATGTTGAAACCTCCCAGGGACGCTGATCTTAAGATAGATCAGGGCCACCTACAGTCAATTCATTCTTTTAAAAGTGCAATTGATCTGCTTTGTTAGTAGTGGCCCAAGTTCAGTTATTTGCTTCATGTGTAGATTAATGTAGCATTTCCAGTTGCCTTCAACTTTCAGAAAATAAGCGTATGAAGCTATCCACAAGAGCTCTCCATTTAAGTTGGATCCCAGCAAAGTCAACATTCTGACTTATGTTGACAGTGTCCACAAATAGTGGGATCTCTCAACTTCCTGTTCTCATCTTATGTCTGTTGCTTGATAGCAATCAAGGCACTGTTCCATTATCTGGACAGAGGTCTTAAGAGGGCACTAGAGAGAAAAGGATAGTCTATTTTATGTGGGGAGTGGGGTTGAAGAAGTTAAACCATTTTCCTCACCCATGTCCCCATCATCAAAACAACCATCGTTTATGAAATGGGAAGTGATGGGGTGGAGGAATAACCAGCAAAAAAGAGAAAATGGTTTTCCTCCTTCAACTCTCTACTCATTAAAATGGAGTAGCCTTCTCTGTCTAGGCCCCCTTTTGAAGTCTGCCCAGAAGATGAAACAGTACTGCAATCATGATGGAGACATAATTTCTCCTGTACTTCTAATGTGAATTCTTGTATAGGTCTCCTGTATTACTCCCATATGGAGTGCCTGACATTAACATAGGGCTAGATAAATCCTTGATGGGCTAGGAGCTTTGGGTACTTTTGTGAATACTACTGAATGTTCAAGACCTTCTGTCTACCATGATTGCCCCCCTTGAACCTGTGCTTTACTGTACTGTAACTCAAATACCACCAAACAGTTTCATCCATTATCCATCTACATTCTATGCAGTGGTTCTGAGGGATCAATGAAAGTGTTTCATTTTGTAACCATCTTAACATTCCTTGATTACTTTTGAATCCTTTCTTTCAAAGTGTGCAGGATGTAGAATTATCCCAGTGAACCCTCAGGTCTGAAGTAAAAGAAAGTGATGAGCTCAGAGTCATCTAGTGACCTTGGATAGCTCCTAGATATTTGGATCCAGCTCTTCCTGATACAAATCCAACATTCTATAAATCACACCCTCTAAAAACAATCAGATGAGACAATAAAGTCAGGAGATAATATAAGGAACAAGGCAACACCATCTCTGCTTATTTAAAAACAGGTTAGCAGCCAATAAACTACAACAGATGTGCATTTGTTCCATTGATTAGTGGAGCTTATGTGGGGCAAAATGTCCTCATTCACAGATTTATGGGACCAAGAATGCTTTCCAGTCACACCCTGGACATTATACATCTGTTTGCCCGGCACAGGCCATTTCTTTTGTTATATGTGTTTGTTTTAAAATGTTGGTAGGAAATCTGAGGCATCTTGATTATTAAACTGCAGAGACTTGGCATTTGCTATCATATAGTCAGAGCTAATTGCCTGAGACTATTTACATCCATCAGAGCAATGCTTTATGGCTTTCGGGCTCAGTGTGAAATGAATAAATAACATCACTCCAAACGCTATTCAGCTTTACTGCAGAAGATGTGGTGGATAATCTGGAAATAATGTGAGGACTAAAGTACCACCAACCAATGGACATCTGTCAAGCTGCAGGTTCAGCTTGATAGCTCCCAATCTGTGCCATTCATAAACATTTTCTGCCCCAGTACTACCACCAAGTATCTTTCCTTTTAAACCTCTTTAGACATCATTTTGATCGCCCTCTTCACCCAACCCATGTTTATACATTGATTTATTTCTCAGGAAGGAGCAGAATATAGTTTTGTTGTTTCTAAAATAGCTCCAACAATGTCAGTTTGTGCTGGATGACATTTACATAATCATCCCAAATGGTGGCATTAAAAGAGATAGTAAAGTATACTTATTGAACAGGGTAAATAGTAGGGATGTTAAATTTGACAGTTTTTTTCCTCATGAGTGAAGACTGGTGTTTCTATAGTTTTCTCTCTCACGGGGGAGAAAAATATTTCTGCACAGTTCTTGCCCGGTATTCAAATTCTTGGCATGTTAGACAATTATTCTGTGGTGTTTGCATGAGAATTGTGGGATATTTGCACAAAAAGCAGTGTTTCCTGGCATCCATATGTTGGGCTTTTTTTATCATTAAGGTTTCAGGTTCAGATTTGTGGTGGTTTTCAGTGTGTGCGCACATACACACCACCAGCATGTGCCTCTTTGGAACAGGGTATTTTGAGCAAAAGCCTATAATTATCACTTAGAAAACCATGTGTATTTCTCCACAGGAAAAACAAAAGAAAACCCAAAGCACTTCAGGATACGCAAACACTGGATGAAATTGCACAGATTTCTTCTCATTGCATTATTTTTCCAAACCATATTTCCCAAGAGTTAGAAAGATTCATTTTATGAAAGCAGCAAATCATGGTGAATACTGCTTCCTTTCCTAGTATGCAATTCAAGTAGTTTCTGCCAGAGATGGGGCAGCTTATGCATACAGGTAGTCAAACTGTCAGGTTTGTCACTAAAGGGTTGCAGATAAGGATTTGTGAACCTGTCATGTCTGATGCATCAATGTTCTAATTTTATCACACCAATATTTTGCCAATGCAGATATCCATTAGATTTTGGAGCGTTTCCCTTATGAATATACAGATGCATTCTTTTGCACATACCCCCACCCAAATTAGACAATTTCTGAGTGTATTTTTCAGTGGTAATCTTTTATATGCATTTTCCCATTGATCAAAATGTTTTTTCTGCATTTTTTCATTTTTGCTTTTGTTTTGAAAATGCCATGACAGATTCTGAAAGATAGTTTTCCAGCTGCATGTTGTATTTAGGCCCTCATTCAAGTCTCAAAAGTATGAAGCAGTTTCTCTCACATTAAAATGCTCACACAATGGATTTCTCACCCATTTAAAGATTTTGGCAGAAAAATCAAAATGGAAGCACCTTCAGAATTGACTACAGATGAGAGTCAGGCTTTTATTCCTGCCTAATTTACCAAGATAGCGCCTTCACCTATTGCCATTTTCATGAGAGTAGCGATTGTCATCTCAAGGTATAATGGAACAGAAAAGTTTTCACTTATCATTGGAAGTAAGGAGGGAGCCATCTAGCTTACTTAAGGAAGGAGTTCTGAAGCGTAGGAGAAGTCACCCCAAAGGCCTACAGACATACTCATGATCGAACCTTGAGAAGAACCTTCCACAACGATCTTAACTCAAGTAGGCTCACAGAAAAAGATGCAGGTCATAAAGGAAACTCAATTGTACCTAGAAATGGACTGGTAACCATGTTTCCATTGTAATTTTAACTATATTTAATTATTTTATCTGTTTTTATATTGTTGGCATCGAATTTGTAAACCGCCATGAGTTGCCCTAGGGCTGAGAATGGCGGTATAGAAATGTAGTAAATAAAATAAATAAATTATAATTCTGTAGATGAGTTGTGAGGTTCTGCAAGACTTTTCCATACATGCCTACTTGAACAAACAACTCAAACCCAAATTAAATGTTAGTTACTAATTTGATGCATTTGAGTATTGGACTCTGGAGTGCAGGGTATGATCATGGAAATCTACTGTATGACCCTGGGTGAGTCACACACTCTCCCCAACAATATGTATGCATTGAGATTACCATATATGGAAAATTACTTGAAGACATACACACTATCACCTTCAATGACAACCTATTCCCAAACCAAATGTACAAAATAACAGACTATTATGAATTTTAATGGGATCCTTGTCTGCTTCAAACTCACTTCTACTGCTGAGAGGATTTATATATAATAGTCTGACCATTTCAACTAGTGCAAATTAAATCTTTTCCAGTAGGTCGGATTTCTACAACATAACCCAATGCAGCCTTTTTCTCATTTGCTGTGATCTATTGATTATTCTCAGCTTGCATAGGGATAAACATTGTGGCAGTGATATTTGTGTATGTATGGTGGGATGTGACCCTCTTAAGAGGGTAAAGTAGCCTCTAGCTTCCCACAGTTGTCTATCCTGTTTGACAACATGTGACAAATTTACTATATTTCATTAATATCTGTTAGCCAAGGTGAAATTGAGTAATATTTTAATTGTATCTTTTCAGTCAATATTTTAAAACATGACCTAAACTGATCTCATTTACTTCATGAACACTAACTCTAATTCATATTTTTAAATATATACTGAATCATTTTTACATATTGTACTTTTCTGAAGCATTCACTTAAAATACAAAAAGGGACTCTAGCCTCCTTGGGTCTCTTTTCATGAGTCTGACTCTACACTGTCTTATAATGCAGTTTCAGAATGCAGTTTAACAGCATTGAATTGCATTATATGTCAATGTCAACTCACATAATCCAGTTCAATGCTGTTAAACTACATTCTGAAACTGCATTAGATGAAAGTGTAGCCCCACCCACCCTGAGACTGAGGATTCATCTACATTGAGCATTTAATGCAGTTTCAAATCGGCATTGAAGAAAGTGGTTTCGCTGTGCACATAATTACAGAGGAAATCCTCAATCCAGTTTGAGCTCCAGATGGTGATTAAACCACAGAGAGCTGATGTGCATTAAGGACTTTTTTTCACTTGCTTTTGTGGGAATTGGTTGTGTGACCAGCACAGTCTGCAGCTTGCTTCGAACAGCATTAAATGCTCAGTGTAGATAGAGGCCCTATATGAACAGAATATTTGAGAAAGTTTGTCAGAATGCCCAGCAGGCTGTATTCATATATAATTTAAGTTTCATTAATATCTTGATGTTGGAAGGCCAGGAACCGCCCTATTATTAGGTAGCTACTTCTGGTGGTGTATGTTGGGGCACAGGAATAATCATGAAATGGTGGAAGTCAGGCCCCATCAACACTGTCATAAAATCCAATCTGAACTGCATTATAATGGTCAGTGTAGACTCATATAATTCAGGGTGAACCCCATTGAACTGGGTTATATGAGTCTACAATGCCATTTAATGCAGTGCAATGCAGTCAATATGCATTCTGAAACTGGATTATATGGCAGTATAAATGGGGCCACATATTTGAATATTACACACAGTTGTATTGGTTTCTCTCATGTGTAGTGGAAGGATGTTTCCCTCTTTTCTAATAAGAAAAAGCAGCAATTTGGTATTTTCTAATTTGTCAGTAGATGTCAATAGTTGACCTCAAAATGCAACTTTCAGATTTCAGCCGCATGTCAGAAGTAGAATATTCTTAAATGGCCATTTCTCTTGAGGATGCCAAATATTTAACATTGCAGAATATTCATCAAGCATTTAATACCCAGTAAATATTAATAATCATAATTTACAAGGTGGTTTGGGGAATCTGTTTAAAGAAAAAAATTCTTCACTTCTCTTCTGATTCTTTCACCAAATATGCTCTCTCCCCGTTTCTCATAAATTCAGATTGGATAGCATTTCTTCCTTCTTAATGTTTTTCATATATCTAACCCCCCCTCCCTTTGCTGTGGATAAATTTATGTTAATAGTATAAGAGCTTAAAAATTATGCTGGACTTTAATGTGAATACATTTAGTCCAATATTAATATATACCTATCAGTCTGTCTTCTTTTCCTTTTGATCTCCTTTTATGACTAGTCCAACAGGAATGTACTTGAAATCTTACTCTGGTTTAATGTGTTGCTGTAATCAGAGCTACACTCTATCATTATTTGAAAGTTTTCAATGAATTAAGAGCTCTTTCAAGTCTTGATTTATGTTTAATAACTTCCCTATCACAAAAATAGTCAAAACTTTATTATTTGTGTGTACTTCACCTTTAAATCATGTTTATTAATTATGTCTACTGGTAGACTAGAGCATTAAAGACCCCCCCCCTTTTTTTTCTTTTCTTCCCATCTCAACGTTTTCAAAGTGTTACAGTTTGTAATTACTTCACATGTTGCCAAGCAAATAAGAAGGTACATCAAATGGCCCCAGTCTCTTCAAATGAGCACTGGACACACTTGTATTGTGTTGTAAATGGTTTTAAATTGTCTGTTACTGCTTGTATTTGAGTTTTATTGATTGCATTGTTTTTATAATTGCTATTGTTTTGTTATTATGTGTTGTTGGGCTTGGCCTCATGTAAGCCGCCCTGAGTCCCCTTGGGGAGATGGGTGCGGGGTATAAATAAAGTTAATAAATAAATAAATTGTAAATATCTACATGCTAAAAACATGGAGGGGGCCGTGAACACATTTGAATGTCACATTCAACATACAGTTTAGCAGGCTTAATTTGTGTTGGCTCAAATTACATTGGTTTATTTTGTGTTGGAGGCTTCAGTCTGCTCATGTATACAGATAGGGTGATTTCCAAAATAATTATTTGTGGCTTAGGAGGTGTCTCCCCAAAGCAAGTTTATGACTTTATTGATTATTACATATTTCTCAATTAGCAGAGCCAGTATGGTAAGGTGGTTTAAGTGTTGGACTAGGAGTTCTTCCAGGCAGAGCCCAAAATGCAGGTCCTGAAAGGACTGGGTCTAATGAGATATGTGCCTTGTGGGGACTTACTACTGGGTAGTCTTGCAACTATCCAAGGTTCAGTCCTTACAGCCCATCTCAGTTCTTTGAGCCCCATGAGCCCAGAGAACCGAAAAGGGCACCCCCTTACCACCCCTGAAAATAAGAAAAAACTTACCAGGCTCCCATGACACCTCCTGGCATGTAGAAATGATGCATGAGATGGTGTGTGTGTGTGGGGGGGGATTGCTCCTCCCCTGCCTTCTGGCACTATTTCTATGTGGGAAGAGGCCTCCAGAGAGGCATCATAGCAGCCAAGTAAGGTGGGGTTTTTTAAATTTTAAGGGCATTTTGGAAGGTTGGAGTGACCTCATGACATTGAGGTACTTGCAACAATGGCATGGGGACAGCTGTCTGCGAAAGCCCAGGTTTGGGGGGGAAGGTGTGGGGACAAAAATGTGCATCAAAGCAAGTTTTTAAAATCCGCTTTGGTACATATTTCTGTGAAGTCTGGAAGCGATCTAGGATTATGCAAGGCCAGTCATGGAAACTCATTGGTGATCTTTGGTAAATCACATTCTAATTCTCAGAAGAAGGCAATAGAAAACCTCCTCTGAATATGTAAATCTGGCCAAGAAAATCCTGTGATAAAATGGCCTAAATCCAGGTCTGGTCAGACACATAGATCCTATCAGAACCTGATGTTCAGGGCCTGGAATCTGGTGCCCGAAATCAGGGTTACAGACAATGTAAATACTAATAACGCACCTGCAGAGTTTGGCGTGAGAAGAAAAGACAAGTGGACTTGGCGGGAGAAATGTGCGGGATTTTGTGGAGCGGCAATTGTGCTTTTGAATGTGAGTGACTTGAGATGCTTGGCACTCTCAGCTTTTTGCATGTCTATGAATCCTGCAGTAAAAGTTTCCACTTTCCAATGATACCAGACAGCGTCCTTTGTCTTCATTTGGGAGCAGCTACAGTGAGTTGACAGATCCCATCTACACTGCCATATAATGCAGTTTCAAATACTTTATATGGTTAGTATAGATTCATATGATGCTGTTCAATGCAGTTAAACTTCATTATATGGCAATGTAGATAAGGTCAATATTGGTATCTGCTGGAGTTTAAGGTCAGGACCTCTGTGGATACCAAAATCTGTGGATGCTTGAATTCCAGTATATCCCATGGCACAGTAAAATGGTGGCCCTTACATCAAATGGCAAAAGCAGACTTTGCTTTCAGATTTTTTTAAAAAAAAATTAAGCTGTGGATTCAGAATTCATATATACATATGACCAAGTGTAACAACAACCGTTCATGACTCTACTATAGGCAGAGATGTTTAGAATTTATTCACAGATAATTTGGTGGCTAGCTGTTTACAGTGTAAACTTGTCACAGTGATATGCTGAGACATTGTCTCATGAGTTCAAACTATGGACCTTGTAGAAAATCCCTAAGTATAAAAAGCTGTCACTTACAGTCCAATCCTTTGAGTCTACTCATATGTTGAGTCTCTTTGAATTCAGTTCCCTCCTTTGAATGGGGAATTTAAAGCAGTGTTTTGAAAAAGTGAAAACATGCTTTTTAACCTAAGAAATATTTGAAATCAAAATACAGCCAGTCAGGTTTCCTCTAGAAATTTAAGTAGCATGAGCTGAATATGGTGTCTATATAAGTAGTTTTGAAATTATAGCCCAGTCGAAGGTAATTTTATGGGCCATAACTATCAGTTAAAATAGTGAATTATTTAATATCTCAATTTTCAGTGCATGTAGATAAATACACGATCGTGTAAAACAAGCTAATCATTATTTTTATTCTTCAAAATAAGTATCTCAAATATAAGACTTGTCAACTACTATTATCCTATGCATGGAGTGGGGATAATAATATTTTTATCCTCTTGATAGTTCCGCTATGTATTTGTTGTGAATTATAAACATGATGAAGAATGCTTCTAATATCGCTTGTTGAGCTAACTTCTGTAATCAAGAGGGCAAAATGAATGAATACTTCTGCAAAGGATCAAGTTGTTCCATAAAGAGTAATAACAACACAATAGATGTGAAATACATTCAACACTATTACAGTATGGGGAAATACAGGTTTGTGGTGGCACAATACTGCTGAATTGCTGACCTGAAGGTTGGCAGTTTGAATCTGGGAATGGGCCGAGCTTAATAATAATAAGAATACTCTTTATTTCTATTCCGCTCTTCTCACCCCGAAGGGAACTCAGTGCGGATTACAATACACATACGACAGACAGTCCCTGTCGGAAAGACATACAATTACACATAGACAAATACAGTGCCGTTTTGAGAAGGACTTCTTCTTTCCTGGCTGCATCATACAGGTGGGCGTCATCGGGTGTGAATGCTCCATTATATCATTGTTGTTATGCCCCTGCGTCATTGCGCCATCGCGTCACAAGGGGGTGCTGTTGTTCCATCCTCATGACAGGAGCCTCTTGTTTCCACCACTTCTGCCTCTCCCTTCTCCGTCAGCCTATTTCAGACAAGTCTGTGCAAAAGTCCTTCCCCACTTTTATGGTCCCCAATTTGTTGTTAATTCACAGCTGGGTTATTGAACTGCTTGGGTAAACAGTAGACAGGACTTACAGCTGGCGTCTAACTCAGCCCGGGATTCGATCCTGCAATCTTCAGATCTTCAGATTGCCAGCACAGCTGTTGTTACCGTTGTGCTATCTCTCCGGATAACAGCTTACACTGTTATCCCTAGCTCCTGCCAACCTAGCAGTTCGAAAACATGCAAATGTAAGTAGATCAATAGGTACCGCTTATGTGGGAAAAGGCAAAAAGACAATCTAAGCAGTCATGCTGGCCACTCAACCAGGAGGCGTCTATGGACGCAGGCTCCTCAGCTTGGAAATGGAGAAAGAGCACATCCCCCAGAGCTTGAGGCAAGCACCGCCTCCAGAGCCAGAAATGAAAGGAGAAGCTTTTGCTTTTGTCTATGTGTTTGTGTCTCATTGTATGTCATTGTAATAAGGCATTAAATGTTTGCCTGTGTCTGTTTATGTACTGTAATCCACCCTGAGTTCCCTCAGGGAGAAGGGCAGAATATAAATATAGTGTTGTTGTTATTGTTGTTGTTGTTGTTATACAACAATACATACATTGTTGTTATACATATTTCTTTAAATTCTAGCCAAAGTCCTTGAAAAATTATAACCCCCATAAAGGTGTCTAACCTTTCTCCACCAGTAAAAGAAAATCCTAAGTCTCAGGTTGAATAGTGAATTTTTGGAATTGTTTTGTTTTGAAAATACACAACCAATCCTCACTGGGTATCTTTGTGATTCACAATACAGAAGCTTGGTACAGAATTCCCTGGTTGCAGCTTCAGAATCAAAGTCTTAAATCTCACCTGTTAAGTATAGCCCCAGGGGACAGGCTTACCACATAGGCAAGGTGAGCCTGTAATGACACCTTATTTGCTTTGTACCTTTCCATTAAAAGACATTGTTTTTCCTTTTGAACAGAGGGCAGCATCACTACATGGTAGCTTGAGGGAAGAACCACTAGATTATAATCAGATGAGTTTTAGCTAGGGAGAATATGAATAATTGTCTATTCAAATGATAATAACTAGGTGTTTATTGATCCTGTGCTGAAAATTATTTCCATTTTAACAACTCTGCATATCCTGCAGGTGGGACAATTTAAATCATGCAAACACAGAAAAGCACAAGTCTGCAGAAACACTATATCATTTTATAAGATCATGTTGTTTGAAAGTTAAATGAACTCTCTAAATAAGGTTCAACTCTTTCTTGTGAAAGGCTTGCTTGCTGCTGATCTAGCAAACATTGGACATTACTTTAAAAGGATAAGCGTAAAGTGCATGTTGGTAAAGGGGTTTCGTCCTTTCTATCTTTCTATCTTTCTTTCCTTTTGATGGGGTATTTTTGAGCCAAATAGCTCTGGATTACTACAAAGCAGATGTATATTTCTGTTACTAATGGGAATATCTTCCATTTATCTGAACTCTGGCATTTTCCTTGACAGATAGGCATGCGCAGAACAATGCAAATGGAGGCAGAAGGGAGCTGTTTCCTGCACTACGTCTTTAGAGCCAGTCTCTAAATTATTGTCTGAATAGCAATTTGCTCCCTCACAATGGCACTGCTGGGGTCTCTGCTTCATTGCGTCATCCTATCAAGGCACAGTTGAAAGGATGGGCAAAGCAGAACTACTGCTTGTCTCCATTAGAGGGTGGTCCCTCCACATTAGGACTGCATTCCATCAGCAGCGTCTAAGACGGCCTGCATTGCAGTCCACTGTGCTGCATTCGACACATGAAACAAAACAACGGGTTTTCACCTTTATACTCAGTTTCACTGCCTTGCAATAAAAAGAAGCCACACAGAAAAAAAATCACCAATACGTGTACGTGTCACATAAATATGAAAACAGATTAAGAGTCCATGCACTAAGACACAGCAGAGAAGAATGATCATGGAGTACTTTGTTAGTGTTTGTTTTAAGTTTATCTCATTGATAGACCTTCGCAATATTGTTTTTGTGTACCATCAGAGAAAGCGAAGGTGCTAATCCTTATAACAAATCCATGCAGCCATACTGGGTGTCCTGAAATTCAGATTCTCTTCTCCATAAATATGTATGTAAACATAGAACATGCAGCTCTGCAAAGGCATGCATTCACGGCAATCCAGAAGGTTTGTTTTTAAAGGAATTCATGACTTGCTACATTGATAGCAAGTAACTTGTTAATTTAATCATTATTTGTTACTTGAAAAATGATTTTGGCAGTATGTTACTAGGACAATTGGTACTGTATTATAAATATACCAGTAAGTTCCGAACAACTGAACCTCCTTGAAGTGCCGACCTTCAAAGCAATTCATCTCACATCGACCCGGCACAGAGCCTTTTCTGTAGTAGTGCCGTCAATCTGGAATACCCTTCCAAGTGATGTGCCTGCCAGACCCACCTTTTCTGGCTAGCCTTTAATTGCTAAGCTGGAAAATCTTTTTTAGTTTAGTTTAATATGTTGTTTTTACCTCTGTTGTGCTTTTACATGATTGTGAGCCGCTCCGAGCCCCCAGGGAGTGGCGGCCTACAATTCCAAATAATAAATAAATAAATAAAGTTTGTTTTTGTGTTTTAAAACCACACTTTCGAAAGAAGGACAAATATGCCCCCAAAACCAATGTTTTCAGAATAATAAGGAAGCATTACCTACTACACAACAATATTAGCTATTGTATTTCATAGATATGTCGTTATTGTGCTTCTCATATCACCCAAATAAAGTATTAACACCAGTTGAATAGCTCATAATCTGTAAAGTGTAGATCAATCAAAGAAAAGTGGGTCACAATTATATTGGGCATGGCCAACTTACCGGCCACACTAGTTGCGGGGCAGTGTCGCCCTCCCGCCATCTTGTTGCATGGGGGAGCTTCTTTCTCCCAGAAGCCCCCTGAGTGGTGGGAAGGGTTCCCACCAGCCAGGCTGGCTGGCCAATGAGGGGGCTGGCTCCACCCCGCTCCCTTCCTGCTCCGGCCGGTTTGCACTTTCGCCCAGGCAGATATCTTGCTGCCCAGGACTGGCTGGCCTCATTCGGAGGCAGGTTGGTTTTGAAGGCAGGCTGGTTTCACGTGGGGCCAGCTCTGTTTGGGGCAGCAGCGGCAGCAGCAACGGAGCAGCAGGAGCAGTCTACAACTGAACTGTAGGGCATTGGTCGGTTTTTATTTTCTTCTGTTTTGGGCCTCTGGGGCTCCTTATGGGGAGGGCGCTTGGCCTTGTGGGCTACATGTCCTGCTGGGCCGCTGCCTGGCTTCCCCCCCTCCATGCTTCCACTTCCCCTTGCTCCGCCTTGTGTCCTCGGGCCAGCAAGCGGGCTTGCGCCCCCCCTCCCGTCTGCACAGGTCTGGCCTCTCCCCCTGCGTGGCCTCCCGGCTTGCTGTCTGCCTCACGGTGGGGAGGGATGCACTTCCCCAACGACTCACCCCGGGCTCAATGCTATGGAATCATGGGAGTTGTAGTTTTATAAGATCTTTAGCTTTTTCTGCCAAAGAGTGCTGGTGCCTCACCGAAATACAAATCCTATGATTCAAGAACATTGCTCAAGCGTTAAAGTGGTGTTACACTGCATTAATTCTACAAACTGGATATAACCCCAGTTATCCTGAACTCTACAGTTGTGAGGTTTATTGTACCACTCACCTACTGCCCAATCGCTTTGCTTCCCACTCGCCAATCCAAAAGTGAGAATGGAGGGCCACGTGTATGTTTGTAGATGGGCTGGCTTCACTAGTCCACTTATGCCATCTGAGAAAGTAGACTGGGGAACAATTTTTAACATTATTCCTGTTGAGTTTGATTTTTCAGCTGTCTTAGACTTAAATAGGCATGTTGATTTCAAAACTGAAGTTAGTTTTTTTTCTTTCACTACAAGTTTTTTTTCTCTACACCTTATCTTAATGTGACCACTCTGGGCTGGATCACTTCTTAATGGCTGGGAACAAACCTCCTTTGAGTGAGGAGCGGTGGGGGAGACCAGAGAAAGGTTCATACTCATCCAGGCTATTCAGTTATACATGAGATAGTGTAGTGAAAGATTGTGTGTTACTCTATATAGTGAATCATATTCCGAAGTGTAGTTTGAGTTCTTGTCTATAGCAGTTAGCAGAATTTATTTTTTACTGACATACATACTTATTTCCTTTCCTTCAGATCATGTCTGCCTCTGCTATTTCTTGGCATAAGTGCCTAAACCAGTCTTTCTCAACCAGTGTGCCGTGGCACACTAGTGTGCCGTGACAGACCTCCTGCTGTGCCGCGAGAAAAGCTCTCTGCCCCCCTTCCTCCCCCCTCCTGACGAACTCCTGCTGCTTGGGGGAGGAGGAAGGGCCGGGCAGTGGCGAAGAAAAAGAAGAAGGGACTGGGGCGCCGCCTCCTTCGGCCGTTTCCCCAGCCAGCCTCCAATCCGCTATGACTCCCACCATGACTCTCGCCCCTCGCTCGCTGAAGCCGCGTGGAGGAAGAGCCCCACCCACTGAAGCCCATCCACCGCTCATGCTCCTCCTCTGTAGGAGAGCTGAAGCTGGGGGGAGGGGGCAGGGCATGGCGCGGCCTGTAGGAGAGCTGAAGCTGGGGGGAGGGGGCGGGGCATGGCGCGGCTTGGCTCTGCCCCCTCCCCCGGCTTCGGCACTCCCAGCAGCTGCTCCAGCCTTGAGGGGACAGTGCCAAGCCAGCATTGTGCTTGCTCTGGCACCGCTGGCTTGGCACTGCCCCCTCAAGGCTGGAGCAGCTGCTGGGAGAGGTGAAGCCGGGGGTAGGGGGCAGGGCATGGGGCAGCCTGGCTCCGCCCCCTCCCCGGCTTCAGCACTCCCAGCAGCTGCTCCCAGCAGGCCACCAATCCCCAGCCGTTCTTTACTGTGTTAAGAGTGTCATTTTGTGTCATTTTGGTTGGTGGTGTGCCCCTGAATTTTTTTAATGTTAAAAGTGTGCCGCGGCTCAAAAAAGGTTGAGAAACACTGGCCTAAACAATCCTGATTCATTTTGTCATATCTATGGCAGTTTCACCATTCCCAGTCAAAAGACAAGCATCAGTGCATTTGTTAGGCAATCCTATTTTGAATATTTTAAAGTAAAAGTTGGTGATTGAGATAAGTCTAGGGCCCCTCACAAGGTGTGCACGCATTGTGTCAGGCGTTTACAGATGTAGATGAAGGGGAAACGTGATACATTGCTATCTGGGATACCTATGACTTGGGAAGAGCCTAGAGACCATTCAAGTGACTGTTACTTTTGTATAGTGAAAATGTCACTATTCAAAGTATAGCATCCCAACAGCATTCCTAATGTAGCAATCCCACCCATCATCTCACATATAAAATGCTATGCCCCTCTACAAGCATCTATTGATTCCATATCAGATGTGTAGTTCTAGACACATCTTCTTGCATAAAATGTGCATATGCATAACCAGCATTCATTCAGCTAGAATAGTACAGGCAGTTACAAACATCTGACAACAGGAAGTGAAAGAAATCTATCCCTGGGAAGGGAAGTTCACTCCTGAAAGTTATCATGGCGGAAAGGTGTTTCCACTGAAACATTATCACCAACCCTTGATTCCACAACAAGGCATATTGTTCAAAATCCAGTTATCACAGGGACAAAGCGTAAGGTGAAATCTTCTGAACTGGGGCATATATATAGAGAGGGGGGGGGGCTGGAGTTACACTTAAATTTACCTATTCTGACTTACATACAAATGCAACTTAAGAACAAAATTACAGAACCTATCTTGTTTGTAACTTTGGGACTGCTTGTATATGCAAGATTTCAATCATTTTTAAGCTATTACTTCGGGATCATTACTCCCTGTTCGGATTTCAAAGGAACACAGAATTTAGGACCTGCTGTTGCTCAGATTAGCCTTTCCCTCCATGCACAGACTCCCACTTTCTGCAAACACAGACAGATAGACAATGCCCCAGAATTGTCATAATCTTTTCAAAGCACCCAAGAGCTTGCTGCTCAGCATAACCCAATCCCTACAGGCCCTTATGCAAAACAGGCTCCTTATTAAACTGAGGGCCTTATTTGAATCCAGCCCTGCTTAGAATAAGAGGCAAGGGCTGCCATCCGGCACTGAAAACCTCTCACAGCTGTCGTAGCCAGGCAGCTTAATGTTCCTTCATTTCCCATGCAAGTGTCCTTTCCACAATGGTCACCATGTTCCCGCTTTTTGATGCATTACATTTAATACTATCCAGAGAGCTCTCGCTCTCTCTCTCTCCTCAGCAAAAAAAATAAAAAAGCTGGCATGTGTGTGTTGCTCATCAAAAGAATGGTGTGAAGTTCACAGAGGAGAAATGTGAGGGCCTAAAATAAATACTACATGAACCCTGCGATGTGTGGTGGGCCCTCGGGAGTTCGGCAAATGAAATGTCTATCAGTCTCTGACATAGCAGACGCGCTTGGCAATTGGCAGCTTCATGCTTCATTATGCATGGATCAGATATATAGGTATGGCCCCAGGCTAACTCCCTGGTACACTGGAGCAATGCATGCTGGGGGAAAGGCAAATGCTCTTTGCCCACGAATTAGAAACATAAAGAGAAAAGGAAGAAGAGGGAAATAGTTGAATCCGTTCTGTACATGTAGAGAGACATCCCAAGCTAGAGCAGGAAACAGGAGAGGAGGGAGAAATGGGAAGAAAAGCCAGTTTTTATGGAACTTATCTTTGTATCTTGCCATTAACTTTAGAAAATACACAGCATTCTTGTGCCATGTTTTTTGTCCAAAAAAAAGAGAGAGAGAAAGAAATTGTTCCATTTGTATTCATACAGCATGCTTAAAACCCACACAGTTGTTTTATTTCCCTTCATAGATGGAAGCATTCACAAATATTTTTAAAAGGCTGAAGGAAAGTCTGATGTTTACAGCAAAAGGGTCAGCAGCCAAGCCTTGCTAAAAATTTTTGTGAAGTCTGTTGAGCATCATTAAAACATATCAAGTTACCATAATGTCTAAAAATGATATGAGAGACCCAGCTACAGTCAAAAGCTACAGTCAAACATAACGTCTCCAGATAAGGAAAACACAAAACAGCTTGAAACATATAACTCTTAACAGCCTTCATGAAATAAGATATTAATAGCGATAATGCACAATCTGATATAAGAATGAAGTTAAGGTGGTAAGAGGGAGCATTTTAGTGGACAATAATAAATACTGACATTTGTGCCATCAGAAAAATTAAACAATGTGGACATAATAAATATATAATAATTTTAGTTTGTATCCCATCTCCATCTCCCCAAAGGGACTTGGGGTGGCTTACATGGGGACAGCCCCAATCACCATAGTTAAAATATAGCACATTAAAATGCATTTTTTCCCATGTCAGGAGTGACTTGAGAAACTGCAAGGCACTTCTGGTGAGTGAGAATTGACCGTCTGCAAGGATGTTGCCCAGGGGACGCCCAGATGTTTTCATGTTTTACCATCCTTGTGGAAGGCTTCTCTCATGTTGCCACACAGGGAGTTGAAGCTGACAGAGAGAGCTCATCCATGCTCTCTCTGGATTCGAACCTGCAATCTGTCGGTCTTCAGTTCTGCTGTCACAAGGCTTTAACCCACTGTGCCACCGGTGACTCCATTGAAATGAATAAAACAACATCATAAAACGATATAAAACAATCAAACAACATAACACAGAATAAAAACAACCATTGAGCAAACAACCAGTAGCCTGAATAGTAAACGGTTTCCTGACTCGGACAGGCGGGCTGGTGCAAATCAGTTGTGAGGACAGAGCAGATGGATAAAGTGAAAAAGCCAGTTTACAAAAGTAGGAATGGAGGACAATATGAAAAAGAGCAGTGTGTCTCTAGGTAGGAAATAGTAGTAAAGTGCAAGTACTAGACATGACCTAGCCTTAGATTGAGACCTATCAAGATTTTTTGATTTTACACTTCAATTTCTTTCCTTATTTTTAAGTTTCTATATGCCACCACTTTACTAAACTGGTTGACAAATGTGTATTGGACATGCAGTAAGTTTCCTAATAAAATAAATGGGATTGTTAAGTGCTTAACATTAGCTGGGGGATGCCTCATATCTTTTTATATCCTACTGGCCTGATGTTACCTTTCTGTTCTGTAAAACATGAAATAAGAAAGCGTCTGAAGTGAGGATCAAAATAAATTAACACAGTCCTACAAAGCTGAGACATTTAAGAAGTTTAAGCCTTCAATGGGGTATTTTTTTTAAAAAAAAAAGGTGGAGAGAATAAAAGGGAAAACACCACTAATTTCTCTCCCAATGCTCTTTCCAGTGTGTTGAGACAAGTTGTGGTTAGGAATGTAAAACCAGATTTTTTAAAAAGTGCATCTGGTAGAGATTAAAAAGGATAAAGGAGGGAGGAATCGTTTTGATGTGTACTTCAAAATGCTGTTCATAATGTAGGTTGTTCTGTTACTTGAAAAGAGGGCATCACGGTCCTTTCATGTCTTGTTTTTAATCCTCCACTTTTAAAGTACCTTTTATTTGGTGTAGAATTGCCCCCACCTCTGGTTTTAAATCCAGCTTGAGGACGCTGACTTTTGCGGGGCTTCGTTTGAATATGCATCTGAAGTCATATTTCATCATTTGTTTAACCCATCCATAGTCTGTGGAAGACTATATTATTTTATCCCACTGAAAGGCACGTTATTGCCCACATGCACCAGGATTATGCACAATACATCAACAGACATTATCAATGCAGCTAAAAAGAAGGATGCTTAGCTTGGTTTCATAAATCTTTTCAGGTCATGTGTCAAATATATGACAGTTTAAAAAATATCAATTTCTTTATGCCATATGTTTAGTTCAATAACTAAGGCATGTATTCAGGCGATTTGAGGGACTGTATTTACCAATATAAGCTAGTCTGAGCACTAGCATCTTTCTAAGGCTCTTCTTATAATTGGGTCTCATCAGACAACCAAAATTGCCCGTCCTATGCTGATTTCACCCATCTTCCCATGTTGCATAAGGAGCAATGGAAAGAAGTCAGGCAGTGAATACTCCTCTCCTGCCCTCAGTGGGATGAGGTAAGTAGCAAAAGGTGGGTGATGTGGGGTGATGGGTTCCCCCCACTGGGACCCACTGGATTCACCGTGATCCATGGTAAATCTAGTCATTAATCTGATGAGCTTCAGTCCCTGTCAGATATGTTTCATGGGTCTTCCAGATTTGGGAACTCTCCACTTAGGAAGACCAGAAAAGCCCCCTCTCTGTTCTTCTTTGGTTGGCAAATGAAAAGTTTCTTATTTCGGCAGGCTATAAGGAATTGACTACATTGTACTTTTAATGGGTCGATTGTTTTAATATTTTTATATTCTATCTTTTAATGACTTTAATATTACAGATTGTTTTTTAAAAATACATTTTAATGTGTTCTGGTTTAAATATTCTGTAAGCCACCATGAGGCTTTTCCCACTTCTCCAGCTTGTTGAGAAAATACTTGTTGAGAAAACAGGTGAGAAAATACTTTTTTGGGGATGTGGAAAGACTTTTCTATGATAACAAATGCAACATCCTTTTAGTAATCTTCAATTCTGGGAGAAAATTGTTATACAATTTATCCTTTCAATACAACCTCTTTCCTCTAATGATCAAAGTAGACGGATAAGAAAGCCTTCAAGAGCATTTAGCAAGTGGTTCCGTGTTTATATTATTCATAAGTTTGGGGACATAGACTTAATGCTGTACTAAGTAAAATATTCTAATCAATTTTGACCTTAACCTCAAAATTAACCTTCTTCAGTTACCAATTCTGGCTTCACTTCATTACAAAATAGTAGACTACAATCCCAACTAAGCTTCACAGTGTAAGCAGGCCTTAACTTAAACCATGTGCTTGTCTACACTAACCAAAATATCCATACTCACTTTTAAGGGATTGTTGGCAGTTTCTCATTGCACAGTGGCAATGGTGTACTGTACACATCCTAGGTTTTTCAGACTTTGCCACTTACAGCAAAGTCTGGGGAGACTCTAGAGTTTGATGTAAACTGGAGTAATATGGGGTTTCAGGGCAATCTGGACAGTTAATCATCATCATAGGCTAGGCTATCACTCATGGCCGAGTATGATTGCCTTCCAAGCATAGGGTCTTGACAATGGGTCCATAGGTGACTGTAGAGATTTATTTTCATTTGCATGTTTATTTATTATTTAGAGGATTTGTACCTCGCCTTTCTCTACCCTCGAAGGGGGACTCAGGGCGGCTTACATAGGCAATCATTCAATGCCCCACAGTACAATCAATAAAAAACAGTTACATAGTAAATATCAACATTCAACAGATTAAAAACCATTTAAAGCGCAAAAAATCTGAGCTCTAAAGTCACCAATTAAGTCAATCCACAGTCCATTTCCATATCTTGTCATCCTTTTACTGACTGCCTGTTATCCTACTGTCTAACCAAATGCCTGGTCCCATAATCATGTTATTAGTTTATTCCTAAAGGAAAGGAGGGAGGAAGTTGACCTAATTTTTCTGGGGAGAGAGTTCCACAGGCAAGGGGCCACCACCGAAAAGGCCCTGTCCCCTGTCCCCACCAAGCGTACTTGCAACAAAGGTGGGATCAAGAGCAGGGCCTCCCTGGAATATCGTAAATTTCGAGGTGGGACATAAGGGGAGATACATTTGGACAAGTAAGCTGGGCCAGAATGGTATAGAACTTTAAAGATCAAAACCAGCACTTTGAATTGTGCTCAGAATTGGACATGCAGCCAGTGGAGCTGACATAAGAGGGGGGTGGTATGCTCCCTGTATGATGCCCCAGTGAGTAACCTGGCTGCTGCCCGTTGGACTAATTGAAGTTTCCGAACAGTCTTCAAAGGCAGCCCTACGTAGAGTGTGTTGCAGTTATCTATTTGGGATGTAACAAGAGCATGGACCACTGTGGCCAGATGTTCTTTTGCAGTGAGGACAACAGTTTCCAGCTGGAAGGCAGTCCTGACAAGGGTTGGCTTGACGTGCCTTCCTCTTGACATATTTCCCCCTTTTGCCCTCCATTTGTGCCTCTTCGAATTCCACATCACTTTTGGTGACAGCTGTTTTAGAGTTCAAATGTTCGAGGGCCAGAGCTTTACAGTTCTTGGTGCCTTTAACCATTTTAAAGTTTAGTTTTAAGACCATATTTAAATCTGTTTTACTGTCCACCAGCATTCTGTTTTCCATTCATGTGTTGAGAGTATATTAACTGCTTTGGGAGATGGTAATTGGGCATTCAGACAATGTGGCCAGTCCAGTGAAGTTGATGATGGAGGATTATCACTTCAATGCTGGTGGTCTTTGCTTCTTTCAGAATGCTGACATTTGTCAGTCTGTCTTCCCAAGAGATTTTCAGGATTTTTCGGAGACAACACTGATGGAATTGTTCCAGAAGTTGAGAGTGACATTTCACGTTTCACAGGCATATAACAGGGTTGGAAGGACAATAACTTTATCAACAAGCATCTTGGTATTCCTATGAATACCACAATCCTCAAACACACTGCTTCATTTTAAAAAATGCTGTACTCGAAGTGTTGTATTTCAGTGTTAATGTTGACTTCTGTGGAGCAGAAATTGTCAAAAAAATTATATTGCTACATCATTGAGCAGTATTTCTGGCATTGCACAGGAAATGGCTGGTTTCTGCTGATATAACACTTTGGATTTCTCAGTGTTCAGTAAAAGGCCGAGCTTCTCGTATGCTTCTGCAAATGTGTTTAGAGTCACTTGTAGGTCTTCTGAATAAGCACAGACTACACTATCATCAGCATATTGGAGTTCTATAACAGATGTTATTGTGACCTTGGTTTTGGCTTTCTGTCTGCTGAGGTTAAATAGCTTGCCATCTGTCCAATAGGTGATTTCCATGCCAGTGGGAGGCTTCCCATTAACAAGGCACAGTATCATAGCGATGAAGATAGAAATAATATTGGGGCAATAACATATCCCTGTTTGACATCTGATTCCACCTTAAATGGACAGCTGTATCAAGTCAAATAACACAATTTTCCTGTCCAGATGGATATCACATTGACATGAGCCACCATTATCATCACCATTTCCCTTGCATTGATGGGTTCAGGGAAAGGGTTGACACTTAAAGTGGTGTCAAGCTGCATTCATTCTGCAGTTTAGCTGTACCTTCAAGAGATGGCCGTATCCTGTATTTCCATCAGATATATTTCTAGTAGAAGAAAGACAGAGAGAATGGCATGTCCAGCAGGCTGGTTCATATGAAATACTATGTTCTGTAATAGCCTACATTTCAGCGAGTAGCATTCAGGTGGTTTCAGTAACATGGTCCCATTGAGAAATGGCAAAGTAAAGAGTTATTATGAAATCCTATAGGCTAAATCCATTTACTAATTCCAGCTCCATTAAACCCATCAAGACAATTGCCAAATGGCTTGTCAACATTTATGCAAATTTCATTGATTCAAAGGAAACCTTGCTGTACTTCGGACAGGCAATTGGATTTACATCAATATTATAATGGTAATGAACTACATTCAGATCTCTTCAAACTACAACTAATTTCTTTTGGAGCTCTGGTTGTCCTGCTGTATATGAGAGGGGAAGGATTGTGTTTGGATTCATCCATATGTGTACACACAAACACACAAGGGTGGTTTCCATCACCTTCAGGACTGCAACTTAGGCAGGTGGATATAGCAGTGAATATGATATCTGTCTTTATTTCCCTGCCTTGTAAAACCCTGTCTCTGAAGCAGCCCACACTCTCTATAATTACCAAGTCTGCAGAGGACAGTAAACCTCTGCCTACAGATCACAGTAGTAATAGATTTACAGGATTATTGAAGAGGACTAATCCCTTCATTCTAAGACTTTCCATGTCAGCAAATAATTGTCTGGGTGGGTGGGGGAGCTGGAACTCCCAACCAAAGGCCCAACATAATGTTTCAAGCCAGGATGTAAGGCCAGCAGGTAGGTAGAGCTATATGCATAAGAACAGAGAATAAGCAAAGTACACTGATGAAACTTTCATTGAATCAAATTGAGTATGTGAATTCTGTGTAGAAAGATGACGTTCAATAGGCTAAGAATAATTTTATTGTATATGTTATTAAGATAGATGCAGTGGTGATTGGTGTCTCCCATTTGAACAAGGTAATGAACCAGCTTTGATTTTAGTCTGAGCTATAAAGAAGCTTTTTAAGGTGTTGAACCTATTTGAAGGAAAGGTTTCCACACTTTGGAGATATCTGTCAAAAACTAGAGTCCACATGGAATTTATCACCCTATAGACATCTAAGAAATATATAGTAGTATTTAGCAATCTCTAAGCAATTATATCCATATTCAGTTTCCACCTTTTCGGGGTGATGGTGGGAAGAGCATTAATTATCTGCAATGCATTATTTTCCCATTCAAATCAAAGACATTGCAAAGTCTTCTTAGCTCAAAACATACTTTTTCTAGGGCTTTGGCACATGGCTCATTTTCTAAAGAACAATATGTACAATGTAAGGTCAATATCCAAAGGATAGGACCCATGATTTCATTTATCGATGTTTGAAAAAACATGTTGCCTCTTTAGACATATCCTAAGGACCTCATCACACTAGAACAGTAGTTCCCAGCCTTTCTTTTGATCAGAGACCACTTTGACCATGGACCACTTGACCAGGGGCCATTTTGACCAGGGACCACTCTTCAACATTAGTACCAAACAAATCAATTTTTGGTCAAAGAGTCAGAGAGAGTCTGACAAAGCTGACAGATAGATGGAGTCTAAGATTGCTGACAGTAGAAGTCAGACAGGAACTTTGAGCTCTCTTGGTTTAGTGAGAGAAGTTGGCTCAGTGACTGGAAAAGCTAACTAGGAAGCTCTGAAGGAAGAGTTAGTTAGTTAGGTCAAAAGGCCTGAGGGATTTCAGGTTGCTAACTGTTTTAGTTAGTGGGAAACTCACAGCTATTCAGTGAAATAATAGTGTGAGGGTAGTTTTAGTCAGATATGTTTTGAAAGACAAACTATCTGGGCTAGTTTGGGAGAAGCTATTCAGAAGTGGATTCTGTTAGTGAGATCATGTGTTATATTTAAAGAAGATCTATTGAAACCAAGATTCTAAGATAACCATTTTAAGAAACAACCAAGCTTTACATAGTTTTGTAACCATTACGCTTATGTGCCTTCTCAGATACTACTTACATCAATAAACAATCTTTGTTCACTTTTAAAGACAAGCCTCAAGTGTGCCTCATTCTGTCAAAAAGTCTTTCAAGTGGTTCCTGTATTTTAAAGGATGATTTACCTCAGAAATCCTCACAGCTAATATTTGCCTGGGAGCCAGAAGGGGTTTGTTAAAAGTGCTTACAGCAGTGTTAGAGCTTAGCTCACTTTATATCTTGAAAATCCTTAATATTAATAAGGTTGGTGGCAGCAATATATTTCAAAGACTGGCTCAAGTTATTTAGTAAAATTCTCCTCAAAGTTTTAGTGCCCTGCCACTGTGGACAAACATCCACTACGTTATATTGGTGGCAGCGGGTGGGATTTGAAAAAGAAAGATCTGCCCTGTCACCCTGTGATAATCATATCAAACGTTATACTTGTGCTGAAAATAAACTTGACTTTGGGAGGCTTCCGGAGTTTTCAAAATTCAAATGAAAAAGTATTGAGTAAATTTCCATTCTTAAGTTTCTGGCACAGGCCACATGCATATGTCAGATACCATGTTGTAAGTATGATTTTTAAAAAAATTAATCTGACTTACAAGGGCTAACTATAATTTTGCATGGCTCTAATAGTCACCCCATGTAGCTTAGAGGAGTTTAGAGGATGATGCATGTCAATGGTAAGGTAAATCTGCTCTGGCTTTTTGTCTGAAAATTGAAAGAGTCCTCCAAGGCCTCTTTTGGGATGATAGGGTGTAGCTATTGTAAAGCTCGTGCTAAAATTTAATCCATTGCCCTACTCATATCAAAACCACTAGCATACACTGAATGTAATTTCTCCTTTTAGGTTCTAAAAAAAGATATTGGGAAAAGCAACCACAGGTCTGCCACCTTTCACCTCTTGAACTTTACTGGACCCCACTCAATTAGTGAACTATCGGCCAGTTTCCAATCTCCCCTATTTGGGCAAAGTAATGGAATGTGTGGTGCCTTCGCAACTCCAGGGGTTCTTGGTAGACACTGATTATCTTGATCCGGCACAGTCTGGCTTTAGGCCGGGACATGGTACTGAAACAGCCTTGGTCGCCTTGGTAGATGATCTATGCCGGGAGCTCGACAGGGGGAGTGTGTCCCTGTTAGTTCTGCTGGACCTCTCAGCGGCCTTCGATACTGTTGACCACAGTCTCCTTCTGGGTCGCCTTGCAGATATGGGGCTTGGGGGTACTGTGTTGCAGTGGCTCCAATCTTTTTTCTACCCAGAAGGTGTCAGGGTCCACCTGCCGTTGTCTGTCTTGTGGAATCCCTCAGGGTTCAGTACTGTCCCCGATGTTATTTAACATCTACATGAAGCCGCTGGGAGAGATCATTCGGAGTTTCGGAGTAAGGTGTTATCTGTACGCAGATGACGTCCAGATCTGTCACTCCTTCCCACCTGTCACTAAGGAGGCTGTCCAGACTTTGAACCGGTGCTTGGCTGCTGTGTCGGACTTGATGAGGGCTAGCCAATTGAAACTTAATCCAGACAAGACAGAGGTCCTCCTGGTCAGTCGTAAGGCCGAACAGGGCATAGGGTTACAGCCAGTGTTGGATGGGGTTACACTCCCCCTGAAGACGCAGGTTGGCAGCTTGGGAGTGATCCTGGATTCATTGCTGAGCCTGGAACCCCAGGTCTCGGCGGTGGCCAGGGGAGCTTTTGCACAGTTAAGACTCGTGCGCCAGCTGTGCCCATACCTTGGGAAGTCTAATCTGGCTATGGTCGTCCACGCTCTGGTCACATCCCGAATAGATTACTGCAACGCACTCTACGTGGGGCTGCCTTTGAAGACAGTTCGGAAATTGCAATTAGTCCAGCGGGCGGCAGCCAGATTACTAACGGGAGCTACATATGGGGAGCATACCACCCCCCTGTTGTGTCAGCTCCACTGGCTGCCTGTCCAATTCCGAGCTCAATTCAAAGTGCTGGTTTTGACTTTTAAAGCTCTATATGCTTCTGGCCCAGCTTACTTGTCCGAACGCATCAGCCGCTACATCCCACCCCGTAATCTAAGATCATCCAGGGAGGCCCTGCTCTCGCTCCCGCCTACTTTTCAAATGTGGATGGTGGGGACGAGGCATAGGGCCTTCTCGGTGGTGTTCCCCCCCCCCTGTGGAATGCGCTCCCTATCGATGTACGATCCACCTCATCCCTCCTGGCATTCAGGAAAAAAGTAAAATCCTGGCTGTGGGACCAGGTGTTTGCACACCAGCACAAGGCAGCACTTTAGATGGGATTTTAACGGAAAGTGGATGATCAGGGCCAATGCTTTTATGGCCAGAACAGTGTTTTAATCTGGAATGAATGCGTATGATGTTTGGATGGTTGTATTTTGATGTATTTTAATTGTATTTTGGTTGTTGAGGGGTTCTGGGGTCTTGTATTGTTGCTGTGTGGGCATCGAATTGTGCCTTACTGTAAGCCGCTCTGAGTCCCCCCTCGGGGGGTTGAGAAGAGCGGGGTAAAATCCTGAAATAAATAAATAAATTTACTTGTGGCAACTAAACATGCCCTGGCTGCAGTCTTAAGACTTCAGAGAAACATCAGTCCAAGTGCCATGTATTATATTCACCAGCAATATCATCCATATGATTAAAGAACTACCAATTTGGGGGGTTTCTGGCACTATCTGAACATTTTGAAAATGCAAGCCAATCCCATTTGAAGTCATATCAAGCGGCTTCCAAGACATTTGTAACCATGTGATACGCAGAATTATTAAAGAGAGAAAAGCACACGATGTTTATTTATTGATTTTAGAGCTGAATGCTGTACAAGAAGATATTAGCATCAAGAAACCTCTTCTAAGTCAGCATATTTTACATGCTAAACAACAACCATCCTATTGAAAATGCATTCAGGCACATATTTCTCTTGTCTCGTTTAAACAATTATGTTTAAGCATCCAGTGTAATTTCACCCAAACATCCCTTCTTCAAACCAACAAAGAAGTGGTAGTTTTCTTCTCTTATTATTAGTTTTATGCTCATGAGTCTCCCTGTCAGTGCTGGGAAGTGGAACCTGTGGCCTTACTGGATGGCAACTCCCAGTCATGCTTCTTCTGGCTATGTCCAAAAGGGAGTGATTGCAGCTGATCTGAAAAGCTATCATTCCTACCTCTGGGTTAGATGGGACCGATACAAGATATGAAACATACCAAAAATCTTTATCCCCTACCCCAGCTCATCCTTGGAGCACAATAGCGCTCTCAGCAATAGGTTTAGCTGGGATTTAGTCACCCTTGGAACAGAGTAGCCCTTATTATCTCCTATCTCTCCTAGGCCTTTGCTATAGAGGAACCACACAGGGAATGATTAGTAAAATACATTTCTTTTGACTGACAGGTATCCAGGTTGAATAAATGTAAAAGGAACTGTTATTTTGCACAGTGCAGTGAATTAACAGGTATGCATAGCACAGCCACTTACTGAAACAATTGTGCATGACTGTCACAATAATTGTATAGGTAGCAGAAAAGAATGGAAAACCTTGGAACAGGAGCTGATGGGATGTACCTTATTCTTATCTATCTTCAGAGGTGGTGATTTAAAGGAATAGAAAGATCAGTAAGTGAGAGACAGACAGCTACTGAATAATAAGCATTATCCTATTGATTTAAATCTCATTTTGGAATGCATTTTGGTATGCATTTGAATGCTACAAAAGACAAGTGAGATGAGCTATTGAACTTGTGAAGATTTATTCAAAAGATTTCTACACCCAAAAATGTACTTAAGCTAAGTTGACGCCTATTTAATGCAGAGAGTCCTGTTGAATTAAGCATGCACCATTGAACATTTTAGTTGGAAAGTGCCTCACTCCATATAAAGTCATAACTATTTATGAAATTTGCCAGTTTATAGAAGCTGTTATTCTTTCTTTCAGGTTTATTATGTTTCCTAATGTGATACTTTTTTTGATTTAAGAAAAAGAATTAAAACACATGAACTTCAGAGTTAAAAGTGATCGCCAGAGAGAAGAATCTAGTAACACAACTTTGGGATTCCTCCTCTATAGAAGTCTTTTATTATTTCTGCCATGAAGACTCTATCATTTTCTAAATTGTTTAATTGTAAACTGCCACTTCAGACATCTTTCCAAGTCTACCAGTGTTGTCCTGTGCTGCCTTTTTACACTAGTTTACCACATGTTGTTTATTTATATGGATGTAAAGCTGCTTTGTGTATCTTTTTAGAAGCAAACATTTGTTGTTTTCTATACATGTGTGTAAGCCACCCCTTAGGACAGGTTTACACAACTTTTATGAGTCTGTGGTCAATGTTCTCTCCTTCAAATCCTCCAAAGGACTTGTCAAAATTCCTAAAATGGAAAAAGGTTGGCAGTGGTCTGAGAACTGTGTCTGGTTTTGAGAAACAATGTTCCTGGACCATCGGGGCTCTTAAATTTTAAAGAGATTCTTTCCTCTTGACAAAAAAAGGCAAAAAAGCCCAATCATTATATAACTACACATCATCATCATCATCATCACATAAATCTTATAAAATCACATTGGGTTGATTATTCTATGCAGAGGTGGAAAAACAAGGCCATTAAATTGGAAGAAGACTGACTACTAAAAATGTTTGGTGTGATCGAAAAGAGTAAGTTGATGATATTGATTAAAGGAAAGACAATAACAAACTTTGTGTAAAATTGCCAAACTTTAATTGTATTTTGGGAAAACTATTGGGGGAAGTCACCAACATTTGGTTTTGAAGGAACAGCAGATGACATATTTTTCAACAGTTATGGTATCACCATATGAGATCATGTGGAGCATAACATGTACGGGCACGAATTACTGAGTGTAACCACAAAAACTTACCTTCAGAGTTTGGCAGTGCCTCCATCGAAGATGCTGGGAAATGACATCTTGCAGTACATTTCCAACTTCAGAATAATCAGCTGTAGTAGGATCCTGGGGGATATTATTGCTGTTGTTGGTTTTTTTATGTGGATTTGGGGATGTTTATCTGTAAATAGACCTCAAAACAAAATGTTATGGAATGAAAAAATCACATACATATGTAAATATGTGTGTGTATTTGTGTGTGTATTTGTGTGTGCGCGCATGCGTGTATGCACATACAGTATATAGTTCAAAACAGATGTACCATACATTATAACCAAATGCCATATTATGAATGTTACAACCACATTTTTCTTTCCTACCTATACAATGCAGTCCCTGTACATGGTGAGAATGTTGTCTCTATCTTTGGTGCCATTAAATTTGTTATCAGATTGCAATAATGAACTAGGTTCCAATAACTTAAAAAAACAACATCTACAGCCAACATTCTAAATGGGTGGCAATGCATTTCTAGCATACACTATATGCATAATATGTCTCTTCCTATACTTGCATGTAATGTAGCTGCCCCCTCTCTCAGAAGAGATACGATGGCAACTACGTCTGCTGCCACGGCAGGAGGCCATGCCTGAGAGGTCATCCCATCTGGCAGTGAAGCGTGCTTAAGTGCCAGCAACAGCTCACTCCCTCCACCAGGCACAGCACATATTTCAGGAGATTTCATTAAGGAAGAGAGTGCTGTCTGTCCATCATCTGGACTCACCATCCTATTTTTAATTGGAGCAAAGACTCCCGCCTTGTCTTTTACATTAAACTATCCATTTTCTGTGATGTTGTCTTTTGTCATTGGCAAATAGGAAGCATAACACTTGGTTTATTATATTAATAATTCAATGTTACTCATGGTATGTGTGTGTGTGCGCGCGTGCCTGTGTGTGTGTGTGTGTGTGTGTGTGTGTATATATATATATATATATATATATATATATATGCATGCTCAGGTGACTATGGGGGCATTGAGTCAGGCCATTCCAACCATCTCCAATGAGCCGGGTCATCCTGTTGCCTGGCAACCATTGCCGGGATTGACAACGGCAGGACACCTTAGCGTTCACCCCCTTCTCCTTCCCCCACCCTGCAAGAAATCAATATGACAGACTTGATGTTGGTGATGGGAGATTAGCAGGGAGAAAGCAAAGAAATTGCTGGAGTAGTGCATTGCTGAAGAGAGCCTATTTCGAAGGCTCCCTCAAAGTGCTGTCCTTCTTTGCAGTTGTGTCATTACTCTTTCCCTTCTACCAGCAACATTCATTAAAGTATTATTTACAAAGGCATTGTTTTGTATGGCATGCATGCCTCATTTTAGAGCGCCTGCCTCCTTCTCAAATGATTGCATTCACTGTCAGAAGCGGGGAATTTTCTCTTCCCCCATTCCCTAAGCAACAAGATATTCCCCTTCCCCCCTTTCACTCATTACTGGGGCCTAATTTTCAAATCAATCTTGGGGATATTTTTAAATGAAGGTATATGCTTATAATTGCCCATATTCTTTGACATAGGCTTCAATGTCATGGGGGGTTCACCATTAACCATTGCCTCACCATGCAGAAATGCCAGGTAAAACCATGACAGACAGCAAAGCATGGCGATCTTCATGGAAAAATGCCATTTCTTCATTAAATATTCTTGGCTCACAGTTCAAAGATATTCAGGATTAAGGATTAGTAAACACGGGGCTCAGAATCCGGACAACTCTTTTGTTCCCCAGAGGCAAAGTTCACCCTTGGGCTCGTCCTTTGTCAATCAAGTCTCAAAAGTGTCTCTCTGAAACAGGCAGCAACACTACCCATTTTAAATTGGTTGCATTTTAATAAGATGGTTGTTATAAGCATGTCATTGGTTGCTTTTCCAAGCAGAAGTGTGATGTCAGCATGTTGGATCTCAAAGAGGATTTTGTATGAGGAAATAATTGCAGGACAAAAGTTGGATTGTGACGTTAGTTGGGATTCAGAAGTTCCTGGTCTTCTTGTTAGGTTTAAAAGCATTGAAATAATCTTGGCTGGAAGGATATATATTTTTGTGAAGAGTAGCACTCAAAACCTATCCAAGACGACAGTATTTTTTTAGATGATCAGGTAGTTTGTTTGTTTTTGGGTTGGTTTTTTTTAAAAAAAACCCAACAACAAAACAACACATTAAACAAAACTCAGCTTGCTTCTAGAAGTGACACAATGCAGGCCACAACACAGTACATAGGAATCTTGGATGTAGCTCTTTGATAGAAATTAACACGAAGTATCAGATATTGAAAATATTGACACCTTTAGAAAAAGGGAACACCTCTTTCTTTCTTATATATTCTTATATGAATCAAAACAGAGGCCTGAAACGATATGCCCCAACTACATGTAGCCATATACTGGACAATTTATTCAGCTGAACCAGATATATTTCCTTCTTAGGAATGCTGTCCTGTTTTATGCAGTGGCATAAAAATGGTGTCCCTTATAATGTAGCAAAATCAAGATTTGTTTTTTGTATTTATTTTGAATATTTTGAAGTCATGGATGGTGAATTTGTGGGCGCAGAAGTCATAGAAATGATGGGTTGATTGTATTCTTTTGTGTAGATAGAAAAAAAATAGGTATTTAACTCTTGACTTTTTTTCTAATTGGAATTTTATCTAGCTCTTTTCCTAAGTGTTCCTGGTCAATAGATGGCTACAAGACAAAAATACGTTCTGGTGTGTTGTGGGCAAAGAGAAGACAGCACTTTTGAGGTAATAGGACACAAGTGCTCATGGAAACTAAAGGGAATCTGATCCAATGTATTTATATCAATTGTTCAAATGTACTTGAGACCCCATTAATAATTTAAAGAAAATAAATTTCGGAGTATACATTTGGCAAAAATGGTTGGAATTATTCCTGTAAACAGGGAGGTTAAATACAGACATATTCAAATATAGACAACAGTTTAATATTGAGTGATATTATAATAAAGCATATAATATTATAATGTGTCATAGATACTAGATGTATGAACACAATGGGCTGCCTATACATCTGTCAACCATGTTATATGATTTCATTTCCCCCAAGATAATCTTCATTTCACCAATGAAGTTCACAAGATTACTGTCCAACATCCCCTCAATCTATATCTAGATCATATAGTAAAAATGAAATGTGGGTGGGTGTGCATGTTTTGGGGCGATTTCTGTGATAGCTCCCACTTTCAGAGAGCCCTGTGACCCTCATTGATGATGGGTCCATTTGGACCAAACTTGGGACCTCATCACACTAGAGAATGAATCCACTATAAATCTGGTTGCTGCCTCCTGCAGTATTCTGGGGTTTGTAGTTCAGGGATGAGCCTTTAACAGCCTCACTGAACTACAAACCCCAGAATTCTGCAGGTAGCAGAAACCGGCTTTAAAATGGATTCATTCTCTAGTGTGATGAAGTAGTTGAACTACACCCCCAACATGACCAACAGAACATGGAGGGATATTTTTTCCAGGTTTTTAAATGGTCATTACTTATTCAAGTCCAGGAACTGTCAGCATGACCATGGCATTTGGATTGGAAGTTTGGACCTTGCATTACCCTCAATGTTTGGTGTGTGCTTTAGACACTAAACTTCAAGAACTCTGGACTGGTTATATGCTATATTTCAGGCATTTGTTTGAATTTTGAGTTATTTCCAACTGGGACTTGGAAAACATAACAACATCCTAAATTTATTCTGTTATGCATTGAATCATTATGTGTGCTTTTTGTGATCTGAGACATTTCAGTGGATTCAGAATCAGTGGATATGGAGGGTCAACTGCAGTTGAAAGTAATTCATATTCTTCCATCCTCTAGAGAAAATAAAGACAAGGAGCAATCAGAGCCCTTACTTTGATCTTTAATCCAACTGAAGAGCTTACAGTCACTAAAAGAATGGCGGACATTTGTTTCCTAGAAAGTGAAAAAAGACATTTATTGGGATGGGGGTTGTTGGAGAAAAGTTAGAAAGGAGCAAGTTAGAAGAGTGAGAATTATTATATTTGCGAGTAATAATGGATATATGCAGAGAAGATCACTTAGCATCCTCGGGAGGTTCAATGAATTTTCCGGTAAACCTCAATTTGTACAGAACATATTACTCTTTTAAACTGAAAATGCAAGACTTTAGTTTAATCAGCTTTTCATTTCATTCCACCCCCTACCCCCTGCTCCTGCCAGTGTCATTAATTCAGCAAAAAGGGATACCACTATCATATCTTGGCAAATTAATAGGTATAGATAAAATCTTCTATAAATATTCATTACATCTCATTATGTAAATTAATGAGTAAGATTTTTAGAATTAAGAGTAGTCACATTTAGAGACATGCATCACTTTCTACATATACTGAGCTCTCAGAATAAATGACTCCAGAGAAAAGACTTAGTTCACTATTGAGGTTGTTCTCTGGAACTCTGAGTAAATTATTCAATAGACCAGCAGCAAAGGGCCACTTCAAGCAAGGGATTTTTGAACAAGCTGCTTCAACAACCTCATCAGACTTGCTGCCAGAATTACCACACATCGTAGCAAATCTGGCGGTGCCCATTGGGGGGTGTGGGGAACCCATCACCCCACACCCCACATGACCTGTCACCCCATTCCACAGGGGGAAGCATTGGTCGTATGGCATCTCCCCGATCCAATGCAACATGGGAAACCTGTGTTGCTGCCGCAGTTACATGAACCACTTCTTAAAAACTTTTGCAATGGAGCCCCACTGGATATTGGGATGGAAGCAAGTGGGCTCAGTTGCAAAAAGTATTGACAAACTGGTACATGCAGCCAAAAGGTGCCTCATGTGATGAGGCCACTTGTCAACATTTCCTGAAATAGTGAAATGAAATGGTGGGTCATCAAAACCCAAATAGTATGGACCAAATGGCTTTCCATGATGTAAGCAGTGTGAGGTAGTATGCTCTCTTTTAGGACAGGATTTACCACCAAAAAGAGCAACATGGTAGCCTCAGATTGCAAATGCTGGATAAGTTGAGCAGTCCTCTTACTATTTCCTTCTCTGGAATATTGTTCCAGGTAAATACTGTATATTATCAATGTACTATAAAACTGTGCCCTTCAGGCAGCAAAATGTCTGAGTAAGTTCTGTCCCATTATACAATCATTTACATACATATGAATACTAATTGGGGGAATGGTTAATACCCAACAATATAAAGCAGAAAATGGACAGTGAGGATCACTCATGGAAAAGTTCAGTCCTTCATTTATCTACCTCTTTGAGTCATGTCTACTGCTGTCAGGATTGACATTGAATTCTAAGGCCTGGATTAACACTGCCAGAAAATGCAGTATAAATGTCTCATTAGCCTGGAGCATCCAAATGAAACACCCAAGCTACTGCAGAGAACCTGTGGTCAACAGTTTAATGCAGTTTAAACCCAGGTAAAAAAACCCTTCAAACATTTGGACTTTCTTGAAGATCTGGATATTTTCTGGTAAGGGTGCTGTAGAGGCAAATGAATGGAATCACCATCCACAATCCCAGGTGTTGGTTTCCACAGTCATCCTGCACTCCCCACGCTCAGACAGCCAATGGTGGTAGGATGGCAGTGCCACCTGGATCCAGCACATAACTTCTGAATCCAATATCCATATGGTCTAGCTCATCTCCATTCTGGACTATTTCTGTTCTTGTGTCACAATCTCTGCTCCTTGTTGGTGATGGAGCACCCTGTGAGCACCGAGCTATTGCTTATCACTTGTGCACTTGAAATAAATCTAAGCCCCCCCCCCCCCACACACACCAACCCCCTTTTCTTGACTGTATTTCCAATGAATTTAGTATGTTGTCTAGAGAAGTAATCACATCGTATCAACTATTTTCCTCCCTGAATGTCAATTCAATCATATGCTAGATGAAAGCATATTTTGGTATGAGTAAGTTGATCTGAAAGGAGAAAGCGATTGAATAGAACTTAAGACAAAACACCACAACAACAAATACCACACCAAACACTGGGTTACAGAGTTTTTCACCTCAAAAGAAATTGTGTTCGTATTGTGTAAGCTGCAAATAAGATTGTGTTTTGTGCAGAAACAATGCAAAACCTTCACATTGTGGCATGTGAAAGAGTTAGTAAAGAATTGGAACAGTCCATTCATTTGTGAACCTTCATTTGGGAGACAATACCACAAAGTCTTGAAGGATTTTACATACAGCAAATACAAAGACAAATGCAGATAGTTTCCACTTTCAGAAACTAGAGGTAAGACTATTCTTTGAGAGATAAACAGGTAGAGTATGTCTTTGAAAACACAGTAAAGGAGAGCTGTGGCACATTTGTGTGGATTTCACAATGCAGCACATCTTCATTCTACACTGCCAGTACTAAACTCTGCCTTTGTAATCTAATATTTCTCCTGGAAACCTTCTAGGTTATGAGAGGATATTTGTCTTGTGATTTCTTTTGTGGGAAATCAGAATTTACAGCAGAGCTCAAAGGGAATAGAAATCCTAGATAGTCATGACCTTCACTGGAACCTCTTTCGTCACTTGTCAGTTTTTTAAGGGGCAATTTAATTGTAACTCTTTGCCGGTGACAAGGTAAGTGCTGGGATTTTGGCACTGTCATTCATTAGCAGTGGGCAATGTCAGCAGCAATGCCTCAAACATGTCACTGTTCTGCCTCACCAATAGCAACCTGGGATGGATGCTATTTGGCTGTTGCCTTCTTGAGACAGTTCTTCATGTCTGCCCACTAGAGTGCTATTCATTTGTGAATTTCAGAAGCCTTCAAGAACAAAGACATATTGTCCAAGACAATGAAACAAAATGAAAGAGATACTCAAGTTTGGGTTCTAGTTTGGTTGAACACAGATGTTGACATTAGCGGCAAATTTACCTAGTGTCAGTAAAAGCATCTAGCGAGCTACTATTTTAAAATTAGATGAAGGAAACATCTTTCATAAAATGTGTATCATGTACCTATGAAACAACTCCTCCTTGCAAACAGTGCACACACACACCCGCAAAATGGTCAGAGATCAATTAAGGTGCATTCATTTACTGCATTTACCTGTATATGGGTGTGCCAAAAGAGGCACCTTCAGGAAGACATCCCTGAAGATAGCATCCTTACAGCTTGTCCAACTGCAGAAAGATAGCTGGATATATCCAAGACAATCCCCTTGCTCTTCAACAGCACAAACATTGTTGTTGTTACTTGCATCATGTTCACCCCCAAAAATTGGGACTCAAAGTGGCTTACAATTTAAAAGGACAATTTACAAAAAAATGAGCATTAAAATTGAATAAATTTTTTCACAACACCACAGCAGTTCCTAGGCATGACGCAGCATGTATCTGCTTCCTGGTGTTCTATGTGACATCAGACAGAGCATGAGCTTATGTTAAGCCATGACAAGGCCATACTGTGGCAGCCTTGCCCCAGGTTAACCCAAACCCAGTCCTGTGTAGTGTTTTGCTCAGCAGGCCCCTTCCCATTGACCCTCCAAGAGGTAAGTGTTTTGAGGGTAACTCCAACTGAGCTATCCACATTTTTGGGCCCGTTTCCCCATCTGATGGGGGAAAGGATAATGTGGCAATGCACATTGCCACCCTTTCCCCCCATCTAATAGGGACACGGTGCCAATGCGTCTTGACCCATTGTGATGGGAAAAAGAGGAAAGGCACACAGGGCGCTGCAAGGCATCCTGCTTGTCTGTTCCAAACTAACTTTGAGGTAAGTGTGAAGTGGTCCTTATTCAGTCTGTCAGATAGCTTGGACTTGAGTAAGACATTTTGAGTAATATAAGGCTTTTGAAACTTCCCAACAGATTTCACAATAAGTGCTTTCAGACAAAAGCTTTATTGTGCATTCATTCAGCTGCACTCACAGAATTTATGGGGAATCTTCAAGTCATGATTTTCCATTTGTTACCTTTCCTTACCTTTCCACTGCTGTTTCTGTCTTTTCTTCATAGCACAGTAATCTGTTGAGAGGGGAAAAGATGGAGTACCTACCCAATGTCTGTGACTGATAATGCCGAGACCTCTCCATTTATAAGCACCCTAACAGAATGTTACTTTCACCTGTCACGGAAGGCTCTTAAGATAAGAAGAAAATATAACAGCACAACTATTACATCTATTTGAAAACTAGAGAAAATCAAGACAGGAGTGCAGGAAGATTTTCTAATGAGAATAGATAGCCGTTTTTATACTATTTTGTTTTACATGTATTCTGCCCATGGTTAAAGGTCTAGAAAGAGCAAAGTCCTCTGAAGGAATTGCATCAAACTCCAGCAAAGGCAAGGTAATGATTCACAATGTATGTTAGGATCCTCGCCAAAATAGTCGGTGTGACTTTAAATGGTTTAGAGATTTCATGTAGTAAGTTCTGAACTACACCTGCATGGTAGAATTATTGCAGTTTGATACCCCTTTAACTGCCAGGGCTTAATACTATGGCATCCTGGGACTTGAAGTTTGGTGAAGCACCAGCATCTTGGCAAAAAAAAGAAGAATAAAGATCTTTTTAGAACTATGCTTCCCATGATTCCACAGAATTGAGTTAAAGGGTTATCAAACTGCATTAATTCTACAATATAGATGTCTTCTGTTTGACAAACACTTCCCATTCTACATGCAGATGATCAGTTGAGGAGAATACACCATATATGTATGTATATGGTAGAAATCCTTTTGGACATTTACACGTGACAAGTGTACTTATGTAGCTATGCAGGAACTCCAACCTTCCCATCCCCACTAACTAAACAGCATTCATTGTGAATAATGGGGTGGTCTGTACCTTGTCAGTCAAGAAACTGCTGACTGACAGTCCCATTCAGTAGTCTCTGGTGCAACAGGCAACAGGGCTCCTGTTACAATTCCTTGTCTTGCCAGAGACCACTCAGGCGGAAAAGGGGCAGCAGCAAGCATCTGCCAACTTCTTCATGATGAATTTGAGAAGGAGACTTCTTGCTTCTTTGCTTTGGACAGAAAAATGTCTGGGTTCATCCATAGATTGATCTCTCTTTTCTGATTGACAGCCAAGTTCTAGTCTTAGGACCTTATCACTCAAGGCTTTAAAAATTGGTTCTGCCATCATAAGCATATCCTGCTTGAGACTGGAGTATTACCACCTTGAAAATTAGTTTGCAATAGGTTTCGTACAATGTCTAGCAATGGAAGGATTTTTCATTTCTGGCTATTAAGCCTCCAGTGCATCTTAGCCTCAAGCAGTAACTTTAACAAGTGGAGGACTGCCTTACCAATGTTTCTGGATTGTACCTCCTATCATCCCTTATCATTGTATTTAGCTGAGGGAAATTTGGGAACATCTGTATCATCTGGAAGATTGTAAGTTAGTTAACCTTACATTAAAATATTAAAATATTAGTCCTCCGGTCTAATTTTTAATGGTTAGTCCCAATTGAAGTAGACTGTGCCAAATTGTGGTACAATCTATTTGATTTAATAGGATTCAAAATATAAGCCAAGAAAAGAAATTAGGAATTGAATGGATGCTGTTGCTACCTTATAATTATGATGCAATTGCTATTTATTTTTAGCAGTATAACCATTTGCAATTTTGGGCAAATCCACCTCATGTCAAAGTCATGAGCAGCATAACTTTGCACCACCATGGATTATAATATGGTGGCGCAGCAGGTTAAACTGTTGAGCTACTGAACTTTCTGACTGAAAGGTTGGCAGTTCGAATCCCAGGAGTGGGGTGAGCTCCCTCTGTTAGACCCAGCTTCTGTCAACCCAGCAGTTTGAAAACATGCAAATGTGAGTAGTCAGTAGTTATTACTTCTGCAGGAAGGTAATGGCACTTCATACAGTCATGCTGGCCACACAACCTTGGAGTTGCCTATAGACAACGGCAGCTCTTTGGCTTAGAAATGGAGATGAGCACCACCTCCCAGAGTTGGACACGACTAGACCAAATGTCAAGGGGAAACCTTTACCTAATAGGATTTTTTTAAAATGAGTTTTTTCTATAGTTAAACTAACTCATAAACCTCAAACACGTTGAAGCATGCTAAACCTTATTTACTTAAAGGCAAGGGGGAGAACAGGGGTAGGATGAGATGCATTTCATATTTTGCATGACTTGCTCTCTATTTCTTAATCAGGAAAAATAAAAAGAGTCATTTTCTCCCTCAGCATCTTTGCTTTGCAGATTTATTAGGTGAACGGAAAAGCACCCAAGAGCTCGATTTATGATAAAATGCATTTTAATTTGCTGGCTCATTCTAACTTCCACATGCAACTAGTATAACATATGCAGAATGTACAGGAAATCACTTCTCTAAAAATAGTCTTAACTCTTCTGTTACATCCTATAAGGTTAATGGTATTTATACTCTGCCCTTCCTGATACCTTGCACAATTCGCTATTAAAGCTACTTAAGTTGTTGAAGTCCTCCCAGAAGGGGAAAAAAATATTTTTACACATTTAAAATTAATATCTCAACTTCACAGTTTACATATTTATGGTAAATCTAATTTTTGATTGAAAATAGAATGGATAAATTGCTATCCTGTTCAGGACATTCTGGCATCAATAAGCACACTGTTTCTGCTGTTTGGGGCTGGAAAACAGCATAAGGGTAGAAGTGCCATCCCACCTCCCTAGGGAGCATGGGATATCTGTGGAAGCGCTGGACTTTTGCTGGTGTTTTTAAAAACTGGAATAAACTTGGATTAAGAGGTTTATCCCAGGTTAAATCACATTTGCCTGGTGGGTCATTTGGATGCCCCAAGATAATGTGCCATCTACACCACATTATTTGGCAATGTAGATGGAACCTTTCTCTCAGATACATAGATGCATAGTGTATTCTTGCAAGTATCAGGCCAATTATACACTTTGCAAACCAACCAAAGGAATATTTTTTTAAATGTTAACTATAGCGACAGTTTCATATTCCAATAATAATGATCTTTTAATGGCTTCCTATGAAACAATGGGAAATAGTGATTACATTTTTAAAGCTCGTTTTGTTAATTATCAGCGGAATGTCAACAGACAAAATTCTCTGGCTTTCGATTTCTGGCATCCGGCTGCATACATCTTATCCATTCTGTCACAAAATATAATGCATATTGAGCAGATGTGATATTCCCCCATAGTTTTGCCAAAAGTATATTGTCCTTATGTTCTATATGTTCTATAAATTATTTTGTTTTCCCTTATTGGTGACAGAATTAGTCCCTTTACAAGGTTTTCAATTTGACTGTTGAATTTTGTAATGGGAGAATCTGAGTATTATCCTTTTTCACTATTGCTCTGTAGGAAACCTCCAGTTCCACTGCAACTTGGACTATATTCTTTATTTCTAATACAGATACATACGAGGCCTAGAATTTAATTTTTCAGCAAGAAATTGTACTTTGGGGGGGGGGGGGTTGTAAAATTTGTTCATCTAAATAAGCAAAAATTAAAACAGATTCGCAGTTTTATGAATGAATTGAAGTTTTCAGAAGTGAACAGCCTAGTATTCTCCAGATGTCGAGAAGTACATCTACCATATTTCTTGATCACTGGTGATATTGGTTGAAATGTGTCAGGGGACTGGATCAATTTGCCCTTTTTCATTTGTTAAATGTATTAGTAGTACTAAGCCTTTTTTGTTGTTCTTGTTGTCATTCCTTCAAGCAATTTCTGACAGTGCATCTATCACAGGGTTTTGCATGTGTAAGGGTGATACACCTTCCGCCAGAGGACCAATGAGGCACAAACACAAGAGTTTGGATGAAAACTGGCCACAACTCATTTATTAAAAACAGGAACAAGGGTTGGCGGCCATGCATGGGTCCTGGATCATGGGAAGGCCAGCCCACAATTTCCGAAGACGCTTGCGTGCCTGGGTGCCACTGGCCCAATACCGGTCAACTGGAACTTGGCACCCCAGGCAGCCAGGGCATTATCCTCCCTTACGACCAAGGGGCGATAAGCCAGCCAGATCCAGGGCCCATGCCACACGCCAAATATAGAGTTGCGACATAGACCATAATAACAGAAATATCAACATAGTGCAAATGATTATACAGCAATACAAAGTGCAAACCAAACAAACAATGAATACAAGTAGGGAGGGTGGGAGGAAAATCGAAGATCTGGCTCCACGTGCCAGCAGGTCTCCAGAGTCATAGCCCATTGCTCAAGCTATTGCACCATGTCTTTAACTTACTTCAAGTTCTACCCATTTTTGCAACTTTGCCTTGTTGCAAAGTACTTGATTTGTGTGTGTGTGTGTGTGTGTGTGTGTGTGTGTGTGTGTGAGGAGCGACTCAAGAAACTACAAGTCACTTCTTGAATTAACTGTCTGCAAGAATTGACTATCTGCAAGAACGTTGCCCAGGGGACCATCATGTGGAAGGCTTCTCTCGTGTCCCTGCATGGGAAACTGGAGCTGACAGGCAGGAGCTCACTCCATCTCATGGATTCGAACCACTGATTAGCAGTCCTGCCAGCACAAAGGTTTAACCCATTGCACCACTGCGACTTCTAGTACTTGGTGATACTTTTCATTATTCCGTAATTGCCATTCTTAAATTTATCAAATCACAATGAAAGACAGTAAAAAGTGATTTCCCCCCACTATGTATCTAAATGTCGCAACAAGAACAGATGTGAAGATTCTGTGTCCAGTTTTAATGGATTCTTTTCAATTGGTTCAGCTTGAGGATGTGGACAAGATCCTTGGAGAGACGAGGCCTGCCACATGCATCCTAAATGCCTGCCCATCCTGGCTGATAAAAGAAGCCAGAGGGGGTTTGGTGGAGTTGGATAAGATGGTGGTTAATGCCTCCTTAAAGGAGGGCATAATTCCAGCCAGCCTAAAACAGGCTGTTATAAAACCGCTGTTGAAAACACCATCACTGGACCCCACTCAATTACTCAACTTTCAGCCAGTTTCCAATCTTCCCTATTTGGGCAAAGTCATGGAACGTGTGGTGGCTTCGCAACTCCAGAGGTTCTTGTTAGACACTGATTATCTAGATCCGGCACAGTCTGGCTTTAGGCCGGGACATGGTACTGAAACAGCTTTGGTAGCCTTAGTAGATGATCTATGTCGAGAGCTAGACAGGGGGAGTGTGTCCCTGTTGATTTTGGTGGACCTCTCAGAAGCCTTCGATACTGCTGACCACGGTATCCTTCTGGGATGCCTTGCAGAAATGGGACTTGGAGGTACTATTTTGCAGTGGCTCAAGTCCTTTCTCGAGGACACCTTCTGTTGTCTTGTGTAGTCCCTCAGGGTTCAGTACTGTCCCCGATGTTATTTAACATCTACATCAGGGCTGTCCAACATCTTCGGGCCCAAGGGCCGGAATGCAGATGACGGATCACCTTGGGGGCCGGAGCGGAGGGCGTGGCTGCTCGTGGGGGCGTGGCTGCAGTGGGGGCGTGGCTGCTCATGGGTGGTGGGGCCGCTCCCACCCTGGTGCCCAGCGTCCTGCGTGGCCCGCCCCTTTTCGACGGGGTGACATCAGGCACCACGCCTGACGTCACCCAGCCCCATCGAAAAGGGGCGGGTCGCGCAAGATACCGGGCTTGCGCGCCAGGACGGGATCGGCGAGCCACCCTCCACCATGTCCTTGACTCTTGCAGCGGCCGCGCCTGAAGGAAGGTAAGCTTACCTTCGTTCAGGCACGGCCGCTGCAAGAGCTAGGGAGATGGCGGAGGGCGGCTTGCCGATCCCCCGGCCCGCCTCCCGCCCTGGCGCGCATGCCCAGCATCTTGCGCGACCCGCCCTTTTCGGCACCTGACGTCACCCCGCCGAAAAGGGGCGGGCCGCACAAGATGCCGGGCATGTGCGCCAGGGCGGAAGGTGGGCCGGGATCGGCGAGCCGCCCTCTGCCGTCTCCATAGCTCTTGCAGCGGCCGTGCCTGAAGGAAGGTAAGTCCGGGAGCTTACCTTCCTTCAGGCGCGGCCGCTGCAAGAGTCAAGGATACGGCGGAGGGCGGCTCGCCGATCCTGCCCTGGCGCGCAAGCCTGCGAGTGGCCCTGCGCGAGCGAGGAAGAGGCGGGGGGAAGTCCCGCCCCTAGGGCATCTGACGTGGCTTTCCTCCACCTCCTCCTCACTTGCGTCTCCCCCCTCCTCGCGTCGCCCCCCCCTCGAGATCGAAATTTTTCAAATTTTTTTTCCATTTTTTTTAAAAAACCTGATGTTTTGCAGGGGGTTAGGGGGCCGTGGGGAAGGGGCTTGGGGGCCGTACCGGCCCCAGCGCCGCCAGTTGGACAGCCCTGATCTACATGAAGCCAATGGGGGAGATCATCTGGAGTTTCGGAGTACGGTGTTATCTGTATGCAGATGACATCCAGATCTGTCACTCCTTCCCACCTGTTACTAAGGAGGCTGTTCAGACTTTAAACTGGTGCTTGGCTGCTGTGAATTGAATCCAGACAAGACAGAGGTTCTCCTGGTCAGTTGCAAGGCCGAACAGGGCATAGGGTTAAAGCCTGTGTTGGACGGGGTTACACTCCCCCTGAAGATGCAGGTTCGCAGCTTGGGAGTGATCCTGGTTTCATCACTGAGCCTGGAACCCCAGGGGAGCTTTTGAAAAATTAAGACTTGTGTGCCAGCTGAGCCCGTACCTTGGGAAGTCTGACTTGGCCACAGTAGTCCATGCTCTGGTTACATCCCGAATAGATTACTGCAATGCACTCTACGTGGGGCTGCCTTTGAAGACAGTTCAGAAACTTCAGCTAGTCCAACGGTCGGAAGCCAGATTACTAACTGGGGCGACATACAGGGAGCATACCACCTCCCTCTTATGCCAGCTCCACTGGCTACCGGTCCATCTCCGAGCCCAATTCAAAGTGCTGGTTTTGACCTTTAGAGCTCTAAACGGTTCTAGCCCAGTTTACTTGTTCAAATGCATTCACCTCTACATCCCACCCTGAAATCTAAGATCATATGGGGAGGCCCTGCTCTCACTCCCGTCTACAGCTCAAATGCGCCTGGTGGGGATGAGAGACAGGGCCTTCTTAGTGGTGGCTCTTCGCCTATGGAACACGCTCCTGACAGAGATAAAATCGGTTACCTCCCTCCTGGCTTTCCAGAAGAAACTAAAGGCATGGTACTGGGACCAGGCGTTTGGACAGCATGTTAAAAGGACAATTCTGGAATGTCAATATGATTGATGAGACTCATCTACTGTTTTAATGTTGGCTTTGTATGGTTTTAAATTATGTATTGTTTTTAACCATGAGATGTTTTTATCTGTGATTTTATTATTGTATTATGTGTAATAGCCTCTTAACGGGGCTTATTGTAAGTTGTCCTGAGTCCCCCCCTTGGGGGTTGAGAAGTTGACGGGGTATAAATGTGGTAAATAAACAAATAAATCTTGGCAAATACAGTTTGTGTAGGTCTATACCCCGAAGGAGACAGGAAAGAAATATTAGGAGACAACACCAGAAATAGGTCTGCTACAGATCTGTTTTATTACCTGAGAAAAAGAACAATGTCCTACTTCCTCCATTACATATTTAGAAACCAAATTGGACTTTCAAAGTTTTCAGCCTTCTCTGTCAATGGATACTGGGGCCACACCAAACAATAATTCTCAGCATTGTATAGCATTGCCATGGCAGTTGAACTAGATTAATTTTACACTGTAGATGCAACTTAAAATGCATGGAAAAATATTCTTTCTATGTGATTCTTTCTGTGCTCTCTTTCTTTCCTACAGTATGTTTCCAGCAAAGCATGAAGATGAGCCTTTCTGGATACCTTTAAGATATCCTAAAGTGTATCAAGGGCCACTTTGAATAATCAGCCAGAAGCAATCAAAGGTCATGTCCCTGTGCACAAGAAACATGGGCATCCCTAAAATTTTAGATACATACACAGACTACGTTAATTAGCTGGAGAACAGCAACAGTAGCTCATGTATTAGTAAAAACATTATCTTGATTACTCATGAGTCAGAAGATTTGGGGGGGGGGCACTATATACAGGCAGCTCTTGGGATTAATTCAAGCAAGCTTCAATGCTGAGCCTGTATAATGTATTATTTCCAGATGAAACCCTCTTCCGACTAGTTCATCTGTTACCCAGTTTTTAAATTATTCATTTTTCCTGATTAATGAAAATATGCTAATTAAAGATTAGATGTTTAAAAGGTATAAATATCTTTCATTGCCTCAAGTAATTATGATAAGTAATTATTTAAACATTATGATTCCGAAGTTAAATAATTTCTGTGACAGAAAAATGGGTAAGAAAAAAGACACTACTTGTAGGTAGATTGGATAATTTAAGTTATTCAGTGTAGTGGTACTATATATATGCCATTTAACTAAAAATTCCCATGAGCATTTGTATGTGTTCTTGTATAATTTTGTTACTTTCATGAAAGCTCAACTTCTCATTGACTGTTAGGTCTGAACAATGAAAAACTGCCTAGCTAAAACCTATGGGTTCATCTACGCTGTAGAATAAATGTAGTTTGACACCACTTTTACTGCCTTAGCGCAATGCTATGGAAGCCTGGGAGTTGTAGTTTTACAAGGTCTTTTAGCCTTCTTTGCCAAGGAGTGCTGGGGACTCACTAAACTACTACTCTCGGGATTCCATAGCACTTAGCCAAAGTAATTAGAGTTGCATTAATTCTACAGTGTAGATGCACTACATGAAGTAATAATGATGCTAGTAGAAAAAATAATTGTACAGCAGCCTTTTGTAGCTGGGTACCTTCCAAAGACTTTGTATTATAATCCTTTTAGTTGCAGGAAGCAAAACCCTTGGATTTTGAAGGCAAAATTCTGGTATCAAGTTCAATCTTACGTGATGATATGTACTAAATCAGAGGTGAGCAACTGTCTAGAGACTGGACTCCAGATTCCATCATATCTAGCCAACATAATCAAGGAGGCTAGGAGCTGCCACACAACAATAAGGATCACAAGTTGACCATCACTACCATTCATCTTCCAAAACACAAGCCAGTGAGATCAATTAAAAATGTTTCAATACTCATTACGAAATGGGGGGGGGGGGGGTTCCCATCTCACTCAGCTTGTCCTGCCCTGCTACTTTCCTCTTGTCATAGCAAGAGGCAGCTTATCTCTTTAATTTTAAGAGGAATGGCAGCCTTTTTTGGCTTGACCTCACTTGCACTGAAAATGAACCTGATTTCTGAGCATTACAGAATTCAAACAAAAGAAGCATTGGGTGAGTTTTGATTCTTAGGTTTTTGCATGCCCTCCCACTCGTGTTTCTTAATATCTGTTTGTATATACAAAACATACAAATTAAATTTGACTTACGATTTAAAAATGAAGACTTTCACATGCCTACCAGACACACTTGAGGAAAATAATCAGAAGTATCAGCTTTGGCAAATACTCCTATAAAATGATGGTGACGGCTTTAGATTATTTTAGCTAAAGAGGAAAAGAGAAAATTTTCAAAAATGAAGTGTTGCTGTGGATTGTCTTACTGAAGTACTTTCCAAACTAACATCTGTCAGACTATTGTTGTTTTATGACATTGAACAGACACATGCTGTCTGTTTCTGCCAATAAGGTCCAACAATATGGGAGCAGTTTATAGAATTGGGGTCAGGAGATCTTTCACCTTGGCTTCACTGAAATCAGCACTATGGGAGGCCCACATATTATATTACTCATTAGGTCTCCAAAGTTACTTACAGAAAAGTTTGGGTGACTGCAAAAGATGGAGCGAGGAATGGTTTACATCCATAAAAGCATTTGCTCTCTCCCTTCCTGAAAGGAATAAAATAAACAGGTCCAAGACAAACAAAAGACTGACTGTTTAATGTTTCTGGCTGAGTCAGCTAGAAAAATGAACTTAAATAAAACAAGCCCCAATGTATAATGGCCAAAAACCATTTTTTCCACTGGTTTAATTTTTTATTTTTATATCTTTTGTGTACACACACACACTTCACTGTCCAGTGTTTTGCTGTGTTGTATGCTGCCTTGATTACATGTTAAAAAATCTAATTTTAAATATTTTTTAAAAAATTTAAATAAAGATGAAAACATAATTTTCCAATAGACAGAAAAAAATCTTCTTCAAGCCTTGGAGCAGAGCTTTTCAAATTGTATTACAACATGTGAGAGTGTCAGCTGTAGTGTGTAGGCAATCTAGGCATGCCATGTGAATGTAATGAGAAATCAACAAGTCTATGTGAAATTAGAAAAGCCAAGTTACATGAATTTGATCTTACAAATCATATACAGTGTTCCCTCACTTATTGCTGGAGATACGTTCCAGGACCTCCCGCAATAAGTGAAAAACCGCAATGTAGGGACACTCTATTTATTTTAGTATTTATACATTATTTTAGTAGTTATACACTATTTTAAGTATTTATAAACTTAAAATAAAATGAAGGAAAGGAAGGAAAGGCCCTTCAAGGCTGGAGGAAGGGAGGGAGGACTGAGGAGTGAAAGCGCCTTGGGGAGCACCAGCGGCAAAACCCCACAAAACAGTGAAAATACCATGATACATATTTTAAATTAATATTTTCTTAAATCTGTGAAACAGCAAGTCCGCAATAAGCAAACCGCAAACTGCAAAGTAGCGAGGGAACACTGTATTTTAAAAAATTTAAATGAAAAGTTTTCATGTAAAATATTGTGGCCCCATAAATTTTATTTATTTATTTATTTGTTTGTTCAATCTTATATTCCGCTCCTCCCGGCCGGCTCGGGGCGGTTCACATAACATATCAAATGCACAATAAAACAACAATACAGCATAAAACAGCAAAGGATAAAAGTTGCAAGTAGTGCAACGACAGTAACAGTAGACAATTTCAATATCCAGGGGCTTCAGTCAAAGGCAAGCCTGAACAAGACAGTTTTGCAAGCCCTCCGGAATGGGACATCGTCTGGCAATGAATTCCAAAGCATTGGGGCAGCAACTGAAAAGGCTCATTGCCTTGTACTAGAGAGATGGCAGGAGCGAACTGATGGTACCGTTAAGAGGTTTTGCTCCTCCAAGCGCAGTGATCTCAGGGGAACGTATGGGGTGAGGCGGTCCCTCAGGTACACCGGCCCTAGATCATGTAAGGCCTTGAAGGTCAAAACCAGCACCTTGAGGACAATTCGGTACTCGATTGGAAGCCAGTGCAATTGCTGCAAGATGGGAGTAATGTGCTCTCTTGCTGGCGCTCCCGGCAGCAAGCGAGCTGCAGCATTTTGCACCAGCTTGAGTTTCCGAATTGTCGACAAGGGAAGGCCTATGTAGAGGCCATTACAGTACTCTAACCTCGAGATGACCGTCACTTGGATTACCGTGGCAAGGTCGTCCCTGGATAGGTAGGGGGCCAGTCGCCTATCCTGTCGCAGGTGGAAAAATGAGGTTTTGCTGACCACAGAGACCTGAGCCTCCATGGCCAGCAGTGGGTCCAGCTGAACCCCCAGGCTTTTTATCAAATATGACGAGCTTAGCTGCTCACCATCCAGGGTAGGCAACTGGCATTCATCCAACCCAGGGCAACCAGGCCACAAAAATTTCATTATTGCAACTTACAAAGGTGTCCTCATGTCTTATAAGGACTTGGAACCTCATCATATTGAGGTCCCTAATCATGGCAATAGTGGGGGAATTTGCTGGGAAATGTGGCAAATCCATGGGGCATAGTTCATCACCCCACATCACAGCCTTCCCCATTACATTGGGAAATTCTCACTGCCTGGCTTCCTCCCGTGCTGGACCCACTGTAGACTTTGAGAACACGGGCAGTTATCCATGTTCTCAGGTCTCTGTCCTACGATGTTTCCAGGACAGAGCCCTGCCAGAAGTAGCCCTGTGTTGTGTGAAGGGTTCCGGCGAGCTCTGTCCTGGAAATGTCCCAGGACGGAGCTAAAAGTCCATATGATGAGGTCATTGGTTTAACTTATTGTTTGCTCCTAAAACTAAATTAGTGTGTCACAGAATGATGCATGTCTAAAAAGTGAGAAACATGTGAAAAGTTCTGCCTAAGAGCAAGCCTGCCCAGGCAAAAAAACCCTTATTTATTCCAAATTTATTTATTTATTTATTTGCAGTATTTATATTCCGCCCTTCTCACCCTGTAGGGGACTCAGGACGGATTACAATGTACATATACATGGCCATAGACACACAACATATATAGACAGACACACAGAGGCTATTTAACTTTCCAACTTTCGTGAGAGTTATTCTGGCCACCAGGGGAGCTGTCGCTTCACTGTCCATTTGTGACACTGATGGAGTACTTCCTCATTCTTTTGCTTGCTTGCTGGAGATTTTATGGCATTGTAAATTAGTTAAATTAGCCTCCCCGCATAAGCAGTACCTACATTTCCTACTTGACAGATGCAACTATCTTCCAGGCTGCAAAGGTCGACAGCAAGCTACACAATGCTCGGAAGCTCACTCCGACCTGAGCTGGCTTCGAACTCATGACCTTTCAGTCAGTAGTGATCTTAATGCAGCTGACTCCCAGCCAGCTGCGCCACAGTCCAGGTGCAAATTCACTTCCAGCTGTTCCCACAATGTTAACTTACTTCTAATCAGGATCATGAGATTTTCAGGGTTACACTGTTTCAAGCAAAGTCACAAAACTCTAGAGCAGTAGTTCTCAACCTCTGGGCTTCCAAGTGTTTTGGATTTCAGCTCCCACAGTTCCTAACAGCTGGTAAACTGGCTGGGATTTCTGGGAGTTGATGTCCAAAACACCTGAAGAGCCAAAGGTTGGGATTGGGAACCGCTGCTCTAGAGTATCCAGCAACTTCAGGGCAAATGGATGATGGGATTAGGTCTGATTGGACTGATCTGCTGTCCGTATCGAACACTGGTCCCATCACCTTTCTTTGAATCCATCAGCTCAGGGAAAGTGGATGGATAGTGCCCCTGTCCTTCTTGGTTACATGGGTGCCTTTGCTAATATTAGAAGGGGGCACCTGTTACAGTTAAGAGCTTGCATGAAGCTCAGGGTCCAACTGAGAGAAGTGGTTGCAACCCAGGGGAGGGGGAGGTGAAAGCCTAATGTGAACAATGCAGACTCGGCCAGGATAATACTTGTGGAATCCAATATAGTGCCACAACGAGTTAACCAAATATATCTTACTGTCTCCAGAGCCAACCCAGAGCATTTATACTCCAAATAGGTCACATATTTAGCAGTCAGTGTAGATTCTCCCTAATTTGCACTGTGAAAGTGCATTTTAATAACTTTCAAGAATACTAGTTAGGCATCCCTAAAACTGGGGTAACACTTGGCTGCCATTCATTTCTATCTTTTATAGCTGTCTTTGCAAAGTGAGATGAAGTTCTGGACCAGAAATGTAATCTAACCCAACCGACTGGAGAATGGGGGCATTTTGCATCTGGTCTCTGTTGAAATTTCCTCTACTAATAGGTCTCATTAGTGGTTATACTGCTTAAGGGTCTGGAAGTAGTTAGGAAAGATATTCCTGGTCAAAGACTGGGATTACTTTGAATTAAACAACTGCTCTAGTTTGCAGATTGGGGAAGTTCTGTATGCAACAGGGGCTCTGGTTTCAGGGTTTCTGAGGTTTTTCATTGAGAATATTGCATAGGATTGATCTGCGCAAAAGGGAGAAAAAAATGGGCAAGAATTATATTAGCCTTTGCACACATGGCTTTGCATCTTCTCCAAGCCTTTCTCTGTTCACTGGGATATGTTTATCTACCAAGGATTGGTTCCCTTTTCTTGTGGCAGTAAAAATGATCATACTGATACTTTATAATAGTCTAAATATTGTAATGATCTATTTATTTGTATTATAGCCCCAATAAATCTCTTTCTTCCTCTCCACTGTACTCTTATTTTTTTACTGCTAAGCCATTAAGCTGTGCAGTGCTTTAATAATGATTATCAAAGCTTCATTTCAAAGGGAATAAAAAACAAACACTAGATTTCCTCATAAAATGTCTTTGTGAGGCGCTCAAAGCAATATAAATCACTAATCCCTGGACGAGGTGTGCAAAGATTTCCCCCCCTTTTCCTCCCAGTTAGAATATCTGTAAAACAGATTTTAATTAAAATGTGAAATCAAATAGCTAGTTTGGAAGACTGGAGTATTTGGAAGTTAGGACTGTGTATCTCATGCCGAATAATTTAAAAACGTCTTACCTTCTGCCTAAATATTTGCTTTTCATATCTCTGGAGGGAAAAAAAGATTTGTTTATTTTTAATAATGAAAGGCTCGCTTCAAGGATTTTCACAATTTTTGACACATGTGGTGATGGGGCTGTGTTACTACTAGGAAATTTTCTGCCACTGATGTTGTTCTTTTTATTATGCTACTGATGTACATGATGTTTTACAAGAATTTGGTTGCCGCTGTGAGCATATAGTCTCAGACCTCATAATCAGTAGCCCCAGGATGTCAGGGGAAGGTAGTACGGGGAAAAACAGGTAAACTGAGAAGAGGAGATAACAAACGGGAAACATGAAGAGAATTGGTGAGTCATAAAAAGATCAAGGAAAATGGAAAGTGAGGGAACATGGGAAAGGAATTGAGAGAGGAGAGGAAGTGGGGGGGGGAGAGTGATTTGAAGAATGAAAAGTGGGGGAGAGAGAATTTAGAGAAAGGTTGGGGAACAGTTTTCATCTTGGAGCCAAATTCCAGATTTGAAAGTATGTCATGTGTCTACATCCTAGCAGTGGGCAGTATTAAAGACATAATTTGGGATAGCGTGGACAGCTGAACCAGCACCAATTTGAACTGGTTCACTGTTCACACAGCCCAGTGTCACAATCTACTTTTTCTTGCACTCCACAGGGGGGGAAAATGTGGACCAGGGCTGCATTGTTGATGTCTCCAGGGAAACCAACCATGGAGCTCAGGAGAGCTTCTGGCCATCACTGGTCACCTAAGATTCCTGCATGATCCTCCTGCTTGTCTGTGCATCTCCCCCTTCTTCTCCTTGTTGATGTGGGTGCCTTTGCTGATGATGATTTCTGGGAGTTTTCCACAGCTGCTGCTGAAACAGGGATGTCAGTCTGAGAAAAGACCATCTAGAGTCAAGACAAACTGGATGCTCTGGAATCTGCTCTACCACACCTCGGCTCAGTGTCAGAACGTCAGAACAGCTTTGCAGTATCCAGGCCCAGACGGAATTGTCCTCCAAATCTTTTGTACTATAACTCATTCTCACTGGCTGGGGATAGTGGAAGCCATAGCTCAATATATTAAGGAACCACTGTTGGGAAAATCTACATTAACTCATGGCATATGCCCCATACTTCATTCTGTTTTGGATTCATTGTTAACATTTTGAAATTTCTCTCACCAAATTTTTTGGCCAAGATTCTACAATGCCTTAGCTACCTAAGGAATTGTTCTCTGTAATCTATATTAAATTTTAGGCAGCCACCCCATGCAACAGAGGACTGGGATTCAATCAAGTGGGCACCTCAGAAGGATACACCCAGCCCCCATTAACTCCCAATCATATACAGTGTCACTTTGGAAGTTAAGGTAGGATCTCAGAACGCTTATAATCATGACAACAGTGTCATGATCATGAATACAGAACACAGATAAATACAGAGCAGTTATGAACCTGTAAACCTGTTTTATAAATCTACAACTGCAACAAAGATACCAGCTATACCTCTTTGGTTATTTGCAACAATTTAAAAAATCTGCTTATAAAGAAATGTAGAAATTTGGTAGATATGCTATAAATACAAGCAATACTTCCCAGTAGATAGTATTAGTACAGCATCCCAATATATACAAGCTAAGACTTTATATATATGAAAATATTTTTGCAGATTGGAGACCTTTTAACAACCTTTTCCAGCCAGCTCTGAGATGATTCATTTCTTTCTCATCCAGTTCCACTGCACAAACTGTTCCTTTCAGCTATAATCAAGCAGATGGGGTAGACACAAATCCTAGTGCTTTTGGACACCATTCATCACAAGTCAGTAAACAGGACCATATTGTTCACCATCAAGTTTCAGGCCACATGAAAGCTTAAAAATATTAGGAAAGAAAAGAGTAAGTCTATTTTGTCAAATCCAAATAAAATATTCATTATAACTAAAACAGTGGCCTTATGGCCTCTCAAAGATCTCAACCCTATGAACAGAGATACTTTCCGATCCCATTGAATGACTAGCTATTGAGAAATAGCAGTAGAAGGATCGTTAAGACTGCAGGCATTCCCACCCAAGTTACAAACTTCCAATATACAAACTAATCAGTTAAGAATGGGGGCGAGACAACAGAAAGTGAGAGAAATCTAGCCATAGGAAGGAAAATTCACTCTGGAAAGAGTTATCATAGGGAAAGAGTTATCATTTTATGAATTTTCATTGTTTCATTATGTGATTGTGTGTGTGTGTGTGTGATTGTGATTTCATGGTTTTTGTTTTTGTATGTATTGTTTATGTGTGGCACTTCCATGCGTTTTATCAGCTGACCCGCGTCCCTTCGGGGAGATGATGGTGGGATATATATATATATATATATATATATATATATATATATATACATACACACACACACACACACTTTAAAATGTACCTGTTTTGACTTACATACAAATTCAACTTAAGAGGCATTCCAGATTGAATAGAAATAAGCCGGGGGAAGCTGGGGGAAACAGGAAGTCGAGTGATGAGGGATATAAGGCAAAGCAAAATCTAAGGGGCACAAAAGCTTTCTTGACAATTTTGGTCCTGACCATCTCATCTCTATTGATTATTCTACTCTCCGATGACACATAAAAGGCTGTGTGTGGGTAGTGGGGAAAGAGGAGTCATCATTTTAAGAAGTAGGTTTTAGGAGCATAGCACCAGAACCTATAGCTACATATAGCTATGTTTTGGGTTTACGTCTCCTTATGTAGTATCTAAGCCCTTATTTACAGTTCTGTAGGACACCATGTGTTAAGAAGACATCAGAGCAAGTCTATAGTTCTGAATAAATTCTCCAACCAAAACATGATTTTAGGAAATAAAAATATTCTATCCAGTTATTTCTGTAACTATATGTAAAATGTTCTATGCTGACGCATGTGGGTATAAAAGAGTCTACTTTAAATTAGAGATAAGTAGGTATTTCGACCCCTATTGTTTAAGTAAGCTCATAAGAGAAACACAATTGGTTGTGGCTCTTTATGCCAAGCCTAGATTTGTTGCTCTGTAATTTGTGATACAGCTCTTAGGAATTCTGGGAGGACAGTAAATCAATTTGTTTGGGGAAATATTTGTAGAAGCAACTTCAGATGCTGCTGTGAAAGGCTTCCAAACCTGTTCATCTTAAATGTGACATTTAAAAAAGTCTTCGCCAACCTCTTGCGCCAATTAATGTAATTAAAGAGCTTCAGAACATGGACTTCTCTGTGATAGGTCTTCAGCCATAGAAATGGATGCTTTAATTAACAGAAAACCAAGAGTGAAAATCAGAAGTCATTGGAAGGCTACCTTATTATAAATTATGTGAGATAAATAGAATGCAGGATTGTATATTTTAGGATTATGTTCACCCAAAGACTGTTATGAATGGGATAAAGCTTTAACATCATTTATATGGCAAATGGTGCTGCTGTCTTCTCAGAATAATTTATATTTCATTTCTCTTGTTGACATGCTTTAAAGCACCACTTACAATACAGCTGGTAGAAAATATCAACAGAGGATATTTTTTTCTTTTTTAAAAAATAAAGTTTTTATTGATTAAAATATGACAATAACAACATAAAAACATTAAACAACATGTACTCTGGGGAAGGGGGGAAGGGGAGGGGAGGTGGATTGGGTAAGGGGAAATTACATCCAATGTGACTAGACAAACTAAAAACAAACTGGTTAACTTCACCCAATGACACAGATGTAATATTTATCTCGTATAGAGCCGTATTAAATACCCTTTTGTTATCATTATTTATATCCAAAATCCTTTCAAAGTTATCTTTTTCTTCTCCTTAACATATGTAACAAATGGTTTCCATGTCTCCATAAAATGGCTAATTGATCCCCATCTTAACAGATATGTCAATTTATCCATCTCTGCGGATTCCAGCAGTTTATGTAGTAGTTCTTTCTCATCCGGTGTCTCTGGTCTTTTCCAGTATCTGGCCATAACAATTCTAGCGGCAGTTGCAATGAAGCAGAGTAAATTCTCTTTCTCTTTTCCCATTGTTTTTGTCTCTATAATATTTAAGAGAAAAAAATGTCTGGTTTTAATTCCACCTTAATTTGAAGAATTTCCTGGACTAACTTGTGCACCATTATCCAATATTTTTTAACAACTCCGCAAGACCACCATTGGTGGAAGAAAGTTCCTCTGTCCTTATGGCATTTCCAACACCTGTCGTTGCCGTTCTTGTACATTTTAGCTAGTTGTACAGGTGTAATGTACCATCTGCATAAAATTTTCATCAATTTTTCTTTTAACGAGTATGCATACGTGGAGTTTAATCTATGCTTCCACATTCTTTCCCAATCTTCAAGTTTGATACTATGCCCTATATTATCCTTCCATTTTAACATATAATCCTTTACTGGTTCTTTTTCATGTCTACTTTGTAATATACATTTATACAGCTTGCTAACTCTTTTCTTTTCCGACTGGGTCAATATTTTCCCTTCTATCGTTGGGGTTTCTTCCCATCCTGTTTGCCTATCTATCTTGTACCTCATTTTTATTTGGTTATACTGAAGCCAGTTTATCTTATATTCTTTTAACTCTTCCTGCGTTTTCAAGATGAAGCTATTATTTTCTTCTTTTAATATTTCTCTGTATGTTGGCCATGTTTCTTTCCCAGTCTTTATTATTTGAAGGGCCTCTGATGGGGACGCCCATAGAGGGTATTTCCTACAGATAGTGTCCTTATACTTGTTCCATATTTTTAGGAGGGGAGCTTTTATTATATGATTTTTGAAGTTCCTATCATCTTTTTCTTTATTATAAAATAAATACCCATGCTATGTAAATTTGATTCTGCAAAGAGTACAAATGCATTATTGTGGGTCACTGTAGATATCTCACCAACCTTTTGCTCTATGAATGTGTTTTTCAGAATTAGCAGAACATTTTCCTGAAGCTCAAAACAATGAGTATATGTCTAAAGATTCATTCAAGAATATATTTTAAAGAAAGCGATTAAAATATTTGACATCATCAGGCCTACTCTTTCAATTGTTTTTCTGTCTCTCAGGTTGATGAGCAGTCCATCACACATCTCAGGACAGGATAATGCAGGTAGCATCGAGACTGACTCTCTCTCTCCATTGGTGCTCTCTCTCAGGATGCAGTCACACTGTGGAATTAATGTAGTTTGACACCACTTTAACTGCTGTGGCTCGATGCTGTGGAAGCCTGAGAGTTGTGGTTTTCCCTCACAAAACCCATGATTCCATAGCACTGAGCCAGGGTCGTTGAAGGGTGCATCTACACTACTGAATTCAGCTTGACACCACATCACGTGTGGTGTCAAGAACTAGATGGTGAAGTGATGGCAAAACTATGACATCATCCATAGATTTTCCAAAATGAGAAGCATGGGTCCAGCTTTCAAGATCCTAATCAAAATTGTTTATGATTAACTCTGTGTTTCATTTGAATTTCTTTTGTTTTATCAATATTCTCAAGGTCAGTGGGTCCCAACCTTTGGCCTTCCAGATGTTTAAACTTCAGTTCCCAGAACCTCTGGGTGTTGGGCAAACTAACTGGGTCTTCTGATAGTTTGACAATGAAGGTTGAGAACCACTGCTCTATGCATTTGCCAGATCACAGTTTGAACTGATGCTTACAAAAGATTAGATGATCGGCACTATAGCATTATGAACGGTAAGAGAAAGAAACAGTGAACTGCTCACTCACTCTCTCATACATATTTTCTTTACATTTTCCCCTCCACCATGCATAATTAAACATGTTGCAAGGATGCCTCTTTCTGCCAGTCATGATCAGTAGTAGTGGTTAAATCCATTATGCCCAAAAGGAACAATTTATAACTTTTCTGCTTTGACTGAGGAAGGAAAATCTCAATTTGGAGCATTTGCCCAACACCCCCCATTCTCTTATTTCCCCTAGGTTGAATAACATGATGGATGATCAGACAGATAGGCAAATAGCACTATAGCATGCGTGTCTGTCAGTGAATTCATTTACATGTTATAATCCTCTTCCCATTTACTGAGAGGCTTCTAATTCACCTCTTGTAAACATAAAATCATTATTTCTGATTTTCAGTCACTGAAAACTGAATCCCTATGTTGAGAACAGGTATTGAAACAACGGTATAAAGTCAGGAAGAGTTCATAGCATGTGCTGATATTTGAGATTAGAGTTGTGTGTGTGTGTGTGTGTGTGCGCGCAGCACTATTTTTGAACATTGCCTGATGACTTATTCATTGGAGCAATAAAACAAAACAGGCAAAGGAGTATTTGAGAGAAAGTTCTATATCTACAATTTTTAAAAATGTGTGGGGGATATCAACATCTGAAAACAGAAGAGGAAATTATACAGCGCTGCAGAGGTCATTGGATTGCAACTCCCAGAAGGCTTTATGAGACATAGATGATAGTGAATAATGCTGGCTGCTGCACAGTTATCTCCTCTGGTCTAAACATGGCTCATTTCTTTCAGTCTCCCGTGTTAAACGTATCACCAGTTATTAAGGAAGGTTACCGAAACCATCACACCTAGGACAATGGAACTATCTGGTCAAATATTTCAAATCTGAAAATGTGGTGTGCATCGCAAGAAGATCTACGTTGAAAAGCGAACTAAGTTCCAGTGAAATCATGTGCACAGTTTCCTATTGGTTAGAGCTCTTGTTAATATCATAGCCACATGCTGCAGTGATCAGTACTGGATTCTTTGAACAAGCACAGAATTGGAGAAAAGTCAGTATATCAAGGCATTGATAATTCTATCTTGTACTATGTTTGCACACTTAGTTGCTCTATAGCTGATGTCTTTGTGCTATAGTGCATTGTTTTTGAACTTTCTTTTCCAAGAGATTGTCAATGTGCCAAATGGTAACAGGTATGATGTTTCCACACACACCCCTACTTGATTGCCATGGGTGATGAGAATAGAAAGGTATGATATACGCTTCTGCAATAAATACAATGCATTAATTGGTCATCTTGATCTATTATACTATAAGGCCCCTTTTGACAAATAGGGTAATCAAACACTCATGAAATCCTTTCTCTTTTTCTTCTCACCACTACCATCATTGCCACCTTTTTCTTCCAGTAAGTTAGTCAGCATTGTCCTTGTCGTTTGGCAGTGGAGAGGGTGAGATAGGGTGTCAAAGGAATCGAAACTCTATCTCAGCATGTGCTCAACACATTAAAAAGTTCACCCTAGTACTCCAGCCATCCACAGATCCAATCCCAGCATTTCTAAGCATCACTTTGAAAGACTCCTGTTTGAATTCCTGGAGAGTTGTCCCTACCCTTAGAAGGGCAAAATCAGGTGTGAGAGAGAATGGGAAGACAGAAAACCTGTCCCTATTGCTCCATAGTCATTTCAGCACAAAAAATGAATAACTTTATTGAACAGGGGTGAAAATCAGCACATGAATAGGTGCATCACAAATGCGTTTGGTGGGAACAAGTGTCAGGGCCTTCTCGGTGATGGCCCCCTACCAGTGGAACCTGCTTCCCAGCGAGATAAGGTCAGCTTCATCCCTCCTGTCTTTCGGAAAGAAATTGAAATCTTGGTTATGGGACCAGGCTTTTGGACAGAAAACAGAGCAAAAGTCATTCATATCAAATAAGTAAACTAAGGGCCCTTCTACACAGCCATATAATCCAGAATATCAAGGTAGATATTCCACAATTCTGCTTTGAATTGGATTATCTGAGTCTACACTGTCATATAATCCAGTTCAAAGCATATAATCTGGATTTTATACAGTCGTGTAGAAGGGACCCTAGTTATTTTAGCACATGATGCAACCCCCCCCCCCCCCAACACCAAAACCCCACATTTCATAGTAAATAATTCAGAAAACAACCATTAGCTGAAATAGTTGACACATAGTACCTGATAAAGATTCCAGTAATGCAGCCATAGCATTACCGGGATCTTCACACTTTCTAGATGCTTGGTTTATGGAATCTTGGTCCAAAAACTATTTCCCCCAAACTTTGCCTCTTTCAACACAGTTCATTTATTTGCACAATATTTTGTTTTCCCCACAAAATGTTGAGGACAGGTTGTTGTTTTTTTGTTTATAATCTTCTGAAGCAACACTATGAAAATTACTACTCTAACATAAGCAATGAAGAACCAAGCGTAAAAGCGGGAGAAGAAAGAAGAGAGACACTATTCAACAAAAACACTTATCTCTTTCCCCCAATAAATGATAAACCTTATACTTTTGAGGAAAGGTTTCCCCTTTCCCCAGTATAATGGACGCTCAGAGTGTAACTGCAAGCAGAGTGCAATCTCATTTATTTGAAGGACTAAGGGACATGTACATCATTCAAAGAAACAGGGGAGGAACTGACCTTGGTTGACAGAGAGCACAGCATGAATTCTGAGAGCCAAGAGCTAGCTCTTGTGTTATCATGATTTGTTCTGTTTTCACAAGAATAATGTGAATCGGTAGCTCTAGCCTACCTCACCCACATTCACCCTGATTCATCAAGAGGTTTTACATCCACAGGGACAAGCTGCCTTTTACAAATGGCAGCGATTGCTACTTGGATGTGGAATGATGGCCTGGTATACAACGTTCTTCCTCTCCTTGCCAGGTTGGGTCACCTCTTCCAAACTATGTTCATGTTCTATGGACTGCTTGCTTGATAAGTCAAAGGAAATAGATTTAAATGTTTTTGAAACCTTTTACAAGTCTAAAAAGTAGTGATGCAAGAATGCATGCAAGAAACAAAAGACAGACAAATCAAAATCCCCTCCCTTAGAATACTGGTTCTGGCTCAGATTATGAGAAGTTTTGAGTATTTTGGATGCTTCTACATGTTTGATCCTTTGTTACGATATTTTCATTTGTGTAAAAAAAAAACCAACCCTCTGGATTCTACACTAAATAGAACAGTTTTTGTGCCCAGAACTCTAAAAATAACAACAAAACTGCTTGTCATTTTGCTTGTGCACAAGGCTGACTATCTTGTGTGAGTTAGCTTTTCAGAGAAGGGTGATATTTATTTATTTACTATATTTCTGTAGTAAATAAATTATATTTCTATAGTAAATATGATATTTAAAACACGCTTTATCCTGGGGGTGTGCAATGTTATTTGAATCAGCCTTTAAAACAATGAACAACATGGCTACCACCATCACAAACACACACCCCACTGACTTGAATCCCTTCCAATGGCTCAGGAGAACCAATGCTTTCTATTTTACAATGACTTCGGAAATCAAAGAATTTACTGATTTTGGGTTCTAACAGGAATGGGTCAATAGCAACTTTCCAGAATTCCAGACAGAGATCTTTCTCAATGTTAAAAGTCTGAGCTGTGGCCCTCTTCCTATATTGTCATCACAATAAACAACTTACAGAACAGATGGTCATTGTAAACCATGAGGATACACTATATGAAATCCATTTTATATTTAATCCAATTTTCAGACACAATGATTTCCAAAGCTTTGAATAAACGCACAACTTAACTGGCATTGTCTTTTATCTACACTTTTACACACATATACATGGTATGTTGCCAACAATTGTGCTGTGAATCTTGGAGATGGCAATTTTAATTTGTAAACATATATCCAGTAGTCATCTTAGTTTCTCATTATGTGGATTTTCCCAACCCCTTTTCTATCAAACACAAAGTCTGTTCATTATTTATTGCTTGTTTTTATCATGACAATAACCAATAATCTCTTTAGCATATAATGTTTGAAAGCGGTTTTGATGCAATCAAACATCCCAGACTTGGGTTGGCTGGTCATAGCTCAGTAGTTGCAGCTCATCTGATTAGCCCAGGCACAGACTTTATGAATGGCTTTCAGATTACAGCTATCTGGAGCTTCCCAGCAGAGTCTGTGATCAGCGCGCAGGTCCATTAATCTATCTCTTCTTATTCTTTTCATGTGTCATATGATAATGATAATGAACCAGGAAGTGCCCATTTGTAGACTGCACAATTGACACAAACAATTCATCATTCTCTGTTTAATTAAGGAACAACAATAAAATGAAAATTGCCCCCTCCAAACAACCAAACATCCTCCAATGGCTTTGTGATTAACATGGGGAGGGAAATGACATCATGGCCAGTAATGCCCTCGGCAGATGAACACTGGGGAACTCCAGGGCATAAGGGGCAGGCAGCATATCCCAGGGAGGCCTTTGGCACTGCTCCACCAGTCATGTAAATTGTGTGTCAGGTGTAAAATGAGTGTAAGTAACACACCAAGAGATAAAAGAGCACTGCAGAAGAACAGAAAGAAAACTAAACAGATGCTCTCTGCTTTGCAGAACATAAGAAGAAAGAATAGGGTTGTCTTGGAAATGTGCATGCATCTGAATTTGCAATCGAACCATATGTTGCTTGAGTCACTACCCAAGATCTATGAGATATTGGCTGAGGGCTTTTCTTTTCTTTTTAAAAATCGGCTCAGGAAATGAACAGCATTTCTACATTTGCCTTTTTTCTCCAGCACTGCTTTTGTTCTAAGAATTGACATGTTGTATACGTTCCTTTAAGACTCATCCCCATGTTGTTAGTGGAACACTGATTCTGAGTTAAGATGGAAGTTCTTCAAGGTCAGCGACTGAATACTTTCTATCCATATGATTGTTGCATGCCTTCAAGTCATTTCTGTCATGTGGCAACACTTATGTAACCCTATCATTGGGTTTTCTTGGCAAGATTTGTTCAGAGAAGAGGTGCCATTGCTTTTCTCTTTGTGACTTCCTCAAGGTCACCAAGTGGGTTTCTATGGCGGAGCAGAATCCTTGTTCTCTAAGACAATGATCAATGTGCAAACCACTAGACAACACTGAGCTGTATAGTTGAATAGGCCTACATGCATTTCAAGAGTCTCATCCACTTCAGATACACAATGAAAACTGTCATTACTAATTTATATTCACAGAAAATGACTGATCAGAACTTCATTATATGCTTTTTGCTGCAAAGATGAGAACATCTCTTGGTGCAATCGATAAAATTGAGGGATATTCCATGGAATATCCCTTCCCTTTAGGTGTTTATTATTGAAAAGAGTTTTATGGTGATCTCAAAAATTATGGAAAATGCAAAAAAGAAAAGAAAAAAAGAAAAAAAAAGTTTGTTATTTCAAATAGGAACAGCCAGAATAGAAAACTCTAGAATAATCTCCCCCAACATGGTGGACCACAGTTTCTATCATTTCAGCCATTGTGGGGCTTGTTTCTTGAGGAGAGGGGATGCTGTTGAAACAGGTTTGAACATGTTTCAAGGAGTCTGAAAGCTTGAAAGCACAATAAAAATACATTTTTAATTGAACATGCAATAAAAATACATTCAAAGAAAGCAACCTTCCAAGTAGTGGGGCCTCAAGGGGCCTTAAAAGTTGATATCCCTTATACATGGGTTATCTGTGTGCTTTAACTGCCATGAAATAATGGGAGGGGTCATTTGGTGAGAAACCAGCCCTCTTTGTCAGAGAAGGGTAAAAACGTTGTAAAATTACAACTCCATGGATTCCGTAGCAGTTAAAGTGGTGTCAAACTATATTCATTCAACAGTATAGAAGCACGCTCTATGGTTAGGTCCTCCTTAGTCTACGTCCCCTTCCACACAGCTGTATAAAATCCACATTGAACTGGATTATATGGCAGTGTGGACTCATATAATCCAGTTCAAAGCAGATATTGTGGATTATCTGCCTTGATTTTTCTGGATTATATGGTTGTGTGGAAGGGCACTCAGTTTCACTGTTGCTGAAATCCAACTTGAAGTCATGTAGATGTCACCTGAAATACATAGCAAGGCCCTAATAACCACGAAACCTGGATCTGCAGTGTCACTTAATTGCTCCAAGGAGAGAGAGAGAGAGGTATGTCAACTGGACATAAACTGAAAGTTTTAATACCATTGTTTTGTTTGTTTGTTTGTTTGTTTACGGAGCTTGGCTATGTTGATCAGTGCAGGGGAAGGGAATGGCTTGTCTCTTTGCTGCAATCACTGCTCCTTGCCAATCATGAAGCTCAGTCCTTTTGCCTGTCAAGTCTGCTAATATCAGAATCAACAACAAAAGTTATAAAAAAGTTTTTCTAGTACAATGCTACCACATCTGTAACATAAAAAACCCCAATAACTACAAACAATCTACATGATCTAATCTCAGGGCTTTACATACTCTGTCATGTGGTTATACTGTATTCTCTCAGTTTTCTACACCCATTTAGTGAAAAGGAACAATTGGTACATCTTTTCTCATATAATAACACACTTCCAGTACAAAAAAACTATGATGAAGTTTTTGTTGGCGCATGTAAGAAATCCGTTAGTGTGTGTATTAACTGTAAAATGCACAGCGTGAAGCTAATTGGTTGGGCCACACCCAGGGAGCTTGCTGAGCCTGGGAGTTTTGGCAACCGTTTCATATTCAGGATGAGCTGTGCAGATGCTTGCAGAGAGAAAAACAGTTCTTACTTCATGAGCTGCTGGAAGGAGATATTCCACATGAACACCAAAAGATCATTTATATCTCTCAAAAGACATTGTGTGAGTCAATGCAAATGATCTCATGATTGTAAATATGTTCCTCTGCATTACAAAGAGTAAACTACTTGTTCTTTATTGATAATCTGGGTGTCATATTTTCTTTCTCTGGCAAGAGAGTGTGTGGACTGATAAAATGTGAACTATGTGTGATTTTTATTATTTATTTATTTGTACTTGTTTACCGCCCTTCCCCAAAGGCTTGGGGTGGCTAACAGCATACTATAAAACAATCATACAACAAAATTAAAACCACAATTAAAACATATCTACAAAGCACAGTAAGCCAGATACTAGACACAGTGTGGCACAGGATAAAAACAATTGAGTGCAAGTGGCGACATGCAACAAGACTGCAGTTCATCCAGCTCCGAAAGCCTGCCAAATAGCAGGGTCTTACATGCTTTCCAAAATGGAAGAATGTTTTGCATAGCGCGAACGTCGGCGGGCAATGAGTTCCAAAGTGTTGGAGCCACTATTGAAAAGGCCCGCCGACGGGTTGCCATCAAGCAATACGTTTTGGGGGAGGGAATGTCCAGGAGGTCATTACACCAACAAATTTGGTTCCATCTTTGCTGGAGGCATACAATAAAATGGGCCCCAGTCTTTCTTCAAATTAGTTAAATTTACTCCTTAATCAACGTAGTAAATTTACCCATTTCAGCAAGTTCGCTTATTTTCAGAAGGCAATCGTCTTGAGGTGGGTCATTGAGTCTTTCCATCTTTGAACATAGGTAATTCTTGCTGCCGTTGTCATGTAATAGCAATAACTTTTCACATTTTCTATTGAGTTGTTCATCTAACATCCCAAGCAGATGGAGTTCAGGTTTCATTTCAAATTTGATTTTAGCGGTTTCTTCTAAAATCATATGTTTCTGTGCCCAATATTTCTCGGCCTTTGTACATGACTACCAAATATGATAAAAAGTGACCTGACCAACTTTTCCTCCACATTTCCATCACTAGAACTATTTTTATACATCATAGCAATCCTTTCTGGTGTCAGGTACCATCTATACATAATTTTCCTTAAAAAATCTTTCAAGTCATTACTCAATGTAAATTTCAAACTTTGTCCAGACTGCAGCCTTGATTCTTATAATTCCTCTACCTATTGCAGAAATGCAAGCTACTATTAGGTACAGAATAGCTTTATATTCTTTACCTAACAGAAGCTTGCATTTCTGCACTTGCCACCCTCTAGGACTATTTCCCAGAGAGAGGGACTGTGGTGTGTATAATAAAACCAAATGGATAAGAAATCAGTAGCACTGCTGGTAGAAATTCTTCTACCTGATGCAGATATTTATTAGATCTGAATTCTATTATTATACTTTATTTTATGACATACGATCTCTGCATTATGAGTAGTAAGTTATGAGCATATTGTCATAAAACTGCTTAACATTTGACCCCAGCTGTCTCACCAGGGCATACGTTAGAAAAATTAGACAAAATGTATTGTTGTTGGGAAAGGTTAGTTAGAAAGATGTGGAAAATGAAGACCAGCGGGTGGGGCAGCTTGCAGCTATGCTTGAAAAGCTACTCAGAACTAAAAGGGAAGCAATGAGATATGAAAGTGTTAAGGTTTAATGTTTTGGGGTGCCAGTCTGTAATGGGGAAAGTGAAATTGACACGTTCCTCTCTCTAGACCTGAGATTTTGAAGATTTAGCTTTTACAAGATTTTCTTTGAAACCCTGACACTATAACCATGTTTGAAACGCTGAATTAGACTTTCCATCTTTTTTCAACAGATATAACTCAATCCTTTCTGTACTGGGAATCATTTTACTTAATGTATCTGGCCAGTGCAGAACAAACCTCATCATAAATTTGACAGAATAAATTTGAGTGTTTTATATGGAGTGAAGCAAAACAGGCAAGTCCATCTAATCTGTTAGAGGCTACTGGTATTGCAACTGCCACTGCTCTGGCTTCAAAGGGAAAAAAGATCAAGTGAACACATCTCCATTGTGATTAGGCTCCAGCAGCTGAGAAAATGCTACTCTTATATCCCAACTGCCACTGCCCTGGCTTTGGAGAGAGAAGAAATGTCAGGCACAAGTCCATCATGTCTGGTCATCCATCCATCACAACTGTTACTGCCCTGATATCAGAGGAAGAGAAGAAGTCAGACACACTTCCATCATCCCAAGATCCAGAAGTAGATGTAAGGCTATTCCTCCATCCCAAGCAGCCACTGCCCTGACAATGGTGGAAGAGAAGAACCATCTGCTGGACTTAATTCCCATCCCCACCTCCGTTTCCTTTCTCTCACGTATCCTGCCTTATGTAGACTGTAAGCGTGAGTATAGGGACGTGTCAAATTAACAACTTGCAGGGCATTCCAAGAAGCTTTTTGGTTGAAATGCAAGATAAAAATAAATAAATCTCCTGATACTGCAAATAGGATATTCAGTCATTCTTGTCTTAGGCTTCACAGTGAATTCATATAGCACTTGAGAACTATGGTACACGTTAGAACTAGGGATTTCTTTGCCAAAAACAAAGTTAAGTGCCAGAACCATAAAAATCTAAAAGAATAATCATATTGACTCATAAAAAGGTAATAAAAGAATGTACAATTTGGGGAAACATGGGTTGATCTAATAAAGGTAATAGTCTAATATGGATAAGGGATTGTTTCACCTCTGTTTACATTTGTGACCTCTACTCTATAGTTACCTCCATCTGGCTTCCAAGTAAAACTTTTCTTGAGGCTGCAGTCCTTATTGGGTCAACGGACTTCTTCAGAGAATGAATGAAATTCATGTGAGAGGCAATGTAACCCTGTGGCTAATGTCATGTTCCTGTCAACCGCCTCTACTTTGTTCTTCATAAACATCTTTTTGTAAATATCCCATTGGACTAATACAGTAGCCAAACAGGGCAAAGATGATAACCAATTTCCAATGAAACTAAAGTTTCTGTGTTTATATCATACTACACCAGAGTTTTCAGGTGTGTGCTCTCCTTTTGTAACAGGTGAAAAGTAGGAAGACTGTGTTCCAACCATTTAATTAGTTGCTATTAAAGAAATAGTGCCAGCGCTTCGGTTTTTCATTTGTCACAAAACAAATGTCATAAATCCATTTTGAACAGAAGAAGGATTAGCTTTAATTTTCTCATAGCAGCAGTCAGAATAGGTCAAATGGAAGTTACAGGGAGGAGGAAGAGGAAGATACAACAGGAAAGAACATTGACACTGATCTCAACTCAAACACATTTTAATTAAAAATTAGCATTTTTCTAGGGCTTCTTTCCACACTGTGAGCTTTATGACATGAAGGACTGTCACAGATGGTCCCTATTGCATAACACCATGTGATAACCATTGACAGGCTGCAATTTTTCCATGATAAAGCTGTCCCCAGGTATTGATGAATGAAACCTGATAATAGTCCCTTCTCATGCCACGAATCCAGGATTTACACAACAACAACAACAACAATTTTATTTCTTATTCACCGCACCTCATGGCTTGAGGTGGGTTGCAACATTGCAAAAACACACAATCATCTAAAGACATTCTACAAAACACATATTTCTACAAAATTCATATTAAAATACACAAAACAGAAATTAAACATAAGACACAAGTTTTTTCTAGGAATCTCTAGGTTCTCCAGTGCAGCTGATGGTCAACTTCTGCTGGCAATTGATCATAGAGTCATGCTGGAGGATTTAGAGATTCCTAGAGAGAACATCCCTCTAATAATTTTGAAGTCCCCGGTATTTAGGCAGAAGTCACCATGAAGAAATTAGATATGCCTGGATAGGTGTTCTCTGTGGTTAAAAAATAGTAATATTATTATTATTATTTTCTTTTTTGAAGAGGTTCTGTGTCATGACCTCAGTGAATGTGGAAGATTTTAGGGCTGTATGTCCTGAAACAAGTGCCCCCTTCCTAATGTCCTTTAAACCTCTGGTGATATTTATAGTGAATATAAGAATGACTTGCAAATTTATTTATTTATTTGAAAAAAACCAAGATGATTGTAGAAGGAATATTTGGAAATGCCAAACATCAAAACGCACACCCAGAATGACATTCATGTGTGGTGTAATCAATATGCCACCTTCCTATCTGTCTTCTTTTTGTCCCTTGGCCCACTTTTATATCCTGCCCAAACAATCTCCACACTGAAGCAGTATCTTGCCTTAACATACTGGGTTTCTTGTATTACATAAACATTGCTTGGCTCCTTCCTTCTATGGGAGCATCTGCTCAGCTGATAGTCCCTAGTGAACCAGCTTTGTTTTCTCCAAGACACCGATCATGAGTAATGGATCTGGCTAAGCCTGATAGTGCATGATGTAATTGTCAGAGGAGTTTAATTATCAGCACATTACAAGTGGGGCTTTTTCTGCAATATGGTGTTTGGTTCACTTTCAGGCAGTTTTGAATTTGCATAAACTATGGCAAAATCAGTTAGGCTATAATGTGGTTGTCACATTGACATGCACCCAACCACTTCCAAGTGTGATTTGCTAAAAACAAGTGGTCTGCCCAATGTATAGACTATTAAGGAGGGTGTAAAATTAAAATGCAAGAATTATATGTGAAAGCTGGAAAAACATATTCGCGTGAGCTGCTGGTTATTCAGTACATGCAATAGAAATGTCAACAGTAATTGGAAATGTTAATTACTCTTCACCCCTTCTAGGTCAGTTGTTCTTGGATTCAGGGCTATTTCAATTATTAGTCTCATCCAAAATCAGCTCTTCTGTATCCAAGGATGAATGTTTGTGCTAACACAAGCAGCACATTGAGGACTGAAATAAGCTTTTCCACTTTAGGTAAGAAGAGCCACATCTTGGAAATGTTACTGTTTTAGATTACAACTCCCCAAATCTCTCATCCACCATGGTCACCAGTTGTAGTGATGGATAGTAATGTTTCCAGGCTCTGAGAAAAGCAAGAATTTTCTGGATCAAAAGCAGGGGAAAGGGAAGGCCTTATGGGTCTTATTTAAGAATGATGATATTTTACTATTATTCCACCTTTTTTCCAGAATTAGGACACAAAGCAGTAGAGCTTGCTATGGACAGATCTGTTTTTTAAAGCAGCCTCTAGCTGATTCGGCTCTTTCAGTCAGCGGTAATGACATGGCCACTGCCATCATAATTTTTTAGTCACAACAGACCACACAACTGTCAACCATGGCTATTTTCAGTTTCATTTGGCAACATGTGGACCACAGAGATGCAGCTGCACATCTGTACTGGAGTTTCCCTGAGAGCCCTGCCTGTTGAGCCAATCGGAACAGACGAAAGCTATGACGTGTATTTTAGCCAAGCTGGGCTTCCATTTTTCTGTTGCGAGCTGGCTTCTGAAAGGGACAGATTGTGCTCCACTCTGCTGGTGATCTAAAATCTCAGTACTGCACACAGCTCTGCATCTCTTGCATTGCTTTTTTTTTTACTCAAATAGCAATAAATAAGTGTTTACTTTCTTCACACTTAAGAAACTGCCACCAATGGTGCCCTTCACACAATGCAAGCTTCAAATGTGGGGTCTACCCATTTCTTAAGCCACTATAAAATGTATTTTCTTTTTAAGAATGGCTAATGCTCTTTCAGGTGGCATGGCTCCCACTGAAATAAGTGTTTAAAAAGGGTGCCTTCACTCAGCTTTAATGAAAGGGTGTTGATAGCAAATGATCCCAGAAAGGGTGATTTCTTAAGACTGATGCCTTAACTGAAGTCTTATTGAAAGATATAAGGGGAAACGATCCCAGAAACAGGCCCGAATTAACACCTTTTTGCGCCCTAGGACACGCTTTGGAATTATGCCCTCTTTAAGCCACCCTCTACCCCCCTGCCCCCCCCCCCCACCACTCAGACCCACACTTGGCTGGCTTTCGCCATGGTGCCTCTGGAGCAGAAGACAAAGGCGCGTAAGCACCATCCCGCCACCTCCAAGGTCCCCATTCCCACCGGCTGGAAAGCTCCGCTGTGCTCTGAAGGTCTCCTCGAGAGGCTTGGGGAGAGCACAGCGGGTGCAAACCTGCTCCAAAGGCGCGTATGAGAGAGAGAGAGAGAGAGAGAGAGAGAGAGAGAGAGAGATGTCCGCTTGGCATGCACTCCCGCAGACCGAGGGAGGATTCAGGTTGGGATTTGTGTGGCTTTTGTTTGGCTGCTCCCGAAGGCAGGAGAGCCAGACCCTGGCCTTGATCCTTCCCTCCCGCAGCTCCCTTTGGCCAAGCAGGCCGCCCCGGTTTGGTCCGAGAGCGCAGGAGCGTGCCTGGGTGGTGTGGTCTCATGCTGGGGACCTGGGAGAGGTCCACCCAAGCAACACCCTTTCTCTCCCCTCTTCCTCCCTCCCTCTCTTCCTTCTTTCTTTCTTTCCTCCTAGTTGCCTCCTACTCCTCCTTCTCCCCTCCCTCCCACCGCCCTCTCCCGGACTCTGCCGCTCGGCTCTGGCTGCAGGAATTTACAGTCTGCTGCTGGGGGAGCCGGGCGAGTCGCCATGGAGACGGCTTCCCCGGGAGCCAGGAGGTCAGGCCAGCCAGGCCAGCCAGAGAGCGAGAGACTTTGCTGAGAGAAGGAGCGAGGAGGGGCACGAGAAAGGGGGAAAGAGGGGCATGGACCAGTTTTTTATTTTTATATTTTTGGTCCGTGATCTGCACCCCTCCTCGGTATGCGCCCCTAGGCCATGGCCTATGTTGGCCTTATGGGTAATCCAACCATGCCCAGAAAGAGTAATTTCTTAAGTCTGGTGCCTTAACCCAGGTTTTATTGAAGGATATAAGAATAAGGGATCCCAGAAAGGATGGTTTCTTAAGTCTTCCCGCCACGAGTATCTCCTCCTCCTGCCAATGACGTCTTGGAAACCTCTGGCAATCCCAGCATAGATACTAGGCTTGTATTTTCGTATGGAGTTATGCTTGTACATTTTGAGCATTTACAGGTACTTGCACTCCTTTTGGCCAAACTGTAATAAGCCTTCAACCCAGAGTGCCTATTTTCTGTCCTAGCTGATCTGGTTTAGTAGAAGCTCACTGGGCATGAACCTCCTTATCTACTGTCCTAGCTGAAATCTCATCAACAGCATGGAATAATTGACATGACCACATAATTCCATTATATTTGTCAGAAGCTACCAACTACAGCCATGTGGAGACCCATATAATTACAATTCTCCATTCTGGACTTGAAATGAGACTGGTCATTGGGCTTCCTGTTTCTTTGCTTGAACAGAAAGATCTCTGGGATGTCCCTGATTCCCTGCCTCCCCCCCCCCCCCTCCCTTTGGGTCTTGCTCATGGCTTTTTCTCTAGTTTTTCTTTTAGTTTTACCAATTAATCATAGTTTTACCCATTAATCTTAATTACTACAGTTGACAGTAAACCCCCAAAACTTTGAAACAGGGAGCATACAACCCTGCTACGCCAGCTCCATTGGCTGCCAGTCTGCTACCAAGCACAATTGAAAGTGCTGGCTTTAGCCTATAAAACCCTAAATTATTCTGGCCCAGCTTACCTATCTGAACATATCTCCATCTATGAACCATCTAGGAGATTAAGATTGTCTGGGGAGATGCTGCTCTCAGTCCTGCCTCCTTGCAAGCGCAACTAGTGGGGATGAGAGCCAGGCCCTTCTCAGTAGTGGCCCCTTGTCTGTGGAACTCCCTCCCTACCAATCAGTGCCTTCCTTTTTGGTCTTCAGGAAGAAAGTAAAGCCATGGATTTGGGACCAAGCCTTTGGGCAGTAAGCAATGCAAGAAATGAACAGGATTATATACAATTCACACTTGGAAAGGCCTCGGACTTCAGTTTCTGGATTATGTGATTTTAATGTTTGTATTAATATGTTTTTAATTCCATGTTTAAATGTCTAGATGTTGTTGTTTCTCTATTTAATATGGTTTAATATTTTAATTTATAGTTATGTTATAGTTGCTTTTATACAAGTTTTTTAATATGTTGTAAGGCATTACATTTTTGCTGTGAATATGTTGGAAACTGCTTTGAGTCCTCCCCGGGGAGGAAAAGTGGTATATCAATTCAGTAAATAAATAATAAACAAAACTGAAATATTATGCATATTACTAAGATTCCAATCCTAGAAGCATTTATGCGAGATCAAGCTCCATTGAACCAGGTTGGATTTACTTCAGAGAAAACATGTTCAACATTGTACTGAGCGCTTTACAGAAGATTGAGCCAGAGTCTGCATTCATATAAACTGGCTGGTTAATTCACAAACTAAAAACTTTATTATATTAGATAGTTACTGTAATATAATCTACTGCTACACTTGCCAGACACTTCAGCATCTCACAAACTGATGTGACATCAATTGCTTCAAAAGCCCTCATGAGACTTTTGTCTCTCTGTATCTCCATTCCAAATAAGCCTTAATTTCTGAACAATAAAGCTCTAGATGAATTTTTTGTATTTCCAGTAGTTTTATCTCTGTGGAGGCATACAGCCAGAGAGCAACTGTCCTGCAGGTTCCACAGACTGCCGTATTTCTAAAGCTACATTTAAGAAGGCAGTTGTTAAAGATGCCTCATGAGGATCAGTCAAAGACTCTTGAGAGAAAGCAAAGACAACCCTTGAAGCCCCAGACAAGAAAGAAAAAAAGCACTGGCAAAGGTGAGAGGCTTTCAGCAAATAATCTCTACACATGAAACAGAGTTTCACATCCTTATTTCTTAGCAACATTTACTGTGACAGGTTAGTGATTAGTCTGACAATAAAAACAGAACTTGTCACTTCTGTTCTCCTTAGCATTCGCGCAACCACCATTGACTAAAGCGTGATTCTGCAAATGTGGCTTGTGGTGTCAATATAGCTCTCTTTAATTCATTTTATTGAGGTGTTATTCAGACCAACAGAAAAAAGAAATATGTATTTTCCATGATGGATGTTTTCTTTTATTTTAAAATCCCCCCACCAATTCCCTTCTGCTGCTTGTTCAGCTTCCCCTTAAAGTCCCTCTCTACTTGTACCAGGAAAATACATATGTAAGGATAATAAATAACATTAAGATGTAACAACTCTTATTTTATACAATGATTTTGTTATTGTTGTTTGCCTTCAAGTCATATCCAGCTTATAGTAACCATAAAATGAAAGGAGTTTTATAGGGCTCAGTGTGTGTGACTTGCCCACCAGCTCCCATTCCATGACGTAGATCTATTTCTGGTGGGGCTCAGTGGCACAATGGTAGAGGGAGCATCATAAGCCGCTGTGGCAGCTACACAGGAGGCTTGTCTTGTTGCATAGGTGACAACGGGTGAAAGCTAGGCAGCAAACATAGAATGCAAGGTGTGGGCTGACGGGTTCCCAATGCCCCCTGCCAGGTCCCACTGGATTCACCATGTTGTATGGCAATTTCTGGTCTAAATGTCTTAATGTGATGAGGTCTTTACAGTCTAAATGTTCTTCATAATGTCTGAGTGGAATCACTTTAATTGTAATTTAAACTAAAACACACACACACCCCTCCCCAACTTTTCTAAATCGGGCTTCTTAATCATTTCCACAGTGACCTTTTTTTGTCCTGAGAAATGTTTATGTGATCCCAGGTATATAAGCAATACTGATAACAAACCAGCATTTGCAAGGCTTGCTAAACAGACTGATTTTCCTTTTTATCATTGACTTATCAAGTACAACTGAAGCATCTTATGCAGAGTCCACTGTAAACTGTGTACAATAGATTCATGTAAATGTCTGAAACAACCATTAGAGGTGATGTTCAATATTTTTTTTACTCTTGCCAATTTTTCAGGACATCGGCATTGAGCTAGGAGAACCTGAGTTGGGCTCGGACCCACAGTTCTAGAAGCAATATTCTAAATGACATCCATTCACAGGTATAATAAATGCTTCAGTAATAGCAAGATCAAGGTGGTTGAAAGCAATCACTGAGGGGTCCAAACTGGGTCCACTTTACAAATTGGTCCACTACTCAAAGGTCACATGTTGCAGGAAGCATCAGAAGTACAACAGCAGAAGTATTCACTATCATTTCTTAAACTTTTCATTACATTTTTGTGGATGAATGAATTAAAAGACCCTGAAATGCTCAAGTTAGTCAATATGTTTTAGTTTACTTACTATTAAATTAATAATTGTTTCTTCATATTAAATTGAGAGAATTCCAAACTCACTCAGATTAGTTATACTCAAATTTTCCAGCATTTAAAAAATAAAATTGCCTTAACTATTTGAAATTAATTGAAGATTACATCTAATTTATTATTTAAGTAATATGATTTTAATCAATATGATATTGAGCAACATACTGATGTGGATATATAATACCAAGGTATAGGCTAAGGGTACCCAAGCTAAGACCCATGGGCTTAATGCGGCCCTCCAAAGGCATTAGGCTTAGGTTGCCCTAAATCTGAAATGACTTGTAGGCACACAGCAAAAATAATCCTAATTAATTTGACAACCTCATAAGTCAAAAGCAGGATCACACTTCACACTGAAATACTAGTAAGTTTATGTTGGTTAACATTTTTCTTCATTTTAAATATTGTGTTGTTTTTCCGTGTGTGTGTGTGTGTGTGTGTGTGTGTGTGTGTGTAATTGGACTACATATAAGTTATGTTCAGTGTGCATAGGAATTCATTCATGTTGTTTTCCAACTGTAGCCCGGCCTCCCAACACTCTGACCATGAACCAGTCCTCTGCTTAAAACATTTGAGGACTCCTGGTATAGACTGTGCCATTGAGTGCAGTACATTTTCTCATTGACTGAAGCATATTGAGCAGTTTTGGATCAAATTTCAGTAGCAAATCATATATATGCTCTCCCCAAGCCAAATGACTTCTAGGGAGCACTGGAGGTAATATGGGACCACACAATTTACATGTTGAAGAAACTGTTTGAATAATATGCAGTATGGCTGCCTGGGTTTGAGGTTGTTTCTACACTATAATGTGGTCTGGAACTAGATTTAAACACAGCTGGACAATTTTGCAGTACAGTCCGTACACAAACATTGAAGGAACCAGTTCAAGGCTTGTACAATTGCCTCAGGATCTGTTGCTCATGTATTGGAACTGAACCCATGAATTTTATTTCTTGCCCAGTCCACTGATATGCATCGGGATTGAGTTTGGGAACAATGCAAGACTGTTGCAGGGCACAGAAAATGACAACAAAGGGGCAGAAACTGAGAGTTCCCATGGGAATGATGCGGTTTTCCCTCTCTGCTTGTATACCTTCCATCTAGCTGTGTTTTGTGATTTTTAAAAAAAGTCAGTGCTAGGGAGGTCCTGACAAGTACACCACATATTTTAGTCTCAAATTCATGCCTTCCATGGGATGTACCGTAATGGACTACTACAGATTTTTTGGCTTATTCTGGACTTTCTGGTGAGCTGTTTCTTAAACATGCTTAATATGTACTACAGCATGCAATTGCAAATGTGTGCTTGGGGTTTGGGGAACCCGACCTTGAGCTGCCTTCAAATTGCATTATAACATCTACATAGATGAACCCTGGAAAATTCAAATATAGCGAGAGAGATTCCTGCTGCCTGCTGCTAAGGGTTGGGAGAAGAGTTAGAGAGAGAAAAGTTGAGCAAGCAGTAGAGAGAAGGTAGACAAAGGCCAGTCATCAAGAAAAAGAGTGTGGGAGCAGAAAAGTTAACTGGCAGAAAGAAAGAGGACAAAACACTATGGGAATCAGTAGGGGATTTCTACCCTTGAAAAATTATCATTGTATTTGCTTGAATGAACACTTGCCTGGAGAATGCTAAAGATCAGTGGTTAAGAAAGGGAAAGGAGGAGAAAATACCTTTAGGGTGGAATAATGAACTTTGAACCCAGGTAAAGCTAGATATTTTTGCTAGCAGCAAGAGTGACGCTGTATTTTCTGCCTGAAAAACTGTGGCTACCTTTTTAATCAATCAAAATCCTTTAATTGATTAATATAATCTATTATTCATCCTAAATACAACTAAAAGGATCAATCTATTCTATTGCATCCCTAAGTAGACCATTATTAAATTCTTGAAGATACTATCTAGCTATGATACTAGCATTATAAGTCACAGTAATTGTAAGTTTCTCTACAGCTCTGCTTTAAGTTGGGCCAGATTTTTAACAAGATTATCTAGGAAAACATTAAAGATTTAGTAGATTATTCCTTGGTGCCTAATGCATTTTAACTTCTATGATAACATTGTAAGGATTCCTACTGCAATGCATTTCCCCTGTTAGCCATAGATTTCTTTCTGAATTTATTGTACGTCAAAACAAATATAGAATTTAATTAATGCACCCCAGCAATTAATAATGCAAGACCCTACATAAAAAATGAAAACTCTGAACAATCAAGGAGGCCCTTGTGTAAAACCAACATAGCAAAAGATAAGTAACACATTTTGCTAATAAACTATTGGCATGCACAATGAATTTCTAGAATGGAACTGTGGTCTTGCATGGCTAATAACCGCCCTCCAATAGTTGACGCATTTAACAGAATGATGCCTTTGAAAAAGTCTAAAATTCTCCAAACCATTCATTTTTGATTTCAGATTGATTTAAAAGCTCTTAGAACCTCATCATATAGGTTTTCCTCTGTTTCCACCTGTTTTTACACATTTCAAAGATGGACTGCCATTGAGCCTATCAAATGGCACAAGACTGCTTCCAGTAGTTGCTTGTGGGACTCCATCTCCACCACATGTAGAAATGGGAGGATTTAAAGATGGGCAGAAATTGACTCCATTTCTCTCCCTGCATATTTAAATGGTTTAAAACGAGTATTTTTCTTTGTGGTGATAAGTGGTGGATTTGTGAGATTATTTTGTGATGTTTCAGTGTGGGCGTTCATGTGCTAATGATCCTGCTGTTTCCATTAGCGGTTTAAAGATCACATGGGTCTCGCTACAATAAGTATTTTTAAAAGTGTGTCTGTCTCCTTTGGTATAGCAGTTTAAGGGAAATGATCCCATAGAAAGAGGTGTTTCAAAAAAGATACCTTTTTTTTAAAGTCCTGATATCTTTGAAATGGTTGCACTAAGGAGGCAATCTTGTGTGATGGATGTGAGTAAATTATCCATCTTTCTTAAAGACAAAACCCAATGAAGTGCCACAGAAAAAAAACAATTCCACCCACTTCCCCCACCCTCCACCCTTGTGGGATGAAAACCTTAGTGAATAAAGAAACTCATAAAGGTTCACTGTAAGAGCCAAACATTTCAATATCCAAAACAAAATATTTGTTGTATCTCTGGTTTACAATGTTTGTTCACCACATGATTACTGCAACATTGTCCATATATGTGACTTTCAGCCTCATCACATTGCCAAATTTCTCCATCATAGAACACTTTGCCGATGCAGTCAGTACAGAGCCCACTGAATCTCATGACAAGATCCACAGCTACTTTTGGTGTGGCTCCATGCTGGCTGAATTGGCAAAGTGTTCTAATGACAAGGAACTAACCATGTTCAAACTGAAAATGCTGGAGATAGGGGGGGGGGGGGGCCTGCTGAATTTGCCACGATCCATGACAAATCCACTACTTAATGTGATGAGTGACTTTTCTGGCATGTGATGGGCAAGCGGGTAATATGGGTGATGTGGGGTGCTGGGCAAAAGATTTGTCCCACAATTTGCCCTGCTGCCCTATCGATTCCTCTGCATCAAGGACTTCTATGTGTTGAGGTCCCTACTGTATGGACCCTGTTTGTGTCTTAGAGCCTCATCATATGGGCAAAATTGCATACCCTATGCTGCTTTCACCTCCTTTCAGCCACAGAGCCCATCAGCTCCCATACCATGAAGAAGATAGACTTCCAGCAGGGCTCCATGGCGAAAGGGAAGATAGAATGCAATAAGCGGCAACATGGGGGCTTCCTGTGTTGCATAAGGATCAACGGGGAAGGCAGGCACTTATCCCCCATGGGATGGGGTAAGAGAGAAGCCAGGTAATGTGGGGGGTGGAGCAATGGGTTCCCCATGCTGCCTGCTGGGCCTTGCTGAACTTGCCACAATCCATGACAAATCCACTACTTAATGTCCTTACATTGGTGTACATCAGCATTAGTACTTTTGCAGAAATTGAACAAAGAGATATTTTATTTCCATTTTTAAAAAGTAAGACTGTAGCATTATTCATGGATTTCTTTTTAATTAGGAAATAACAGATACTATTCAAGATTTAAAAACTGAAAGATAGGAAGAGAACCAAAAAAATTCATGTAGATCCGGGGTTTTCTATGACCCACTCTTCAAAGTACGTATTTAATTTCCTTTGTGTTCAACTAGATTCATGTTCTGATTCTTTTCTTCTAGCAAGCTCTTCATTTTTAATATGTGTGGAAAGTAGGGTTGCCAGGTCTCCCTTATTATAAGGGATATACATTATTTCAGACTAATAGTTCTCTTCTTGTTTGGTTTAAAAGGCAAAGCTTCCCAAACTTCAAATAGAGGTCATCCCTTGAAGTAAGGGACACCTGTCACTTATAGAATTGACAGGTGTCCTTTATTTCAAGAGATGTCACCTATTTGAAGTTGGGAAAGCTTTGCCTTTTATTTAAACTGAACAAGATCCCCCAAACCCTTTACTTTTAAATGTGAGCCTTTCATAAAGATAGAAATGTATGGATGCAATTTATGAACTTGGGGACAATAAGTTAATTTTACAAAACAAAAAGAGCATATATATATCTAAGGCAATTGTACGATATTGTTTTCATTTGGTATTTTGATAGGATGCAACCTTGATAAAAGCTAAGGTTTTCTGATAGTCAGCATTGCATTTCATGAATTTGTTTGTTTGTTGTTTGTTACATTTATATACTGCTTTTCAGTTTCAACAATTTCAGTTGTTTCTTAATGTTATTTTGAAAACCTATCAACATTAATGGCACAGTTTGAAAATAGCTATATCTGTTGAACTTTATTGCATGAAAAAGAATAGGGATATTTTATTTGGTTCTAGAAAAATTGATAAGAACTGACAATTTTTAAATATTATGGAAGGAGAGAACTTTAGAAAAGTGTGAAGGAGGGGGGGAACTGACAGATTTCCCCATCCTCTACTTTTCATCATTGTCAAAAGAAAATCAAAAGTCAGTCCAATTGACTTTTGTAGATGGAATGGGAAGGGAGGACCATCTTGTCTTTCATCTCAGGAAGCAAAATGCTTCAGCCTAGTCTTGCGGTAAAATGTCATCCCAAGAATCCACTTCAGCTCCATCTGAATAATGGGGAAGCTCTTTCGAATGAACTACACAATAATAAAAATGAAACTGCCTGATTATATATATATATATATATATATATATACATACATACATACATACACACACACACTGTATACACACGCGCGCACACGCACACACACACACACACATGCAAATTCAAATTACTTCCATTGCAGTTCCCCTCTTCAGTGAAAAAGATGAGGAAGAAATTAGCATGAGTGTTGGCAAGCTGGGCATTGCATTCCTTCCCTATATCATAAGTCCTTCTTTTAAGTGAAGAAATATTACATGAGTGAGATTTATTCATTGACAGTGTTCTACACCAAATCTAAATGCGAAAACATTTTAAAATGCCATGCATAATTAACTTGTGGAATTGGTTACTGCAGGATCCATTTAGATCATACTTGAAACAAATATCTAATATTTATAGGGATCATAATGCATATTTAATTATAGTAGTAAAATGGAATTACACTTGTAAACACATTATCCTAGTTATTAACCCTTGGCTTAAGGGCAGAAGACATATGCCAGTTCAGATACAAATGAAGGAAGGTTATGAATGGAAGCCTCTAAAGTTCCAGGAAAAACTAGATTTTCTCTCCAACTTAGTTTTTTAAAAGGCAAGTAAGGTCATGATATAATTGGAATTTACATATTTCACTCTCTGATCACTAAATCTGCCATGCACCAAAATACAAACTAAAATGGCTCAATTTCTGTCTAATGCCTTATCTATACTGCCATGCAATGCAACTTGAAACTGTATTATATGGCAGTGTAGATGGGACCTTGTTTTTGCCAAGAATACAATAGTATAATATTAATGTATCATATCTTAAAGCAGTTGGAAAGAACTCCTTCCATTTTAGGTTAGGGCTACAATCTTCTATTCACTTGTGTGAGAATAAGTCCACTGAACTCAATTAGATTTAATTTGGAGTAGTCAAACTTTGTGCAACTCACAAAGAGAGTCCTCTTCAGAGGTTGAGAAGGACAGGGAATAAATGTTCTAAATAAATAAATTATGCCCCCAAGTGAATCAAACCAATACTTACACAACAAGGAAAAATTGTCAGCTCGTCATTTCTATAGGCTCTACATTTGTGGGGCTACAGCTCACAAATATATTTAGAAAAAAAACATTGATTTTACTACCTGCTGAGCACAATGTAGTTGTATAATAGAGGTGTGCTTTTGCTGCGGATGTATTCAAGAGTCATACGTTATTTGGAAATATAGCACTTTCATAGAGAGTTCCAACGTCCCTGCTCGCTGCCCCCTCAATATTAAGAATTTGAATCAAAAGAAGCCTTCAATTCTTAAGCCTTGGATGTCTTCAGATATAGCTGTGACACAACTAAAATTAAAAGGGCAACCAAACCCTGCTGAGAGGTGAAACCTATTGGAATGCCTCTCAGCCAATCAGGACTGATAGAGGAGGGAAACAGAGATCACTCTTGTTGGGTTTAAAAAAAATTGCTTTCAAAAGATTTGAAAATCCCCCCAAAAAAAAAAAAATCTGTAGAGTGAAACATTAATTATGAAACATAATTGGCAAAGAGTAGTAAATGTGTTCTACCATTGAAGCAAGTTTCACCCGAATAGCTCTAAAAAAAGAAGGAAATAGGAGCCCCTGAAGTTTCCCCATTTATAGTAATTTAATGTGAAGTGAGGAGAGGACATATTCCTGTGCTAAACTACATTTCCTAGAATGCATTGAGTTGCAGCAGCTAGCCGTGGTGTTTAAAGCCAGTCTAATTATTATCTCTCTATATATTTTTGTTCAGTTCGTTTAATGTCGTATATAGACAATGAAACTATGGCTCGCAGAAGCACCAAACTTGGCAGCCTACTGGACCATTACACTCGCTACAGACAACAGCAAAAAAACCGACCTACATACCTCCCAGCACCCCAAAAACGATCCCCAAAATTGCCAGCCCGGCCACTTCGCTGCCAGCGCAAACGTTTAGAATGTTCGCACATGGCAGCCAGAGCGCCTCCTCCGCCTCCTCAGGAAGAGCGGCGGCGGGGGGGACCTGGAAGGAGGAGGGGAAACCGGCTCCCCTCCCCCCAGCCCCTCCCACCTCCTTCCGCACCCCCACCCCCCCGCCGCCCGCCCCGGCAGCTTCCTCCCACCTCCGCCAGGATCGGGACCCCGGTTCTCTCCCCGATCCCTGAGGAGGCAGGAGGGAAGCTTTTCCCGGGCACCTCTTTTCCCTCCTCTCCCGCCCCTCCACCTCCTCCAAAACACCCTCCCACCCCGACTCCCCTTCACCCGCCCCTCCTCCTCCTCCCTCCCACCCCACCCGCGCCCCCGACTCCTTACCTGCCGCATCCCTCGCCGCCCGGTTCCAAAGCCTGGCGGGGCCGGGGGCAGGAGGCGGACACACGCCTCCCACCTCCCTAGCCCCTCCCACCTCCTCCTGCGCTCCCCCGCCGCCCGGTTCCGAAGCCTGGCGGGAGGGGCGGGCAGGAGGCGGGACATCCCTCCCCCTCCCTAGCCCCTCCCACCTCCTCCCGCGCTCCCCCACCGCCCGGTTCCAAAGCCTGGCGGGAGGCGGGCAGGAGGCGGGACATCCCTCCCCTCCCTAGCCCTCCCACCTCCTCCCGCGCCCCCCCCGCCGCCCGGTTCCGAAGCCTGGCGGGAGGGGGCGTGGCAGGAGGCGGGACATCCCTCCCCCTCCCTAGCCCCTCCCACCTCCTCCCGCGCTCCCCCCCGCTGCCCGGTTCCAAAGCCTGGCGGGAGGGGCGGGGCAGGAGGCGGGACATCCCTCTCCCCTCCCTAGCCCCTCCCACCTCCTCCCGCGCTCCTCCCCGCCGCCCAGTTCCGAAGCCTGGCGGGAGGGGGCGGGGCAGGAGGCGGGACATCCCTCCCCTCCCTAGCCCCTCCCACCTCCTCCCCGCTCCCCCCGCGCCCGGTTCCGAAGCCTGGCGGGAGGGGGCGGGGCAGGAGGCAGGACATCCCTCCCCCTCCCAAGCCCCGCCCCCTCCCTCGCTCCCCCCGCCGCCCGGTTCCGAAGCCTGGCGGGAGGGGGCGGGCAGGAGGCGGGACATCCCGCCCCCCTCCCTAGCCCCTCCCACCTCCTCCCGCGCTCCCCCCCGCCGCCCGGTTCCAAAGCCTGGCGGGAGGGGGCGGGGCAGGAGGCGGGACATCCCTCTCCCCTCCCTAGCCCCTCCCACCTCCTCCCGCGCTCCTCCCCGCCGCCCGGTTCCGAAGCCTGGCGGGAGGGGGCGGGGCAGGAGGCGGGACATCCCTCCCCCCCCTAGCCCCTCCCACCTCCTCCCCGCTCCCCCCGCCGCCCGGTTCCGAAGCCTGGCGGGCGGGGCGGGGCAGGAGCGGGACATCCCTCCCCCTCCCTAGCCCCTCCCACCTCCTCCCGCTCCCCCGCCGCCCGGTTCCAAAGCCTGGCGGGAGGGGCGGGGCAGGAGGCGGGACATCCCTCTCCCCTCCCTAGCCCCTCCCACCTCCCGCGCTCCTCCCCCGCCGCCCGGTTCCGAAGCCTGGCGGGAGGGCGGGCAGGAGGCGGGACATCCCTCCCCTCCCTAGCCCCTCCCACCTCCTCCCGCGCTCCCCCGCCGCCCGGTTCGAAGCCTGGCGGGAGGGGCGGGCAGGAGGCGGACATCCCTCCCCCTCCCTAGCCCCTCCCACCTCCTCCCGCGCTCCCCCGCCGCCCGGTTCGAAGCCTGGCACCGGTTAGGAAGCGATCCGTTGACCTGTGGATACGTATCAGTGGTTCAGAGGAGCGCAGTTTGGGCCTCCCGGGATGCTGGAAATGCATCCCGGGCGAGCCGACAGCGATCTGTGTCTTCAGAGAGGGAAAGTTCATGCTGGAGAGAGTTAGAGACAGTAAAGGACACACTCTGGAAAGGAAAACGTAACACTTTGATTACACTTTATTGGGGGATTTGTTATAATGTTAGGGTGAGGTGAAGAAAGCAAAGCAAAAGAAGGGTTTTTGTTAAAGCTATACATACACAAATACACATATATATATATACACGCATTCATACACAAAAACCACAGATAAACACACACACACATATATACACACACAAATATACACATACAAATACATGCACACACACATACCAAAACACAAACACACATACCCCCCAAATATCAACACACACATACACATACAACTATAAACACACATACACACACATATATATACACACACAACACACATGCTCACATCATTTCCACAACTTACATACCCAGACTTTCTCCCATCACCTACATAGGGCACAGCAACGCGTGCTGGGTTCAGCTAGTCTCTCTATATATTTTTGTTCAGTTCGTTTAATGTCGTATATAGACAATGAAACTAAACATCCCAAAACCACCAAACTCGGCAGCCTTGCTAACCATACAACGAGGTACAGACAACGCCAAAAAAACCGGCCATACATACCTCGCAACACCCCAAAACACCGACCCCCTTAAACTGACAACGAAACTCCCTCCCCGGCCGCTCCGCTGCCAGTGCAAACGTTTCGAACGTTCACAAATGGCAGACAAAGCACAGCGGCCCGATCCCACAGGCTTCACCACAGAACCGCATGCCCCACTCAAACCCTGCCAGCAACACACCTCCCTACCCACAATCACTAACCAGCACAAACACACGACCCCAACAAACAAACAAACAACGCACTATACCCCCCCTTCCCACGCACATGGCCAGCACAACGCGGCAACCCCATCCCACAAACTTCGCCACATAAGCCCACGCCGCAATCAAAATCTGCCCGCAACACAGCACCCCTCCCTTCCAACGATCCCTAACCAACAGCACCCTGCCCCGAACCCACAAACTTCCCTGCCCACAACACCACTTCCCATTACCCCAAAACAACCAAGAAACAACATGCCCCCTTCCCACACACGTGGCTGCCGCAGCGCCTCTGCCCGCAACACAGCGCCCCTCCCTTCCCACCATCCCTCACCAACAATGCCCTGCCCCGAACCCACAAACTTCCGGCCCACAACCAAATCGTCCTCCCTTCCCACCATCACTTCCCAAAATAACCACAATACACCCTCACCCCTTCAAAAAAAGCAAAACAACAAACAAACAACATACCTTGCCCCCCTTCCCACACACGTGGCTGCCGCAGCGCCTTTGCCCAAACCCACAAACTTCCCTGCCCACAACACAATCTTCCTTCCTCCCTACCCACCTTCCCTACCCAAAAGAAACACAATACGTCATCACCCCTTCCAAACACCCCAAAACAACAACAAAAACCCACAAAATTCCCTTACCTTTTACACAAAACATCCCTCACACGCTCACCCAAAGCCTTCTTCCCTCCAGCCATTCCAAACTACATTTCCCAAAACCCTTTGGGAAAGAGCATGCGCACTACCAAAAATTTAAAAAAACCCCGCAAAACAGCCTAACCCCTCCCCACGGCCCCGCCCCCAAAAACACAAAAAAAAACCCAACCCTCACCCTCTTCCACGGAGGAGGCGGAGAAGGCAGAGGAGGAAACAGGAACCACCAGCCCCGCATGTCGCTGCCACCTCCTCCTCCCGGCCAGCCTCCGCCTCCTCCCTCCTCCACTTCGTACTCCTAGCCAGAAAGGGGGGGGGGGAGGAAATGAGGGGAAGAAAACAGAGAAAGAGAGAGACAGAAAGAAAGAGAAAACACATACACAAACATCTACACATATATACATGCACATACACATAAGAACACACACATACACAACATACACATATACACACAAACATCACCACACACACACTCATATACATAAAAACATGCACACATACAGACATGCACATATACATCAGCACACACACATACACATATATATACACACATATATATACATGAAGACACGCAAACACACATATATACCTACACATAAAACACAAACATACACAAAATACACATACACATTATACACATATATACACATTATACACATATAAACACATATACACACACACATCACCACACACATATACATAAAGACATGCACACATACACACATATATATGCACATACACATAAGAACACACACATACACAACATACACAACATACACATATACACACAAACATCACCACACACACAACACTCATATACATAAAAACATGCACACATACAGACATGCACATATACATAAGAACACACATATACACATAAACACACACACACACATATACATGAAGGCACACAAACAAACACACACATATACCTACACATAAAACACAAACATACACAAAATACACATACACATTATACACATATATACACATTATACACATATACATACACACATATATACATGAAGACACACAAACAAACACACATATATACCTAGACATAAAACACAAACATACACAAAATACACATACACATTATACACATATATACACATTATACACATATACATACACACATATATACATGAAGACACACAAACAAACACACATATATACCTAGACATAAAACACAAACATACACAAAATACACATACACATTATACACATATATACACATTATACACATATACATACACACATATATACATGAAGACACACAAACAAACACACATATATACCTAGACATAAAACACAAACATACACAAAATACACATACACATTATACACATATATACACATTATACACATAAACACACACACACATCACCACACACATATACATAAAGACATGCACACATACACACATATATACATGCACATACACATAAGAACACACACATACACAACATACACATATACACACAAACATCACCACACACACACACACACTCATATACATAAAAACATGCACACATACAGACATGCACAAATACATAAGCACACACACATACACATATATACACACAAACATCACCACACATACACACACACACACCATGTAGGTAGAAAGGGTAAGCCACAGACGATGGCACAGCAACGCATGCAGGGGACAGCTAGTAATATATAAAATCACGGAATCTGCAAGGAGGACTTAAGTAAACATGTAATAGTATAAATCTGTGCTAAGTTGTAGTTATTAGACATGGTTAGGTTCATGCGGAATCTTCATAATTAGGAATACATTCTGAAAGATTTGCTTTTTGAAGTAATTTCAAAGTTTTTAAGGAAACCGGAAGTCCCTTTGCCCTTCCGAATCTTTTCCCACCATTTCTGTTACGAAGCAGTGAGTGAGTCGGAAATGATTCAGATTTCCCCACTTCTGGTCCCTGGCCTCGGCTCAAGCCTGGGAAATGGTTTAAAACCAGTAGATGACTTTCCTCCCTCCCGTTTCCCCGCATGAGCCTGGGGAGCGATTAAAAACCCAGTGGATGGCTTTCCTCTCTTTGCTCCCCCCCCCCTTTTTCTGGTGTAAAACAACTACTTTCAAAGTAAAGACCACCCAATGAAACAGGAAATAACACTTTGAAACCATTAACGAAGGATTCGGAAGTCTCAGAAGTTTTGAAAAGTTTCAAACTTTTTTTCTGTGAAAATTGGAATTGACTTTAGATCCGAATCACCAGCGCCCCCTACATCAGAAACGAGTTTTGAACCATTTGGGGGGGGGGGGGGATCAAACAAACCTAGTAGTTATGTGGTTATCTGTCAATAGGGGAAGCATATTAATTGAATGTCAGGAGAGTTTGACTGGTGCTTTTCTGCCCAGAAGAAGAAAGTCAGTGTAGATGTCCCTTGAGGGTGTATGTACTATGATTTCTGTTCCTGGGTTATAAATGGCAGTTCCTAATTGGTTCTGTCATAAAAACATGGCAAAAGTTTGTTACACTGCAACAAATTTGTCTTTGTGCAAGGGACAGTTCTCTCTCTCTCTCTCTCTCTCTCTCTCTCTCTCTCACTCTCTCTCTCCCCCCTCTCTCTCTCACACACACACACACACACAGCTTTGTTGAGTCTCCACCAATTCAACACAGTTTCTGCCACAAAAATAAAGTTACTGGAGTAGAACAATGAAAAATACCACTTTCAAGCTAGAAACTCGGTTTTTTAATCATTATTAAAAATGTTTTTATAAAAAAAACTTTGAAAATTCAACAAAAATATGTAGATAAGTAAAACATTCTGAAATTTGGTAACCTTACAGTGATAAATATGCTCTAACATTGTAGTAAGTTTTACCTCAATAGCTTAAAACAACTAGGGAGATACGAGCCCCTGAAGTTTCCCAACTGGCAGTGATGTCTTCTTCATTGAGCATGAGTGACCGCCATTAATGAAGATTCATACGTTTTGTTAAGTTCTGAAATTTTAACCACTCCAAAATTGGAAAGGCTTTAGGAACAAAGTGCCAGGGCCCCCTATTTTTGGAAGGAGTTTAGAACCATTTTTATTGATTGCACATGACTATTGCATAGGCACATCCCATTGTATCTCCCCACCATTTTACAGATCTTTAGGCACTCATTTGAGGTGTTTATTCTCTCATATGAGGGAAAAAATTTCATCGCATCATGAGCATCAACAGATTTGGGTTGTCTAGGAAGTTCCTAGAAACAAATGCCAGAAGATACAAAGAGGTCATTGTATGTGCAACCCACATTTCCCATGATTATATAGACATAAAATGCAAAAGAGGAGTGGGCAAAGTGCACACTTTTCATGCTCATCCCAAGTGTAAAATGCTTCTCCTGGAAGCCTAAGGAAGAAGTAATGTAATAGGTTACAGGGCTTGTGTGCACTATGTCTATTTTTGAGTTTTTGTTTACAAAAGAGGAATAAAAAAAGAAATAGACAAAAATGTCCATGCAAACCCCTGGAGGTACCTAGGGAGACAAATATCGTCCCTGAATCTACAGAAATACTACAGAAATATCACACCACATCCCCGAAGATGGATTACACTCCCAGAATGTAAGAGGAGGAACTGGTGAGCCAACAGAATTTTCGGATCTCACTGTGATTCTTGTTATTGTGGCAGTTTAGACCCCACTGCCTGATGATTGAAAGATACAATCAAAATACAGTGTGATATTTGATGTGCAGTTTCAAAAACGGCAATTGATGTGCATTATCCAAAAGCTCAAAGGAACCATTTTCTCTCGATACAGATGCTTGTGCATAGATCGCTTGCTGGATAAGGAGCTGCATATATAAATCATGTTGAATGTGCAGATTAGGAAAAGACGACCTGCCCAATATCTTACATGTTTGATTTTTTTTAAAGCAAATCAAAACCTCTCTAGTTCTTTCCCATTACAAAATTTAAAAAAGACTTGTTGAAAGCTTTCATGGCCAGAATCACTGGAGTGTTGTGTGGTTTCCGGGCTGTATGGCAATATTTTAGCAGCATTTTATCCAGAACGTTTCACTGGCATCTGTGGCTGGCATCTTCAGAGGATCCTTTGAATATGTCAGGCACAGATGCAGGCAAAACATCAGGGGAAAATCTTGCTAGAGCACAGCCATACAATATGTCAAATTGGTAAATCCTTCCAAAGCAAATAGTAAAAAAAATATTCCTCACTGCACTCATTAACATTCAATGGGTAAACTATTTTCAGTTGAGGAGGGGCCATGTTATACAGGTATGCCACATAACTATTTAAAATGTGGATGGAAAGACAACTCTCATTCAGCCTCATTCAGATGTGAACCCAGTCTTTGAACAGCTTAAATACTAACCATTCTGGGCCTTGTGTAAATATTTGTCTTATTTGCTTGCTTGCTTGTTCTTTGAAATCCCAAGAACTTTCCTTTCTGAACATGAAGAAATTTGTGATGTTTGATAAATTCTTATCAAAGTCAAATTGACACGAAATATTCACCCATCCCATTGTAGGTCACATTTTAGGATCAGAGGTGCATGCATTGAGTCTCCTATTTTCCCTCTCTTTGCTATAACATCTAAAAGTGGAGTCTTTTTATTCAGAAGCAGCTGGCGGCAAAATGTCAGGGACAAATGACAAGGGATGACAGAGGACATCTGTCTGGAAAGGTCACATGTGGGGCACAAGGGAGACACTTAGTTGAATGATAGACGAGTGAAGGCTGGGAATGATAGTGACTTCTAATGAATGGCTGAAAGAGAGTGATTGGAGATCATATTTGGGGCAGGGAGGGGGGGAGTCATTTTTCATAAAGTTGGAAGTTAGTGTCAGCCTAAAGAAATTGATTGGCAATAAATTCAGGTCAGATAAAAGAAAGCACTTCTTTGTAATTATTTCCTTATGGAATTCACTACAAGAAATAATAGTGAACTGATGGTGAATGGTCTATGTCGTTTTGAAAGTGGATCAGAGAAGAGGCAAATAACCTATAAGCTTTCAGGATCAGCTATGTTTTATCACTAGAACCATGAGATTCACCAAGAACCAGGAAAAAACAGTGGCTGGAAAGTGGGACCTCCTCATAGAATTAAGGAACATGGGTGTCTCTTGCTCTCATCAAGAAATCTCTAACTCAACACAGAACTTGGAAGACCTATTATTACCTGTGACTGTTACTTTGGTTGATATTGATGGGATAGCATTTCTAAAGTAATGCAGCAATGGGTAACAATGTTTCATTTTTAGAGTAACAATTAATGCTGATGTATCCTTAAAATGTTTGCTCGGGAGGGGAATTTGTACATTATCGTGTTTTTTTAATATAACAAAACAGTAATGTTGACATTACAGGCAGTTCCCCAGTTAGGTCCTGCAGGTTTGTCTTTAAGTTGAATTTGTATTCAAGTTGAAACATGTACTTCTTAAAGTGTAACTCCAGTCAAATCTATTGATTCCTATCTATCTTTCTATCTATCATCCATCCAGCCATCTATCCATCCAAAGCTTTGGATAGCACAGGGAAGGGTTAACACCCCCATGATATTTGCTTTGCTGTCTGTGTCTCACTTTTTGTCCTGTGAAAATTAGATTTTGAAAAATTGGGGTTGTTGTGGAAATAAGGACAAATTGTAGGTTTGATGAGGTACCAAAACTTTGGCAGAGAAGGCATGGCACCTTGTAAAACTATAGCCCCCGTGACTCCACAATATTGAGCCATGACATGTTAAGGTGCGATTGCATTGATTCTATGGTGTAGACCAGAGGTCTCCAAAGAAAAGCCTGTGGAGCAGGTGCAACCCTTCAAGATCATTTAACAGCCCCCACCCAAAACTTTAGGCTTAGGGTGACCCCGAGTCAGAAATTACTTGAAGGCATACAACAATAATAATCTTAATTAAATTGACTATTTCATCAGCCAAAAGCAGGTCCACACGTCCAACTGGAATACTGGTAAGTTTATGTGTTAAAATTGTTCTTCATTTCAAATATTATTTCATATATTATTTTTTCATGGGGTTTTTGAACTACAAATAAGATCTGTGCAGTGTGCATAGGAATTTGTTCATGTTTTGTTCAGACAATAGTCTGCCTCCCCACAAACAGTCTGAGGAACTGTGAAGCACAGCCACCTTGAGTCGCCTTTGGGCTTGAGAAGGACAGGATACAAATATTGTAATTGAATAAATAAATGACCATCATATGCTTAAAAGTTTGAGAAGCCCTCATGTAGACGCTATATCAGTGATTCTCAAAATTATTTTTGTTGTTACTTCATAATTGTAATTTTGCTACTGTTGTGAATCATAATGTAAATATCTGATGTACAGGATGTATTTTCCTTCACGGGACCAAATTTGGCACAGATGCCTGACACGTCCAAATTTGAATCCTGGTGAGGTTGAGGGGGATTGATTTTGCCATTTGTGAGTTGTAGTTGCTGGGATTTATAGTTGACCTACAGTCAAAGAGCATTCTGGACCCCACCAACTTCCCACACAGAACCATAACCCACAGAAAATACTGTGTTTTCTGATGGTCTTTGTCAACCCCTCTGACACCCCCTTGTGACCCCTTCAAGGGTCCCAACCCACTGCTCTAGATGCTCTAGATGCTCCCATAGACAATTATCTGTGGTAGGTTTGTAAATCTTTAACTTATTTTGGCACCTTCAACTCTCAGTTTTTCCAAACAATGAACTTTGCAGAGGGAATGATCCATTTAATTGTACCAAAATCTCAAGAAAGACAGATCCATTCTAATTGCAATTGAGGGATCATCCAACTCAGCCCTAAGATAAGCCACTGGAACTCCTCGGGGAAGTCCCAAATCTATTTCCTGAATTCATTTTGCAAAATTTCCAAATCAGACTTGTCATCATCTCCCCTACTTTCTTAATATTAGCTGTGGTACTTTAGGGGCACAACATATTAACTGCCCCTTCTAGAACAGAAAAATATTTTGAGTTACCCAATCGATCTTCAGATGCTGGTGATTTCTAAATGTTGGTTCCAAGAAGGTTTCCCATTAAACTGCAATCCTTGGTATTTAAATCAGCACACCTGTTTTAGATTATGTCCAGTGAGTGTCCAAATATACTCAGGTACACACTTCTCCAAAACCATGTTCTCATTTTTTAAATAGTTGACAAACAATGGTTGCATTTATAGAGTTCCTCAAATTTGGTTAACAATGCTTTAAGCAAAAGCAAACCATCTGCATTTATCAATGTTTGCTTTAGCCAATGTATGCCATAAAATAGTGCCTGTTTATCAAATCAAATGATGAGAAATAAATCAACTGATTTACATATAAGGCCTGCTCCATAGTACTTCTACCTCTCCTTCAACATACTTGTTCTTCATAGATAATAGATTGATTACTAGCCCGTTCCAAGACCTTGTTTAAAAGATAGAATGCATGGAGTTTAGATGTCACATCTGAAAGACTGATGGGCCTTAATTAGAAGGATGTGATATGTCTCCTTTTTTGAGGATTGGCATGACAATACTAGATTGCCACCCTAGGGGAAGGTTGCCAGTTGAGTTAATATATGCAAATAATCTTGTAAGAATGGGTACCCACCAATCAATGTCTATTGTGAACACCTCAAATGGAAAATATCTTGTCCAGGAGAATTGTCAGCTTAAGAATGTGGGATTCTGATTTTGCTATTCCAACAAAAGAGATGGGTGGCCATTCAGAACATTTATTAGAGCTCTGGATCATAATATGCCGTATACTAAAGTTGTTTCCACAGGTGCCTGTTGTAATTGGGGTGGCTGGCTCACAAATCTTATGAGAGAAACCCCTCTGTATCAAATTTCAAAATTTGGTATCATTACCTTCAATAAGGGCCAGACCCAAAGATCTCCAATTGTTAACAACATAAACTTTATTTTTTGCTTCTCAAGTAAGTGTTTATACTCTCTTTATTGTTGTTCCCAAGCCAGGCTAGTCATGATGGCCCTCACTTCTATTGCAAATCTCCCAGGAGCAGCATATTACCTTCCTCCAATAAATGGATTGATGCCATCGGCTCAGTAGAGTTTGCACCATTGAAAAACTATAATGGCATGCAGAAGAAAGTGACATAAGCATTTTGAATGGATCACCCTCACTTTGTCAAACATGGCAAGGCAAAATAACTGACTACATCAATATTATTTATGGCAATCTATTCTGCAGACCAAAGTCATGCAGAGCCGGAAGGATAAGTATCTTACTCTCCAACAAGCCGAGGTCATTTTCGTATATGTAACTGATCAAAATATGTGGAGAAAGTCCTCTTGTACTCTCCAGACAACAATCTGATCCCTATTCCATGGCCATCAGTGGCCACTGAAAGCCAGCTGTTTGACTTAGTCTAAATCCCATACAGAGGAAGTTTTATGGTGGGAGAAACAAGATAGCCAATAAAGGATAGGTTAGGAGAAGGAAGGGAAGGTGTGAAAGACAGAAATGTCAACAGAGCCAGGATGGTGCGGATTTGTCCTGTGGCTTCAGCTAGAAGAGGTTTGCCAGATAATGCTGCCAGAGAGTGAGAAAGTTGAGCCATGGAGAAGAGTCAGAAAGAAGTGGAGGGTCATTACTAAGGATTTATTTGTAAGCACTACTTATGTGCTAGATTTAAGACATCTTCTGGGAAAGCACTAACTTTCAGGCAAGTCTTAAAAAATATAAAAGTCATTCAAACCCCAGATAGAGGCTTAGAGGAGCAGGGTGGCAAAGTTAGCTGACTAGGCTAAGAAAGACTCAAGAGTGATAGATGTTTTCATATTCACTCTGTCTTTGTTATTCTATATTTGTCAGTCTGTATCTCTTCCCTACACCCTCAATTTATCCCATTCAAACTTGCTTTATCCCCTCTCCTTTCCATCCTGCAGACACTTACCTGTTTTCTACCACACCATATGGCAGTTCTGTACCTGTTCCATACAGAAACACATGCTGCCACCTCATAAGCTTAATAAATAATAATATATTGGATAAGCAAAAACACCCTCCATTGTTGGGTCCTCACAATAACATTAGCATAGCTGGAAAATCCAGGTAACCAAGTTCCTAGGTCTACTAGGCATGATTTAGAACCCAAAAATAGGGATTCGAAAATTTAATTGGGGGGTTGATTAGTAATAGAAAGACTTACAAAAATTTCCAAAAATTTCTAAAATTTAACGTAATTACTAACGAAATGCGCATGCCAGCGCATGCGCATTCCAGATGGTTTTGGCCTACAACTCCCAGAAATCCAAACAGCTGGTAAACTGAAGGAGGGAGGGAAGGAGGGAGGGGGGTATTCTATTCTTGGAAGCAGCAAAAAGGAGGAGGAGCCCCTCGCTCCTCGCTGCCTCTCTCGCCCCGATCCTGAAGGAGTGAGGGCCCAAGTTTGCCCAGGCTGAGGGGAAAAGGAAGAGGCCTGAGGCTGTGAGGAATGGTGAGAGTTGAAATCCAAAACACCTGGAGGGCTGAAGTTGGCCAGTCATGAAGCCTCTTTAAGGCTTGGCACGCTTTAGATCCTGGCAGGCAGGAGGGGCAGGGAGGGCCCCGTCTGCTCCTCCTCTGCCAGGATCTAAAGCGCATTAAGCCTTGATGCGCTTTAGATCCTGGCAGAGGAGGAGGAGCAGACGGGGCCCTCCCTGCCCCTCCTCCCTGCCAGGATCTAAAGAGCATCAAGGCTTAATGCATTTGCTTATGATTTTGGAATTTCTGCTGTGCTTTCTGCAACCGAACTTGCCTATCTCAGATTGGCCTTTTAGTCATCAACACGCTTGTAAAAGCGTGGGATGAGCAAGGAAAGGAGGGGGGAGGAAGCGAATCGCCTCCTCTTTCCCCTCCTTTCCTTGCCAATAAATCGGAGTATTGGCAAGGAAAGGAGGGGAAGGAGGAGGCGATCGCTTCCTCCCCCCTTTCCTTGCCAATACCTCGGTTTATTGGCAGGAAAGGAGGGAGGGCGACGAGAGAGTAGGAAGATGCCCCCGTGCCTCGCTGTCTCTCTCTAGCTTTGATCTATGGAGGGGGGCATTCTTCTCCTCTCTCGCCGCCCTGCCATAGGCGGGAGAGGAGGAGGAGGCCCTCGCTCGCTGATTGGCTAAAGGAAAGAAGGTGGTTTTATGGTACCACCTGGTCTCCATTAGCCAATCAGAAACCACGTCAAGTAAGGGCAAAGAAGCCATCCGACGTCCTTACGACACTTACACACCAGATACAAAAATGGTGCCGCAAAGTGTCGACGAATCCCTTCCGATTTCATTTAATTTTCATAACTTTTTCTCATGCCTACTGTCTACATTATGTGCACAACTTGTCCTTCTAGGTGTCATCAAACTCACCTTTAACATTCCTCTCCAAATCAGGATCAAGAACAGTGAAGACATTTTCATATTCACCATGCAGGATTTTGGCCTTTGTAGTCAACAGTAAATGTTTACCCAAGGAATTGGCCTTTCTAGATAAGGTATAAGGAGCCGTAGTTAATCCATTACATGCAGCCTGCTATGTTCCTCCTTAATGCCCATAAACCATTCCGGAGAGTGTCAAGGAGACATTTAGGTTTGCCCTAATCTAAAGCTATGTTACACGGGAAGCCCATCTCCCATGGGACCCACCCTCATTACTAGGAGTAAACATGCCAGTCTAGACCATCATGGTCAGCTATATGAACTGACAATTCTTATCACATAACCCCCTCTTGAGCCTCAAAATTACCGGAACCTACCAGGCTTGCCAAGGCCCAGATAGCAAGCCAAACCCACTGGACCACGATGAGGCTGAACTGGCTCCTAACAATCCCAGAGTGTTTGTTTGTGAGACAAAGGGGCCCATCCACATGGGCCTACAAAACACATGTAAACCATAATGTACGGATGGCATGAAAAACATGTGTTAAAATTGCATACAATTCAATACCGGGTAGAAAAATGCACTGCTACAGAGCACTGTATGTCCCAGCACTTTCAATGAAAGGAGAGTTCCTTGTGCTATGCTGATGTAGACTTCTCCAGCGCGTATCCTCATTTCAAAATTCAGCTGATGGAGGGATGTAAACATATAGAGCCAAGGACACACAAGTGGCTAAATGAAGCATGGAGGAGAAAACCATTCTCACTACACTATGCTGACTTCCTTTTTTTAAAAATTAAAATTCTGCATCATATTTTCAGCAGAAAATAGTTGGAAAATAAAATACAAGTGCAAGTAGCAGTAGACC
>JARBWK010000003.1:83630284-83769800 GCA_030556195.1 Anolis apletophallus
GGGGCCCGGCCAGAAGGATTCAAGAACGGCCCCGTGGGAACTGATCCTCAGTTCTCCGGCACGTCTGATCTGAAGGGCGTGAAAGCGGAGTGAATCAGGAGCCTAGTCTGGCTCGTCTTGGACCAAGACCTTGCCTTGTTATTACACCCGCATTGCTGCGGACACCTGTTTTTGTTCGGAGGCAATCCGGGAACATACAATTTTGCACGTTTTGCTTTTGGACTTATCTGTTGGAACTTTGCTTCGTGGTGGACTACAGCTTTGCTTTTTGCGTTATTCTTTGATCTCTTCAAGAGAATTGCCTTTTGGACTTTTTATTCAATAAAATTAGTTGCCTTTGCTACGTCTCCGTGTGTGTGTTAAAGGGGGCAGTCCTAAGTCGGTGTTGTGTGACACCTTCCCACACTACGTATTGCCGTAGCGCCTCTGCCCGCAACACAGCGCCCCTCCCTTCCCACCATCCCTCACCAACAATGCCCTGCCCCGAACCCACAAACTTCCCTGCCCACAACAAAATCTTCCTCCCTTCCCACCATCACTTCCCAAAATAACCACAATACACCCTCACCCCTTCAAAAAAAGCAAAACAACAAACAAACAACATACCTTGCCCCCCTTCCCACACACGTGGCTGCGCCTTTTGCTCAAACCCACAAACTTCCCTGCCACAACACAATCTTCCTTCCTCCCTACCCACCTTCCCTACCCAAAAGAAACACACACGTCCTCACCCCTTCCAAACACCCCAAAACAACAACAAAATCCACACAAATTCCCTTACCTTTTACACAAAAACATCCCCTCACACGCTCACCCGAGCCTTCTTCCCTCCAGCCATTCCAAACTACATTTCCCAAAACCCTTTGGGAAAGAGCATCTTACTACCAAAATTTAAAAAACCCCGCAAAACAGCCTAACCCCTCCTCACGGCCCCGCCCCCAAAAAAACAAAAAAACCCAACCCTCACCCTCTTCCACGGAGGAGGCGGAGAAGGCAGAGAGGAAGCAGGAACACCAGCCCGCATGTCGCTGCCACCTCCTCCTCCGGCCAGCCTCCGCCTCCTCCCTTCTCCACTTCGTACTCCTAGCCAGAAAGGGGGGGGGGGAAATGAGGGGAAGAAAACAGAGAAAGAGAGAGACAGAAGAAAGAGAAACATACACAAACATATACACATATACACACAAACATCAGCACACCCACACATACACACACAAATACATGAAAAACATCCACACATACAGTTTTGCACACATATACATAAGAACACACATATACACATCACCACACACATATACATAAGAACACACACATACACATATCACACATATATACATGCACATACACATAAGAACACACACATACACAACATACACATATACACACACACACATCACCACACACACACTCATATACATAAAACATGCACATACAGACATGCACATATACATAAGCACACACACATACACACATATATATACACACACATCTATATATATACATGAAGACATGCACACAAACACACATATATACCTACACATAAAACACAAACCTACACAAAATACACATACACACATTATACACATATATACATACACACATCACCACACACATATACATATAGACATGCACACATCTACATATATACATGCATACACATAAGAACACACATACACAACATACACATATACACACAAACATCACCACACACACACTCCATATACATAAAAACATGCACATACATACAGACATACACACATATACATAAGAACACACATACACATATATATATATACACACACACATATATACATGAAGACACACACACAAACATATATACCTACATGAAACAAACCTACACAAAATACATATACATTATACCTGCACATATATACACATTATACACATATACACACATCATCACACACATATACATAAAGACATGCACACATCCACACATATATACATGCACATACACATAAGAACACACACATACACAACATACACATACACACATATACACACAAACATCACACACACACTCATATACATAAAAACATGCACACATACAGACATGCACATATACATCAGCACACACACATACACATATATATACACACATATATATATATACATGAAGACACGCAAACACACATATATACCTACACATAATATACACAAAATACACATACACATTATACACATATATACACAATATACACATATACACACAAACATCACACACACACACTAATATACACACACATACATCACCACACACATATACATAAAAGACATGCACACATACACACATATATATGCACATATACACATAAGAACACACATACAAACATACACAAAATATACACATATACACATTATATATACACACAACACTCATATACATAAAAACATGCACACACACATGCACATATACATAAGAACACACCACATTATACACATATATACACATTATACACATATACATATATATACACACACACACATATATACATGAAGACACAAACAAACACACATATATACCTAGACATACACACAAAAACACAAACATACACAAAATACACATACACATACACAAAACACACACACATCACCACACACATATACATAAAGACATGCACACATACACACATATATACATGCACATACACATAAGAACACACACATACACAACATACACATATACACACAAACATCACCACACACACACACACACACTCATATACATAAAACATGCACACATACAGACATGCACATATACATAAGCACACACACATACACATATATACACACAAACATCACCACACATACACACACACATGTGGTAGAAAGGGTAGCCACAGACGATGGCACAGCAACGCATGCAGGGACAGCTAGTAATATATAAAATCACGGAATCTGCAAGGAGGACTTAAGTAAACATGTAATAGTATAAATCTGTGCTAAGTTGTAGTTATTAGACATGGTTAGGTTCATGCGGAATCTTCATAATTAGGAATACATTCTGAAAGATTTGCTTTTTGAAGTAATTTCAAAGTTTTTAAGGAAACCGGAAGTCCCTTTGCCCTTCCGAATCTTTTCCCACCATTTCTGTTACGAAGCAGTGAGTGAGTCGGAAATGATTCAGATTTCCCACTTCTGGTCCCTGGCCTCGGCTCAAGCCTGGGAAATGGTTTAAAACCAGTAGATGACTTTCCTCCTCCCGTTTCCCATGAGCCTGGGGAGCGATTAAAAACCCAGTGGATGGCTTTCCTCTCTTTGCTCCCCCCTCCCTTTTTCTGGTGTAAAACAACTACTTTCAAAGTAAAGACCACCCAATGAAACAGGAAATAACATTTTGAAACCATTAACGAAGGATTCGGAAGTATCTGCAGTTTTGAAAAGTTTCAAACTTTTTTTTCTGTGAAAATTGGAATTGACTTTAAATCCGAAACACCAGCGCCCCTACATCCAAAATGAGTTTTTAACCATTTGGGGGATCAAACAAACCTAGTAGTTATGTGGTTATCTGTCAATAGGGGAAGCATATTAATTGAATGTCAGGAGAGTTTGACTGGTGCTTTTCTGCCCAGAAGAAGAAAGTCAGTGTAGATGTCCCTTGAGGTGTGTATGTACTATGATTTCTGTTCTGGGTTATAAATGGCAGTTCCTAATTGTTTCTGTCATAAAAACATGGCAAAAGTTTGTTACACTGCAACAAATTTGTCGTTGTGCAAGGGACATCGTTCTCTCTCTCTCTCTCTCTCTCACTCTCTCTACCCCCCCCTCCCTCTCTCTCACACACACACACCCACACAGCTTTGTTGAGTCTCCACCAATTCAACACAGTTTCTGCCACAAAAATAAAGTTACTGGAGTAGAACAATGAAAAATACCACTTTCAAGCTAGAAACTCGGTTTTAATCATTATTAAAAATGTTTTTATAAAAAACTTTGAAAATTCAACAAAAAATATGTAGATAAGTAAAACATTCTGAAATTTGGTAACCTTACAGTGATAAATATGCTCTAACATTGTAGTAAGTTTTACCTCAATAGCTTAAAAAAATTAGGGAGATAAGAGCCCCTGAAGTTTCCCAACTGGCAGTGATGTCTTCTTCATTGAGCATGAGTGACCGCCATTAATGAAGATTCATACGTTTTGTTAAGTTCTGAAATTTTAACCACTCCAAAATTGGAAAGGCTTTAGGAACAAAGTGCCAGGGCCCCCTATTTTTGGAAGGAGTTTAGAACCATTTTTATTGATTGCACATGACTATTGCATAGGCACATCCCATTGTATCTCCCCACCATTTTACAGATCTTTAGGCACTCATTTGAGGTGTTTATTCTCTCATATGGTGTGCACTATGTCTATTTTTGAGTTTTTGTTTACAAAAGAGGAATAAAAAAAGAAATAGACAAAAATGGGTATTAAGAGTAGTCCATGCAAACCCCTGGAGGTACCTAGGGAGACAAATATCGTCCCTGAATCTACAGAAATACTACAGAAATATCACACCACATCCCCGAAGATGGATTACACTCCCAGAATGTAAGAGGAGGAACTGGTGAGCCAACAGAATTTTCGGATCTCACTGTGATTCTTGTTATTGTGGCAGTTTAGACCCCACTGCCTGATGATTGAAAGATACAATCAAAATACAGTGTGATATTTGATGTGCAGTTTCAAAAACGGCAATTGATGTGCATTATCCAAAAGCTCAAAGGAACCATTTTCTCTCGATACAGATGCTTGTGCATAGATCGCTTGCTGGATAAGGAGCTGCATATATAAATCATGTTGAATGTGCAGATTAGGAAAAGACGACCTGCCCAATATCTTACATGTTTGATTTTTTTTTAAGCAAATCAAAACCTCTCTAGTTCTTTCCCATTACAAAATTTAAAAAAGACTTGTTGAAAGCTTTCATGGCCAGAATCACTGGAGTGTTGTGTGGTTTCCGGGCTGTATGGCAATATTTTAGCAGCATTTTATCCAGAACGTTTCACTGGCATCTGTGGCTGGCATCTTCAGAGGATCCTTTGAATATGTCAGGCACAGATGCAGGCAAAACATCAGGGGAAAATCCTGCTAGAGCACAGCCATACAATATGTCAAATTGGTAAATCCTTCCAAAGCAAATAGTAAAAAAAATATTCCTCACTGCACTCATTAACATTCAATGGGTAAACTATTTTCAGTTGAGGAGGGGCCATGTTATACAGGTATGCCACATAACTATTTAAAATGGATGGAAAGACAACTCTCATTCAGCCTCATTCAGATGTGAACCCAGTCTTTGAACAGCTTAAATACTAACCATTCTGGGCCTTGTGTAAATATTTGTCTTATTTGCTTGCTTGCTTGTTCTTTGAAATCCCAAGAACTTTCCTTTCTGAACATGAAGAAATTTGTGATGTTTGATAAATTCTTATCAAAGTCAAATTGACACGAAATATTCACCCATCCCATTGTAGGTCACATTTTAGGATCAGAGGTGCATGCATTGAGTCTCCTATTTTCCCCTCTCTTTGCTATAACATCTAAAAGTGGAGTCTTTTTTTATTCAGAAGCAGCTGGCGGCAAAATGTCAGGGACAAATGACAAGGGATGACAGAGGACATCTGTCTGGAAAGGTCACATGTGGGGCACAAGGGAGACACTTAGTTGAATGATAGACGAGTGAAGGCTGGGAATGATAGTGACTTCTAATGAATGGCTGAAAGAGAGTGATTGGAGATCATATTTGGGGCAGGGAGGGGGAGTCATTTTTCATAAAGTTGGAAGTTAGGGTCAGCCTAAAGAAATTGATTGGCAATAAATTCAGGTCAGATAAAAGAAAGCACTTCATTGTAATTATTTCCTTATGGAATTCACTACAAGAAATAATAGTGAACTGATGGTGAATGGTCTATGTCGTTTGAAAGTGGATCAGAGAAGAGGCAAATAACCTATAAGCTCTCAGGATCAGCTATGTTTTATCACTAGAACCATGAGATTCACCAAGAACCAGGAAAAAACAGTGGCTGGAAAGTGGGACCTCCTCATAGAATTAAGGAACATGGGTGTCTCTTGCTCTCATCAAGAAATCTCTAACTCAACACAGAACTTGGAAGACCTATTATTACCTGTGACTGTTACTTTGGTTGATATTGATGGGATAGCATTTCTAAAGTAATGCAGCAATGGTAACAATGTTTCATTTTTAGAGTAACAATTAATGCTGATGTATCCTTAAAATGTTTGCTCGGGGGGGAATTTGTACATTATCGTGTTTTTAATATAACAAAACAGTAATGTTGACATTACAGGCAGTTCCCCAGTTAGGTCCTGCAGGTTTGTCTTTAAGTTGAATTTGTATTCAAGTTGAAACAGGTACTTCTTAAAGTGTAACTCCAGTCAAATCTATTGATTCCTATCTATCTATCTATCTATCATCCATCCAGCCATCTATCCATCCAAAGCTTTGGATAGCACAGGGAAGGGTTAACACCCCCATGATATTTGCTTTGCTGTCTGTGTCTCACTTTTTGTCCTGTGAAAATTAGATTTTGAAAAATTGGGGTTGTTGTGGAAATAAGGACAAATTGTAGGTTTGATGAGGTACCAAAACTTTGGCAGAGAAGGCATGGCACCTTGTAAAACTATAGCCCCCGTGACTCCACAATATTGAGCCATGACATGTTAAGGTGCGATTGCATTGATTCTATGGTGTAGAACAGAGGTCTCAAAAAGAAAAGCCTGTGGAGCAGGTGCAACCCTTCAAGATCATTTAACAGCCCCCACCCAAAACTTTAGGCTTAGGGTGACCCCGAGTCAGAAATTACTTGAAGGCATACAACAATAATAATCTTAATTAAATTGACTATTTCATCAGCCAAAAGCAGGTCCACACGTCCAACTGGAATACTGGTAAGTTTATGTGTTAAAATTGTTCTTCATTTCAAATATTATTTCATATATTATTTTTTCATGGGGTTTTGAACTACAAATAAGATCTGTGCAGTGTGCATAGGAATTTGTTCATGTTTTGTTCAGACAATAGTCTGCCTCCCCACAAACAGTCTGAGGAACTGTGAAGCACAGCCACCTTGAGTCGCCTTTGGGCTTGAGAAGGACAGGATACAAATATTGTAATTGAATAAATAAATGACCATCATATGCTTAAAAGTTTGAGAAGCCCTCATGTAGACGCTAGATCAGTGATTCTCAAAATTATTTTTGTTGTTACTTCATAACTGTAATTTTGCTACTGTTGTGAATCATAATGTAAATATCTGATGTACAGGATGTATTTTCCTTCACGGGACCAAATTTGGCACAGATGCCTGACACGTCAAATTTGAATCCTGGTGAGGTTGAGGGGATTGATTTTGCCATTTGTGAGTTGTAGTTGCTGGGATTTATAGTTGACCTACAGTCAAAGAGCATTCTGGACCCCACCAACTTCCCACACAGAACCATAACCCACAGAAAATACTGTGTTTTCTGATGGTCTTTGTCAACCCCTCTGACACCCCCTTGTGACCCCTTCAAGGGTCCCAACCCACTGCTCTAGATGCTCTAGATGCTCCCATAGACAATTATCTGTGGTAGGTTTGTAAATCTTTAACTTATTTTGGCACCTTCAACTCTCAGTTTTTCCAAACAATGAACTTTGCAGAGGGAATGATCCATTTAATTGTACCAAAATCTCAAGAAAGACAGATCCATTCTAATTGCAATTGAGGGATCATCCAACTCAGCCCTAAGATAAGCCACTGGAACTCCTCGGGGAAGTCCCAAATCTATTTCCTGAATTCATTTTGCAAAATTTCCAAATCAGACTTGTCATCATCTCCCCTACTTTCTTAATATTAGCTGTGGTACTTTAGGGGCACAACATATTAACTGCCCCTTCTAGAACAGAAAAATATTTTGAGTTACCCAATCGATCTTCAGATGCTGGTGATTTCTAAATGTTGGTTCCAAGAAGGTTTCCCATTAAACTGCAATCCTTGGTATTTAAATCAGCACACCTGATTTAGATTATGTCCAGTGAGTGTCCAAATATACTCAGGTACACACTTCTCCAAAACCATGTTCTCATTGTTTAAATAGTTGACAAACAATGGTTGCATTTATAGAGTTCCTCAAATTTGGTTAACAATGCTTTAAGCAAAAGCAAACCATCTGCATTTATCAATGTTTGCTTTAGTCAATGTATGCCATAAAATAGTGCCTGTTTATCAAATCAAATGATGAGAAATAAATCAACTGATTTACATATAACGCCTGCTCCGTAGTACTTCTACCTCTCCTTCAACATACTTGTTCTTCATAGATAATAGATTGATTACTAGCCCGTTCCAAGACCTTGTTTAAAAGATAGAATGCATGGAGTTTAGATGTCACATCTGAAAGACTGATGGGCCTTAATTAGAAGGATGTGATATGTCTCCTTTTTTGAGGATTGGCATGACAATACTAGATTGCCACCCTAGGGGAAGGTTGCCAGTTGAGTTAATATATGCAAATAATCTTGTAAGAATGGGTACCCACCAATCAATGTCTATTGTGAACACCTCAAATGGAAAATATCTTGTCCAGGAGAATTGTCAGCTTAAGAATGTGGGATTCTGATTTTGCTATTCCAACAAAAGAGATGGGTGGCCATTCAGAACATTTATTAGAGCTCTGGATCATAATATGCCGTATACTAAAGTTGTTTCCACAGGTGCCTGTTGTAATTGGGGTGGCTGGCTCACAAATCTTATGAGAGAAACCCCTCTGTATCAAATTTCAAAATTTGGTATCATTACCTTCAATAAGGGCCAGACCCAAAGATCTCCAATTGTTAACAACATAAACTTTATTTTTTGCTTCTCAAGTAAGTGTTTATACTCTCTTTATTGTTGTTCCCAAGCCAGGTTAGTCATGATGGCCCTCACTTCTATTGCAAATCTCCCAGGAGCAGCATATTACCTTCCTCCAATAAATGGATTGGATGCCATCGGCTCAGTAGAGTTTGCACCATTGAAAAACTATAATGGCATGCAGAAGAAAGTGACATAAGCATTTTGAATGGATCACCCTCACTTTGTCAAACATGGCAAGGCAAAATAACTGACTACATCAATATTATTTATGGCAATCTATTCTGCAGACCAAAGTCATGCAGAGCCGGAAGGATAAGTATCTTACTCTCCAACAAGCCGAGGTCATTTTCGTATATGTAACTGATCAAAATATGTGGAGAAAGTCCTCTTGTACTCTCCAGACAACAATCTGATCCCTATTCCATGGCCATCAGTGGCCACTGAAAGCCAGCTGTTTGACTTAGTCTAAATCCCATACAGAGGAAGTTTTATGGTGGGAGAAACAAGATAGCCAATAAAGGATAGGTTAGGAGAAGGAAGGGAAGGTGTGAAAGACAGAAATGTCAACAGAGCCAGGATGGTGCGGATTTGTCCTTGTGGCTTCAGCTAGAAGAGGTTTGCCAGATAATGCTGCCAGAGAGTGAGAAAGTTGAGCCATGGAGAAGAGTCAGAAAGAAGTGGAGGGTCATTACTAAGGATTTATTTGTAAGCACTACTTATGTGCTAGATTTAAGACATCTTCTGGGAAAGCACTAACTTTCAGGCAAGTCTTAAAAAATATAAAAGTCATTCAAACCCCAGATAGAGGCTTAGAGGGAGCAGGGTGGCAAAGTTAGCTGACTAGGCTAAGAAAGACTCAAGAGTGATAGATGTTTTCATATTCACTCTGTCTTTGTTATTCTATATTTGTCAGTCTGTATCTCTTCCCTACACCCTCAATTTATCCCATTCAAACTTGCTTTATCCCCTCTCCTTTCCATCCTGCAGACACTTACCTGTTTTCTACCACACCATATGGCAGTTCTGTACCTGTTCCATACAGAAACACATGCTGCCACCTCATAAGCTTAATAAATAATAATATATTGGATAAGCAAAAACACCTTCCATTGTTGGGTCCTCACAATAACATTAGCATAGCTGGAAAATCCAGGTAACCAAGTTCCTAGGTCCTGTCTACTAGGCATGATTTAGAACCCAAAAATAGGGATTCGAAAATCTAATTGGGGGGGGGGGGGGATTTTTTTATTAGTAATAGAAAGAATTACAAAAAATTTCCCAAAAATTTATGCCAGCGCATTCTCATTCCAGATGGTTTTGGCCTACAACTCCCAGAAATCCAAACAGCTGGTAAACTGAAGGAGGGAGGGAAGGAGGGAGGGGGGTATTCTATTCTTGGAAGCAGCAAAAAAGGAGGAGGAGCCCCCCCTCGCTCCTCGCTGCCTCTCTCTCGCCCTGATCCTGAAGGAGTGAGGGCCCAAGTTTGCCCAGGCTGAGGGGAAAAGGAAGAGGCCTGAGGCTGTGAGGAATGGTGAGAGTTGAAGTCCAAAACACCTGGAGGGCTGAAGTTGGCCAGTCATGAAGCCTCTTTAAGGCTTGGCACGCTTTAGATCCTGGCAGGCAGGAGGGGCAGGGAGGGCCCCGTCTGCTCCTCCTCCTCTGCCAGGATCTAAAGCGCATTAAGCCTGGTGCGCTTTAGATCCTGGCAGAGGAGGAGGAGCAGACGGGGCCCTCCCTGCCCCTCCTCCCTGCCAGGATCTAAAGAGCATCAAGGCTTAATGCATTTGCTTATGATTTTGGAATTTCTGCTGTGCTTTCTGCAACCGAACTTGCCTATCTCAGATTGGCCTTTTTAGTCATCAACACGCTTGTAAAAAGCGTGGGATGAGCAAGGAAAGGAGGGGGAGGAAGCGAATCGCCTCCTCTTTCCCCTCCTTTCCTTGCCAATAAATCGGAGTATTGGCAAGGAAAGGAGGGGAAGGAGGAGGCGAGGCTTCCTCTCTTGCCCCCTCCTTTGGCCTTGCCAATCCTTTCCGGTTTATTGGCAGGGAAAGGAGGGAGGGCGACGAGAGAGTAGGAAGATGCCCCCCCGTGCCCCTCGCTGTCTCTCTCTAGCTTTGATCTATGGAGGGGGGCATTCTTCTCCTCTCTCGCCGCCCTGCCATAGGCGGGAGAGGAGGAGGAGGCCCTCGCTCGCTGATTGGCTAAAGGAAAGAAGGTGGTTTTATGGTACCACCTGGTCTCCATTAGCCAATCAGAAACCACGTCAAGTAAGGGCAAAGAAGCCATCCGACGTCCTTACGACACTTACACACCAGATACAAAAATGGTGCCGCAAAGTGTCATAAAAGAAAGGGTACTTCCGGGATCGCCGCGGCGATGCGTATAGACTAGAAAGTCCCATTACATACGAATCCCTTCCGATTTCATTTAATTTTCATAACTTTTTTCTCATGCCTACTGTCTACATTATGTGTGCACAACTTGTCCTTCTAGGTGTCATCAAACTCACCTTTAACATTCCTCTCCAAATCAGGATCAAGAACAGTGAAGACATTTTCATATTCACCATGCAGGATTTTGGCCTTTGTAGTCAACAGTAAATGTTTACCCAAGGGAATTGGCCTTTCTAGATAAGGTATAAGGAGCCGTAGTTAATCCATTACATGCAGCCTGCTATGTTCCTCCTTAATGCCCATAAAACCATTCCGGAGAGTGTCAAGGAGACATTTAGGTTTGCCCTAATCCAAAGCTATGTTACACGGGAAGCCCATCTCCCATGGGACCCACTCCCTCATTACTAGGAGTAAAACATGCCAGTCTAGACCATCATGGTCAGCTATATGAACTGACAATTCTTATCACATAACCCCTCTTGAGCCTCAAAATTAATGGAACCTACCAGGCTTGCCAAGGCCCAGATAGCAAGCCAAACCCACTGGACCACGATGAGGCTGAACTGGCCCTAACAATCCAGAGTGTTTGTTTGTGAGACAAGGGGCCCATCCACATGGGCCTACAAAACACACAACCATAATGTACGGATGGCATGAAAAACATGTGTTAAAATTGCATACAATTCAATACCGGGTAGAAAAATGCACTGCTAAGTGCTGTATGTCCCAGCACTTTCAATGAAATGAGAGTTCCTTGTGCTATGCTGATGTAGACTTCTCCAGCGCGTATCCTCATTTCAAAATTCAGCTGATGGAGGGATGTAAACATATAGAGCCAAGGACACACAAGTGGCTAAATGGAAGCATAAGAGGAAAACCATTCTCACTACACTATGCTGACTTCCTTTTTTTAAAAAATTAAAATTCTGCAACATCAACAGTATAAGGAAAATAGTTGGAAAATAAAATACAAGTGCAAGTAGCAGTAGACCATGCATTTAATTTTTTTAAGTCCCTCACCCCAGGAAAGCCATTATTATATAGAGATGGCAACGAGGCTAGTAGCAACAATTTAGTCTGGACAAATTTTCCATCCCGTATATCCTTCTCATTTCTCTTGATTATTTTTTCCATGAGCTTTTTCTGTCTTAGGAATCTCATTTCACACTTATCAAAGGCAGCATAATATCAAAACACCAATATATCAGCTGAAGTGTGGGGCTTTGAGCTTGATCTCAGAAAACATCACAGAATTACATGCTTCATAAGCATCTGCCACCTACATGCTTCCCCAAAGAGAAGCTCAAAGAACTTCTCTCAGAACCATTTCAGCAGAGATCCTAATTGATCCTCAAATTATATAAATCTTATTAATTAACATTGCTGTTGATTAAACCAATATCAAGTTCAGAATCCCAGATGTGTTCTTCCTCTTTTAGCTTCCCACTATAGCTCATTTGAAAGCAATCTGAAAGAGCCAAGTATGTGGCATAGTAGAAATTCAACAAAACTGTAGGATCTTTCTCCAAAATTGCCACTTAGCAAGTATTTGAATAATATAGTATCACGAAGTTTCAGCATCTATCCTCAAGTCTTCATCTGTCAAATGCCAATAATTCAATGGAAAGTATCCTCCTCTTTGTATTTCTCCCCTAGATAAAACATTTCTAAATAACAGGGGCTTTTAAAAGTAGGATAGTAATTTACCCAGTACACTGTAAGATTAAAAGCCATGCCCCTTTACAGTGACAGATGTTTAGTTAGAAAAAAATGGAGTGAAATAAGACAAAAGTTGACTAGAATATTATAACAGCTGTGGTGAGCAAACTCTCGTGTCACCTGCAGTAAGACTACTAAATAGTATACCATTCCTCTTCAATGCAGGCTGCACAGATAAACCCAGTTAAAGAAGGAGCATGTGATGGCCATGATGCTCTCCCATCAGAATAACTATCATCAATATCCCACCTTTTTCCCAGTGTGAGATTTAAAGTGACTTACAACCGGTAAAAATGCACAGTTGACAGCCATATAAAAGTTAAAATATAATTAAATCATAAAAGAAATGAAAACAAATCAAAATATAAACCATTTCAAAAGCACTAAGTCAGAGAAAGATCGGCAGGACCTGCATTTTTCCATAATCTATGAGATGGACCCTAAAGACAGTGTCACGATGCAGGGTCTCGGCCCAGCCCCTTAATCACACACACAGAGACGGTAATCAGCTATTTATTGAATAATAAAAAACAGGTGAAAAGGTAAATTGTCCATAAAAGTATCAAAGTTCAGTCAAAAAGGGTAAAGAGTCCGTAAGTAAAATCCAAAGGCAAACGTAGCAAAGACTCTGCAAAAACAATGCGGCCCCTTGGCGAGGCCCCCGACGCTCTAGGCTTCTGCGCCAATCTGTGCTACGGGATGTAGCGCTTCTCTGGCTCTCTAGGCTGCGGTGCCAATCTCTCCTGCTGGACTCAATGCTCCGTCTCCTATCAAAGCTCCGTCCTTGCCTCCCAGCACCTGGGTCACTATCTTCATGAGAGCCGAACTCCCTTTCAGCTTCCATGGGCTCATCCTCCACTGTTTCCCTGATCCTTTCCTGCGACCCGAAACCACCTGGTTTCTCATAATGATCGGAATCATCACTCTCAGGGTCAGCCTGAACTTCCCAGTTATCATAACCGTCAGGCCAAGCTCCCAGGCCAAGCTCTCTGTGGGAGAGGAAGGCCCAGCTAACTCATCAGCCCCTTCCTCCATGTCCTCATCAACTGCAGCTGGCCCGAATGCAAGTGGGACCCCCGGTGCTGCCCCCTGCCAACCAGGCACGAAAGGGAACTGGGTTGCTACACTATCCCCCCCTCAGGGCCCCTCCGAGGCCTCCCTCGAGGCTTGGGCTTGTCAGGATACTTGCAGTGAAAGCGGGCAACAATGTCCGGGGCGTGGACATCTCGTGCCGGTGTCCAAGAACGCTCTTCCGGTCCAAAACCTTTCCATTGAATCAAATACTCCAGCTTCCGGTATCTGATGCGAGCATCCAGGATGTCCTGGACCTCAAACTCCTCCTCCCCATCTCGCATCACAGGAGGGGGCGGCGGCTGCGTCACATCAGGCCGCACCCCCTTTGCCGGTCTCAGCAAGGAACGGTGAAAGACAGGGTGGATCTTCATGTCCGCCGGAAGCTGTAGTTTGAAAGCAACAGGCCCCACACTCTCCAACACCTTGTAAGGCCCCAAAAATCTCGCATCCAGTTTGCGACTAGGTCTCTGCGTAGGCAAATTCTTGGTAGACAGCCAAACTTTGTTTCCCACCTAGATCTCAGGACCCTCCTGGTGCCGCCGATCAGCCATCCGCTTGTAATCCGCTTTAGCTTGGTCCAGTTGAGTGCGCAGCATCTCTTGCATTGCCGTGAGCTCCTGTAGCCAATCTTCTGCTGCTGGCACATCTCCGGATTGGTCTACAGGAGGGTAGAACCTTGGGTGGTGTCCATAGTTTGCAAAGAAAGGAGTCTCTTTGATGGATTCTTGTGTCGCATTGTTGTAAGCAAACTCCGCCAAAGACAACAATGACGCCCAGTTGTTTTGCTGATAGTTTACATAGCACCGCAGATACTGTTCCAACGTGGCGTTAACCCTTTCGGTTTGCCCGTCGGTCTGGGGGTGATGAGCCGTAGACATCCGTGCCTCAATTCCCAATAGCTTCTGTACAGCCCGCCAGAACTGGGAAGTGAATTGGGTGCCCCGATCCGTCACCAAACTCTGTGGAAGTCCATGTAGCCGAAACACATGTTGCACAAACATATCAGTAGGCACCCCTACACATGGGATGAAGTGACTCATCTTGGTGAGACAGTCCACTACGACCAGAATCATGGTGAACCCCTTGGACTTGGGCAAGTCAGTGATGAAATCGGCTGAGATCATCTTCCATGGTGCGGATGGGGTTGGGAGCGGTTGGAGCAAACCGGCCGGCTTGCCCCCTTGCTTCTTGGCCCTCTGGCAGACAGGGCAAGTGCTAACGTAAGCTTCCACATCCTTCCACACCTTCAGCCACCAGAAGTCCCGCAGCACCAACTGTAGTGTCTTGAATAGCCCAAAGTGTCCCGCCGCCTGGCTATCATGGCAAAGTTTGAGAATGTCCTCTCTCTCAGGCCTGGGGGAAACATAGATGCAGTCACAACAAGCCATTTTTACTTGGAAAGGGAATTGCACCCCCTTGGTTAGCTGTTCTTGAACCCAAGGGTCTCCCTTCTGTTGAGCTTGAATTCGGTCACTCAGAGTTCTCTTGTCCCCTGGGTCTGGGTTGACCACCGGGGGTGGCGCAATGGCTGTGCCAGTGGCGGCAAAGTTCTCCGCTTTCAGCAGCCACGTCTCGGAAAGCCCTTCTCCTCCTCTGACATATTCTGGCTTCCGAGACAGGGCATCAGCTTGTTTGGTCTGCTTGGTGGTCACATAGTGGATGCGGAAATTGAATCTCTCAAAGAACAGAGACCATCTCTGCTGCCTCTGGTTCAATTTGCGCTGAGTCTTCAAGTGCTCCAAGTTCCGGTGGTCGGTGTGAACTTCCACCGGAAATTGGGCCCCTTCAAGCAGATGTCACCAAACTTCAAAAGCTACCTTAATGGCTAGGAGCTCCTTCTCCCAAATGGTATAGTTCCTTTCCGGCGCCGTCAGCTGCCGGAAATAGTAAGCACAGGGCAATAAGTCTGTCCCCTGCGGCTGTAGCAGGATTGCTCCCACTGCTACATCTGATGCATCTGCTTGCACAATGAAAGGGGTGCAGGGATTAGGATGCTGCAGAAGCGGCTGCGTGGTGAACAGCTGTTTCAACTTCTGGAACCCCGCATCTGCCTCCGATGTCCACCGGAACGACGCCTTTCCTCGCAAACACTGCGTGATGGGGTCGACCCACTTGGCAAAGTCCGGGATGAACTTCCTGTAGTAGTTGGCAAAGCCCAGGAATCTCTTAATGTCCTTTTTGCTGGCAGGAGCCTTCCAGTCTGCCACAGCTTGGACCTTGGTGTCATCCATGGCGATGCCGGTGGGAGAAATGCGATAGCCCAGGAAATCCACCTCGCGTAGATCAAATGCGCATTTCTCCAATTTGGCATAGAGACCGTGGTCTCTCAGCCTCTGTAGCACCTCCTTCACATGGCGGTCGTGGGTCGCCTGGTCAGGTGAAAAGATCAACAGATCGTCCAAATACACTGCCAGATAACGATCTAGCAAGTCCCGAAAGATGTCGTTCATGAAGTGTTGAAAGCAGGCGGGGGCATTACACAACCCGAATCCCATAACTCTGTATTCAAAACTTCCCCATTTGGTCTGGAAAGCGGTCTTCCATTCGTCGCCCTGACGAATCCGCACCAGATTGTAAGCACCCCTCAGGTCCAATTTGGTGAAGACTTTAGCTCCCCTCATCCGCTCCAACAACTCCGGGATCAGTGGTAGGGGGTAGCGGTTCCGAATCGTGATCTTATTGAGCTCTCGATAATCATTACAGAGCCGCAGCTCCCCGGATTTCTTCTTAACAAACAAGATCGGCGCCCCGGCCAAGGACTGGGAAGGTCGGATGAAACCCTTTAGCAGATTCTCATCCAAAAACTCCCGGAGAGCCTTTTGCTCGGGTTCCGAGAGAGGGTAGAGTCTTCCACGCGGGATGGGGGCTCCGGGCTCCAGCTCGATGGCGCAATCATAGGGTCGATGGAGAGGCAAGCATTCCCCCTCCTTCTCGCTGAAAACATCCCAAAAACCTGCATACTTTTTGGGCAAGGTAGCTGCTTGTTCCACCTCCTGAGCCTGGCAGGCCCTAGCCGTCATGCAATGTCCCTGGCAATGTTCAGAAGAAAACTGCAACTGCCTTCTGGCCCAGGAGATCTGCGGACCGTGAAGAGTTAGCCAAACGATTCCCAAGATTATCGGGAAATTGGACAACTTAGTTACAAGGAACGAAATGTCCTCTTTATGAGAGCTGGTCCATATCTTGGTAGGGGCAGTGTATTGTGTCACGGCCCCGGCTTTTAGTTGTCTTCCGTCGATGGTTTGTACGCCCTTGGGCTCCTTGAGATCATGGAACTGTAGTCCGGCAGACTTGGCATAGTCTGCATCAATGAAGTTGTTGGTGGCCCCTGAGTCGATCATGGCGTGCACCATCATCGGCCCCTTCTCCTGCGACCACAGGGCGACCATCACTAAGAACAATTGTCCAGTCTGGGGTTCTGGGGGAAGGTTAGCGACTGCGACCGAGTTAGAGAACCCATTTAAACTCGGCCGGCCCATTCCCCCGCCATCTGGATAGCCTCTTCAGCCTCCTGGGGCTCCTCGAAGGCGGCAGAGGCCCGGGGAGTCTTGCCGCGCGGCTTCTGGGGACATTCCTTAGAAAAATGGCTGGATCCCCCACAGTACCAGCACAAGTTTAGCCGCTGGCGCCGGGCTTTCTCGGCAGCATCCACCTTCGGCCTCACATGTCCCAGCTGCATGGGCTCCGGTTCATCCAAAGGCTGAGGAGCCGGCGCAAAGGGCCGGAACAGGGGACGACTGGCCCCCGTCTCCTTGCGACCGACCGGCCGCTCTCTGGACCCCTTGTCCCACCATCTCCTGGTCTGCAGTCCAGCCTCCACAAGAATGCTTAGGGTAATCACCTCTTCCAGGTCGGCAGGCCGGGTGGCCCCTCGCATGATCTCCTGCTGCATCTCTGACGACAAGCCTTTCATGTACTGGTAGCGCAGTGCAGCGGGGTTCCATTCTACTTGGGCAGCCAGCACTCTGAACCGGGAAATGTACTGGGACAGGGGCGTGTCTTTCATGGACAAACGATCCAGCTCCCTCTCCGCCAGCTCCGCGTTCACCGGGTCTCCCCAAGTCGTCTTGATAGCATCTAGGAACGCTCTCACAGTAGCCACTTGGGGGGAAGCTGCCCTCAGCTGTGTCATGGCCCAGGCTGCTGCGGTCCCTTCCAGCAGGGTGTAAACAAAGCCCACCTTGGCCTTTCGCTGGCGGAGTTCCATGTACATTTCACATTGTCCAATGAACACATTGACCTGGGCCGGGTTGCCACCAAACCGGCACGGAACAGTCAGGGAGGGATGGCGGCCTGCCCGGGCCCGCAAATCCACCACCTCCTGCTGTAGTTCTTGAATTTGTGTGGCGGTTAGCTGAGCCATCTTGCCGACTCGTCTCCGATGGCACCTTCCGCGTCCCGTGGTGTGAAAAAGGGGTTTGTGGAGTAGCTCGGCCAACTGTCACGATGCAGGGTCTCGGCCCAGCCCCTTAATCACACACACAGAGACGGTAATCAGCTAACTATTTATTGAATAATAAAAAACAGGTGAAAAGGTAAATTGTCCATAAAAGTATCAAAGTTCAATCAAAAAGGGTAAAGAGTCCGTAAGTAAAATCCAAAGGCAAACGTAGCAAAGACTCCGCAAAAACAATGCAGATCAAGGACTTGGTCCGTGGCAAGGAACAAGGCAAAGTTCACAAACAAGCCCAAGAGACTTCTTGGCAAGACCCGAGCCGGCAACCTGGCTCCGTGGAACTTCGCTCGCTTCACTCCCCTTAGAACAGAAGTGGCCGAGCTACTGAGGATCCTTTCCCACGGATCCTATACTTAATCCCCTTGGCGAGGCCCCCGACGCTCTAGGCTTCTGCGCCAATCTGTGCTACGGGATCTAGCACTTCTCTGGCGCTCTAGGCTGCGGTGCCAATCTCTCCTGCTGGACTCAATGCTCCGTCTCCTATCAAAGCTCCGTCCTTGCCTCCCAGCACCTGGGTCACTATCTTCATAAGAGCCTAACTCCCTTTCAGCTTCCATGGGTTCATCCTCCACTGTTTCCCTGATCCTTTCCTCCGACCCGAAACCACCTGGTTTCTCGTAATGATCAGAATCATCACTCTCAGGGTCAGCCTGAACTTCTCAGCTATCATAGCCGTCAGGCCATTCATCATCCCAGGTCAAGCTCTCTGTGGGAGAGGAAGGCCCAGCTAACTCATCAGCCCCTTCCTCCATGTCCTCATCAACTGCAGCTGGCCCTAATGCAAGTGGGACCCCCGGTGCTGCCCCCTGCCCCCCAGGCACGAAAGGGAACTGGGTTGCTACAGACAGGGTCCTGATTCCTCTCACTTCAAGCTCATCCCTCATCAAGTTGATTAAATTACTCTATTTATTTATTTATTTATTTATTTCGGGATTTTACCCCGCTCTTCTCAACCCCCAAGGGGGGACTCAGAGCGGCTTACAGTACGGCACAATTCGATGCCCACATAACAATATAAACCCCAAAACACTTCAACAATTAAAATACATTAAAATACATTAAAATACAACTACATTAGCACCATACACATTCACTCTGGATTAAAACAATGTTCAGTCCATAAAAACATTGGCCATAATCACCCACTTTAATTAAAAACCAATCTAAAATGCTGCCTTGTGCTGGTGTACGAATGCCTGGTCCCACAGCCAGGATTTTACTTTTTTCCTGAAGGCCAGGAGGGATGTGGTGGATCGTACATCAATAGGAAGTGCATTCCACAGGTGGGGAGCCACCACCGAGAAGGCCCTATCCCTCGTCCCCACCAGCCTCATCTGAGATGTAGGCGGGAGCGAGAGCAGGGCCTCCCCGGATGATCTTAGATTACGAGGTGGGACATAGCGGCTGATGCATTCGGACAAGTAAGCTGGGCCAGAACCGTATAGAGCAGTGGTTCTCAACCTTTTTAATGCCGTGACCCCTTAATACAGTTCCTTATGTTGTGGTGACCCCCAACCATAAAATTATTTTTGTTGCTCCTTCGTAATTGTAACTTTGGTACTGTTATGAATCGTAGTGTAATTATCTGATATGCGGGATGTAGTTTCATTGTTACAAATTGAACATAATTAAAGAATAGTGATTAATCACAAAACAATGTTTGGGGAGTATGGATAATAGGATTTGCAATACTTTCAACCGATTCAGCTCTGTTTTCCACAGATCATTGACATCCCACCCCCCATGAATGACAGATCTGGACCAGACTTGGCACAAAGAACCTCAATGACCTACAGAAAATACTGGAGGGAGTCGGGAGGAATTCACAGTGATTTAATAATAATAGGATCCTAGAGACTTGCAAGAGACCTCCAAAGGCCATCCAGTGTAACCCCCTTCTGTCTTCCTGCAGGAAAAGCACAATCAAATCAGATGGCCATAAAACCTCTGCTTAATAATAATAATAATAATAATAATAATAATAGGATCCTAGAGTTCAAAGAGACCTTGCGAGGGCCATCCAGTCCAACCCCCTTCTGCCTTGATGCAAGAAAAGCACAATCAAAGCACACCTGACTGTTGGCCATTCAGACTATGCATAATAATAATAATAGGATCCTAGAGTTGGAAGGAACCCCAAAGGCCATCCAATCCAACCCTCTTCTGTCATAAAGGAACACGATTAAAGCACTCCCAACAAATGACCACTCAGCCTCTGCTTAAGAACAACATCAACAACACAATCTTAAGGTGGGAGAGACATCCAAAGGCTATCCAATCCAACCTCCTTCTTGCATAAGGGAAATGCACAATCAAAGCACTCTTCACAGATGGCCAGTCTGCTTCTGCTTGATGATGATGATAATGGTGATGATTATAATAATAATAATAGGATACTAGAGTTGGAAGATACCCCCAAAGGCCAACCAGTCTAACCCTCTTCTGTCATAAAGGAACACAATTAAAACCCTCCCAACAAATGAGTTGAACAAGAAGGAGCCACAGGAAAAAGAGAAGCCATGAGGGGAGAAAAGAAGGAAGGGAGGAAAATGAAAGGGAAGGAAGGGGAGGAAGAAGAAAAGGAGAGTGGGAGGGAGGGAAGGAGGAAAAATGGAAAGGAAGGAGGGACAGGAAGGAAGGGAAGGAGAGAAAGGAGGGAAGGGAATGAAGGAAGGAGAGAGGGAAGGGAAGGAAGGGGGAGGGAAGGAAAGGAAGGGAGGGAAGGAGGGAGGGAAAGAAGGAAAGAAAGGGGAAGAAGGGAGGGAAGGAGGAAAAGGAGGGACAGGAAGGAAGGAAAAGGAACAAAGTGAAGGATGGAAAGGAAAGGAAAAAGGGAAGGAAAGAGGGAAAGAAGGAAAGGAAGGGGAAAGAAGGGAAGTGAAGACAGGAAGAAGGAAGGAGGGAGGGAAAGGAAGGGAAGGAAAGAAAGGAGGGAGGGAGGAAACGAATGAGTTGGAGGAGGAGAAAGAAGGGAGCAGGATGCAGCAGGGGAACGGGAGACTAAAACTAAAAACTTATTTCTGCCTCTCTTTCTTTCTTCCTTCCTGCAGTGAAGGAAGGGAGGCAAGAAAGAAAGAGCTGGCGAAGAAGGGAGCAGTCTCCCTCCTATCCTCCCCCCTCCCACCTGCTTGCTGCTTCCTTCGGGGCATCTTGGAGGAGGAGGCAAGGAAAGCCGGGGAAGGAAGCAGCCGAGAGGAAGAAGGCTGCTTCTGCTGGCAGCGGGCAAGGCAAGGACTTTAGGAGCCCACCCACCGTCCTCCTTCTCTTCCTCCCCTTCCTCCTGCTCTTCAGTTTTAAAGCAGCAGCGGCGCGGCTTTAGGCTGACCGTGGTTGTTTCCGCTGCCGCTGTTTCAGCTGAGGAAGAAGGAGAGGAGGGGGACGGTGGGTGGGCTTCTAAAGCCCCTCTCCCCCCTGCTTGCCAGCAGAAGCAGGTGCAGAGACCAGGCAAGGGGGGGGACTGGGGAGCCTTTGTCAGCCCCACCAAACAGGGGTGCCTTCTCCTTCTTTTCACTCCTACAAGATAGGCAGGCGGCTGCTCGCCCAGCTCCCAGCCCCTTGTTCTTTCTGCCGTTGCCACGGGGCGGCCCCGCCCACAGCCTTGGTTGGCCGAGGTCTGCAAGGCTTTTTCCTACCAGCGCCCAGGCAAGGGAAGACGAGGCCTAGCGAGAGGCCTGTCCTTTGCCTGGAGGGGGAGGGGAAACCACCCCGCAGTTGCAGCAGAGAGAAGGGGCTGGCGCCGGTTGAACTGGGCCCGCCTTGAAGAGCGCGCCTTGCCTGTCCCGCACTGGGCCCTGCAAGGCTGAGGGCTGCAAGGATCCCTTCCCGCAGACACCCAGGCAAGGGAAGGCGAGGCCTGGTGAGCGGTGCCTGCACGAAGCGGCCACCCGCCCACCTTGCAGGAATGAAAAGAAGGAGAAGGGATCCTCCTCTTTGGTGGGGCTGACAAAGGCTCCCCAGTCCCCTCCTCACCTGGTCTCCGCACCCACCTCACACGAGGAATGGCAGGCAAGCCACCCCTGAGTGTCCATCCGCACCAAGGGGCCACTGGGCTTGCGGGGGAGGAGGCTGGGAGGCCAGAAGGCCCGTCACACTCCATCCCTCAAGCCCCGCTTGCAGCTTCTCTTTCAGGCGCGGGTGCTGGCTGGCTCTTTGGCTGCCGGAGGTTGCCCGGCGGCCATTCCAGGGATACAAAGGAGGCGGGGCCAAAATGAGGTAGTCCCGCGACCCCTCAAAAATGGCCAGGCGACCCCTCTGGGGGTCGCGACCCCCAGGTTGAGAACCCCTGGTATAGAGCTTTAAAGGTCAAAACCAGCACTTTGAATTGAGCCCGGAATTGGACAGGCAGCCAGTGGAGCTGACACAACAGGGGGTGGTATGCTCCCTGTATGTAGCTCCCTTTAGCAATCTGGCTGCCGCCCGCTGACTAATTGCAATTTCGAACTGTCTTCAAAGGCAGCCCCACGTAGAGTGCGTTGCAGTAATCTATTCGGGATGTGACCAGAGCGTGACGACCGTAGCCAGATCAGACTTCCCAAGGTACGGGCGCAGCTGGCGCACGAGTCTTAACTGTGCAAAAGCTCCCCTGGCCACCGCTGAGACCTGGGGTTCCAGGCTCAGCGATGAATCCAGGATCACTCCCAAGCTGCGAACCTGCGTCTTCAGGGGGATGTGTAACCCCATCCAACACAGGCTGTAACCCTATGCCCTGTTCGGCCTTGCGACTGACCAGGAGGACCTCTGTCTTGTCTGGATTTAGTTTCAATTTGCTAGCCCTCATCAAGTCCGACACAGCAGCCAGGCACCGGTTCAAGGTCTGGACAGCCTCCTTGGTGACAGGTGGGAAGGAGTGACAGATCTGGACATCATCTGCGTACAGATAACACCTTACTCCGAAACTCCGAATGATCTCTCCCAGCGGTTTCATGTGGATGTTGAATAACATCGGGGACAGAACTGAACCCTGAGGGACTCCACAGGACAACGGCTGTGGAGCCGAACAGGTGTCACTCAATGACACCTTCTGGGTACGACCTTCCAGGAAGGATTGGAGCCACTGCAGAGCAGTACCGCCAAGCCCCATGTCTGCAAGGCGACCCAGAAGGATACCGTGGTCAACGGTATCGAAAGCCGCTGAGAGGTCCAGCAGCACCAACAGGGACACACTCCCCCTGTCCAGTTCCCGGCGTAGATCATCTACCAAGGCGACCAAGGCTGTTTCAGTACCATGTCCCGGCCTAAAGCCAGACTGTGCCGGATCAAGATAATCAGTGTCTACCAAGAACCCCTGGAGTTGCAAAGCCACCACACATTCCATGACTTTGCCCAAATAGGGGAGATTGGAAACTGGCCGATAGTTCACTAATTGAGTGGGGTCCAGTGATGGTTTTTTCAACAGCAGTTTTATAACAGCTTGCTTTAAGCTGGCTGGAATTTTGCCCCCTGTAAGGAGGCATTAACCCCACCTTCACCCACTCTGCCAAACCCCTCTGGCTTCCTTTATCAGCCAGGATGGGCAGGGGTCTAGGATGCATGTAGTGGGCCTCGCCTCTCCAAGGATCTTGTCCACATCCTCGAGCTGAACCAATTGAAACGAATCCATTAAAACCGGACAAGCAGATGCTCGTGTCACATCCTCAGAGACTGCCGTTAAAGTGGTATCGGAACGGATCAGCGCCACTTTATCCGCGAAGGCCTTAGCAAATTCTTCACAGCGTACCACCGAGCCTTCAGGGATCTCGCACTGTGGCGGATTTAAAAGACCCCTAACGACTCGGAACAGTTCCGCTGGACGGTTCTTCGCGGCAGCCACCTTGGCCGCGATAGATGTTTTCTGTGCAGCTTTTGTTGCTGCGTCATAAGTCCTCAAAAAGGGGACCAGGCGCGCACGAGCTGATCTGCTCCGCTTCCGCCACACGCACTCTAGCCTCCTCTTTTTTCGCTTCATTGCTGCCAGCTCCTCAGTAAACCAAGGAGCTGGTTTATCTCGGTTACTCAAGAGGGGGCGTTCTGGAGCGATCGTGTCAATAGCCCTTGTCATCTCCCTGTCCCAGAGTGAGACAGGGTCACTTACCGAGGAGGCGGGAAAATCCCCAAGAGCCGTCAGGAATCCATTCGGATCCATAAGTCTCCTGGGGCGGACCATTCTAATAGGTCCACCACCCCTGCGGAGGTGGAAAGGGACAGTGAGTCTAAACCTGATCAGGTGGTGGTCGGTCCATGGCAAAGGAATGATGGTCAGTTCCTCCACTCCGCCACTCTACACTAAACCCTTATCCTGGGGCTGATCTGGTATGGTGTATACTGGATCACTCCTGGATAGTTTACTTACCTCCCCCCCCCACCCTCCAAACACACACCCCAGTTGACATACAGGTGGGATGGAGTCCTGATTGTCCAGCCTCACTTAATCTGGTTCAGTGCTACCAGATAACCATTCTTACAGTCTCTTCCTGTTCTCCTTGTGATGGTAGTCTCTGGGTACAGCATAAGTTCTGCTTGTCAGTCTTTCCCTGGAGTAATGTTGTCCAGGGGCCCAGAGCTATGAGAGAGGGGAAGTGGAAGAGGATGATTATGCCTCTCCTCTGCAACCTCTTTTCCCTAATCATCCTGACCAACATCTGCCTAGGTGATGAGCAACCAGCAAGACCATCTGTTGCCAAAAAGAAAGGGGGGGGGGGAGAGAGAATGGAAGGGGACTGTAAGTGCCATCACATATTCCTGGGCCACGTGAGTCTGGGGACATGGCCATAAAAACAGTTGCTTCTCGTTCTATTTGGATCCAGCCTAACTATTTACATGGATCCAAAATCACAGCATTCAGGGGCAGAATTTGGGGCAATTTGCAACTTTGGCTAACATGATTCAAAGGCACATTAAGCAGCTTTGCATTAACTTGGATCAACTATATGTGATGTGTAGACACCACAGAGGTGATTCAGGTGCATTTTTTACCAAGTGATCAGGACAGATGTACCTAGATCATACAGTGGAAACGTTTTGATAACATTCATTTTAAAGCCTGATGTATAAATTTCCTATCAGATGTGAGTTTCCAGCTCTGCCCTGAGAAGAACTGAATGACTGAATCTTACAGGGATTCCCTCTTATTACAAGATATTAACCCAGAGGACATGTCAAATGCTTCTTACATAAAAATCTGGCAGTCCACAAATCTTATAAGTATTCTTTATTGCTTTAATTTTAATTTCACCCAGTTAGCTTAGGTCTTAACCAAACACGACACTATTCAAGCAATTAGCAAATGTTGGGATGTAGAGCAAGGAGAGTTAATGCCCCCATGCCATTTTCACTTTGCAAATTGACATACACACAAACACATATATGCTGTTTACACACCAAGAATGTAATTCTCCAATAAGTTTCACCTCACAGGAAGCAACAAATCATTTTACCAATTTTCTTCCCACTTCAAGAAGGTTTTTGAAGTCTATTGAAAATTTGGAACTTATTCTATAGAAAATTCACACATGGTTCTTTTGTACAGAAAATAGTATTTGCATTCATAAAATTATATTTTTATGAAGAAATATTAATTCATGCACGAAAAAAGAATTTTCTTTCAGAGAAAAATAATTGTTTATGCAAAATTACCCACGTGCCAATTTTCCACAGAATAAGTCCCAAATACAAGATTTCCTGCATCAAAAATATCTTTTTTTTAAAAATCAACAATATAAAGAAAGTGGAGTAAGGGGTGAGGGTTGGAGTAGAGAAGTGTAGTTACATAAAACAAAATAATATTTCCATAATAAATGATAGAAAGAAAGAATGTAAAAAGCACAATAAGTAGAAAACATCGGATGTGGAGAGAGTGGGAGTCTGGTAACTAATTTGTGGAATCAGTGATTGGGGCAAACAGCTTTTTGTCCATTTTCATCACCCCTGACTCTCTTTATCTTCACAGAAAAACTCCATACATAGATATAACAAGGTCAGCACAGTTAGAGAATGACAATAGTGGCTTTCAGAGAGTGTAGGTCTTTGCCTTGTTCAAAATTGATATTTTGACAGCCCTGGAACAATTGGATCAATGTTGCTAAATCTCACAGATCTGGTGGGGTTGCTGTGGAAGGAAGTTTTTAAAAATACAGGGAAAAAAGAAGCAGTATGACTCTATAGAGCAGTGGTTCTCAACCTGTGGTTCTCAACCTGTGGGTCTCTGGGTGTTCTGACCTACAACTCCCAGAAATCCCAAGCAGTTTACCAGCTGTTAAGATCCACTTAGGCAGAAAAAAATGGAATGCAAAGATACAGAATGGGGGACGCATGGCTCGAGAGCAGTATGTGTGAAAAAGATCTTGGAGTCCTTGTGGACAACAAGTTAAACATGAGCCAAATATGTGATGCGGTGCCTTAAAAAGCCAATGGGATTTTGGCCTGCATCAATAGGAGTCTAGTTTCTAGATCTAGAGAAGTCAAGCTATCCCTCTGTTCTGCCTTGGTTAGACCACACCTGGAATATTGTGGCCAATTCAGGGCACCACAATTGAAGAGAGATATTGACAAGTTGGAATGTGCCCAGAGGAGGGCAACTAAAATGATCAAGGGTCTGGAAAACAAGCCCTATGAGGAGCAGCTTAAAGTTCTGGGTATGTTTAGCCTGAAGAAGAGAAGGCTGAAAGGAGACATGATAGCCATGTATAAATATGTGAGAGGAAGTCATAGGGAGGAGGGAGCAAGCTTGTTTTCTGCTGCCCTGGAGACAAGGATATGGAACAATGGCTTCAAACTACAAGAAAGGAGATTCCATCTGAACATTAGGAAGAACTTCCTGACTGTGAAAGCCGTTTAGCAGTGGAACTCTCTGCCCTGGAGTGTGGTGGAGGCTCCTTCTTTGGAAGCTTTTAAACAGAGGCTGGATGGCCATCTGTCAGGGGTGCTTTGAATGCAATTTTCCTGATTCTTGGGGGGGGGGGCAGCATTGGACTGGTTGGTCCAACTCTATGATTCTATTATTCTATTTCAGGGAGTTGAAAGTCAAAACATCTGGGAACCCATGGACTGAGAACCCATGGGGGTTAAATACAAGGCTTTGTCAGTAGGATCCAAGGTGAGGAGGAAAGATGCACTTTGGACATACAGTAAAAAGTGATGTAATCCAAAAAGCATTGCAATCTACTTTCAATCTAAAAGTATTGAAAAAGGCTTTTTTCAGCACATACCATGTTTGATGTCAAAAAGAATCAATATAGAGTGTTGATAGCCCACAGACAGTAGCAGCAGTGAATTAAGTGGTGGGTGGCAGAAGGTGAAGTGACAGACAGCAGTCTTGGCCCAAACCCATTTCCATAATAATCTCCGCCAGTATGACCTCTGCCATTTGCACAGCAATGGTGTCAGTCAAAGGATTCAGGTCCCTTCCTACCCTGTAGGTGATACTCAAGTAACTCTAGAGCAATTGAGTCAATGCTTCTAAACTTCATTAGAATAATGGAGCTGCTTTAGAAAAGGGGTTTTAAAGGGACATCATAGTCAGGAGCAGAATGGATTCAGAACTTCTCAAACTAAGCAATCATTCCCTACATCTTCAGGAGGATATTAACAATGAAGAGTCTCAGACAAGAAACCAGCAACAAGGGTTACTGCATGCCAAGGAAAGAATCAAGGTAACCACTGACTACCACAGGAAGAGAAGAAACTTGCTGTTGATTGGGGACTTGTTGCTGATGGGTATAAAGCAAGGGTGGGGAACACTTATCCAAATGACCCTTAGCAGGAAAAAGGTCCCCCAACCCTGACATAGAAGTATGTGTGTCAGCCTGCAAAGTTGAATTGGAAAATGGGCTGTCTTCTTGGGACACACATCCAGGATGTCACAGACAACTTACCCAGACTCATCAAGAGAACAGATCATTACCACTTTCTCCTTATTCGTGTGGGTACCAGTGACATGGCCAAGTGCATTCCACCTCTGTCTATGAAGTTTTGGACAAGAAGCTCAAGGGATTAGAAGCATAAGCAGTATTGTCAGTGCTGCCAGTATAGAAAAAAATGGGAAGGAAATAACAGTTGTAAGAAGTTTGTCTTTTGGGACCATGGTCTTAGGTAGAGGACCACCAGCCAAAAATAGGTTGCACCTCAGAATGACTTAGAAGAATACTTTCAGCAGTAGCATGGAAATCTGATCAAGGGGGCTTTAAACTAAATCACTGATGTGTTGGAAATGATAAGTCAATATTCAGTACAAAGACAAGCCTTTAAACCAAATGATGTGAATTTTAAGAAGTATATAGACAAGTTGGCTCAGGTTCAAAAATGGCAAACAAGGGGGATAAGAGATACAGAGAACAAAGCATATGAGAAAGATTGAAGGAGCTGGGCATGGGCAGCCTGATGAAGAGAAGGAGTGACGAGTGACAAGATGATACATTTTTAAATACCTCAGGGGCTGTTCCAGAAAGGAGGGGCAGACATCTTATTTTCTGCCACAGAAGTAGGACCAAGTCTAATAACAACCATTTTTATTGATTAGCCAGTTGGCCTTATCAAAAACAGACAGTGTAAACACAACATACAACATACATCTAGTCCTCTTAAAATAAAATACAAATATATACTGTAGGTATTTGTCAACTTAAAACCTATGTAGCTTAGCCGTAGATACATGCATCAACTATCCTCATCTCCCCTACACTCCACCCCAATCTGATCTATGTACTCTGATCTCCTTTTAGCAGCTTTAAACAAATAGAAGGCAACTTTTGTTACCAAGGCTAATAATTTATAGTTACAGGGGAGTAGTTTCAACTAGATAAGTCTCACTACACACAAGGGTACTTGTCCTCAGACACAATATACACAAAAAGAGCTGCACTGAATATAAAGTAATCCAAATAACAATAGCATCAATGGTGCGGTGTATCCATATAGGGCAAATCAACCGCTATCCCCCCACTCAATCAGGAATCACATGAAAACGGGGGGCGAAGGGTCACCCCAGCAGGTCCATAGGGAGAATATCCCGTAGGTCCAGACCAACCCCCAGAGGAGAGCAGGCAACCCTTGTGATAAGAGAACGTCCCGCAAAAGGCCCCACCCAAGGAGGAAGGGGGGCCCGGTAGCCGCTTGTGTCCCAAGAAAACAATATATCAAATCATATATCAAATCAGCAATAACCACATACGCCAGTCCAGCCCTATGAAGGCCTCAAATGAGGTCCCCAGTTGGGGCAGCCGCTCCGGATGGACAGGGGATGGGTGTGTACTCCATGAACTGGAGAGCACCGGGGCGAGGCCGCGAGGAGAAGCTCCGGCGGCGTGGGCGGCGATCCGTCCTGCACGCGGCTCCCTGGGGATGGCGTCAGAGGTAAACAAGGCGCCCAGCGATGACGTGGACGTACAGCGCGGCTGCGGAGTCGTGGAGGGCGGAGTTCCGTTGTGCGTGCTGACGTATGCGGAAGCTAGATGCAGTGTCGTCCGGGCAGTGGCAGTGAAGCCCCGTTTAAAGGGCTATACACAAAACGCAAAAAATAATAATCCAGGCCAAATGGCTAGGGGGTGGTGTCCCGGTCCCGGAGGGAGACCCCCATCGCAGAAACCGGGGAGGGGATGGCCGTCCGCGTCCCCTGCGTGGTCCCGAGTGGCCGTGGGCGGACGCGGTCGTCAGATACATTGTTCAGAAAGCACACCAAGATGCATGGATATATAAAATTTCATATGCAGTTTATTCAGGCCACAGGAATGCTGTAAGCCTCTGGCGAAAATGGATCGCCACAACACCAATACAACAAGGCCAGTCAATACTCATAAGTAGACCCAGCGGGGGGGCTGGCTGCACCCTCCGCCGTGGCACCCACGCCAACGGGTGATATCCTGGTTTAGAGAAGGACCCTAAATCCCGTTTTGCTGTTCATATTTTAGCTTCGTCAGGGCGTTTGTGGTGGTACATATACTCATGGCATTGGTGGTACATTCAACCTCTAATCGGCAAGTAAATACAAATATACTAAGTGACAGCAACAGGACAAAGTTCAGTATACAGTAAATTACAGAATGAACTACTTGGTTTACATCGCCAAATAGATACTCACCAATATCAGGTAAACTTATAGCATCACAGATAGTGGATGGATTCCACCAGATCACAATCGACCCAAAGGTAGGTTTGCAAAAACCCAGGGGTTTAAGTACTCAAAGCAGAGCAGGTAGTGCAGGCAATTAAAGGGAACAACACACCCCATCCAATGGAAAAGGGATGCACCATGTCAAGTGATCAATGTTGGAATATTTAATGCCTCATTGAGGCCAGTGGGTGTCTCGCTGGACAAGAGGATAATCCATCTGGATTCTGCCCTAATGAGGGCAGAATGCAAGTCCCCATGCTCGCGAGTGTGCACCTTCTCAAGACCCATGCAGGTAAAGGAGTCGAAGGCATGTTTCTGATCCGCAAAGTGTTTATAAAGAATTGAGTCAGTGGCTCCATTCTTGATCTTGGACCTATGTTCAATGACCCTAGTCCGGAGTTGTCGGCCGGTCTGGCCCACATAAACGTACCCACATGGACAGACCAGGACATAAATTAAATTGGTGGAAGCACATGTGAAGAAGCAGCGAATATCGAATGTCTTAGCCTTCACCCTATTCTGGATAGTGAGCGAAGTGCTGACTTGCTTGCAAACACTGCAAGATCCACAAATTTTGGTCCCTGGCTTGAAGGCACTGGTCGGATATGGCTTATGCTGATGGTTGGAGTGTACTAGGATATCCCTGATGGACCTAGTCTTTTTGTAGGCCACCATGGGAGGGCTCTCCAAGCCTGGGATGCCCGCCACGATGGGCCAATGCCGCTTAACTATGCTGGTTATGAGGTGTGAATGGGGAGTGTATGTCAATGGCCATACTACTCTAGTGTCATGGATGGGTTTCGTCTTGGGCCGGAGTAGAGTTTCCCTAGGGACTCGACTGACCTTGCTGCGGGCTTGGGCAAGAGTGCTGGCAGGGTAGCCTCTCTCGGATAAATCAGTAACCAATTTATTGGCTGCTGATTCGTAATCCTGCTGGTGGGATGAATTACGCTTAATGCGTAGCAATTGGGAATACGGAAGATTGTTACGTAATGAGTGTGTGTGGTGACTCTGGAAATGTAAGAGAGAGTTCCTGTCGGTGGGTTTCTTAAAAGTACTAACCTTAATGGCTCCCTGGTGGACAAAAACATTGACATCCAAAAAATGGACACAACTTGTACTGGGCTCAAATGAAAATTTTATGGACATGTGCCAACTGTTAAGCCATCTGGCAAATAACGCCAAATCTGTGTCCCCCCGTAGGATCATGAAGACATCATCAATATATCTCCAATACTGTTTGATCTGTGGTGCCATGGAGGTGGGGGTGTCCAGGGATAAATGTGTTTTTTCTAGTTGCGCCATGAAAAGGTTGGCCACCGACGGGGCTACAGCTGAGCCCATGGCAACACCACTGGTCTGGATATAGAATGTGTTCTCAAAGGCAAAAAAATTATAATCAAACACGCAGTCGAGCATCTCGAGCAAAACGTGTGAAGGTGGACGTCTAGGACTGGGTCTGGAGTCAAGTGTGTCAAGGATAATGTGCCTGGCCTCCTCCAGAGGGATGTTGGTGTAGAGGGATGAAACATCAGCTGTGGCCAAAACATCACCTGGCAGGATGCGAAAATTTTCCACTTTGGAAATAAAGTCCATAGTGTCCCTTAAGTAATGGGGGGTGGCCACAACGAAAGGTTGTAGGAAAGAATCGAGGTAACGGGCCAGAGGTTCGAGAAGACCCCCCGAGCCAGAAACAATAGGTCTGCCACGCGGGGGTCTCTCAGGCTTGTGTATTTTTGGGAGAATGTAGAAAAGGGGGACACGGGGATGTTTTTGTATTAAGAACTCCCCGGTCCTAGGTTCCAGGTGTCCCATAGTCACATGGTGGTAGATGATATTGGTGATAGTCCTCGCAAAGCGCGATGTGGGGTCCTGGGGTAAAGGTCGATAAAATTGGTGGTCACTAAGCTGCCTGTGTACCTCGGCTACATAGTCCCTGGTGTTAAGGCACACAATGGCTCCACCCTTGTCCGCCTGTTTCCACACCAGATCGGGGCGGTTTCCCAATTCCTGCAATATCGAAACATCATCTTTAGACATGTTGGAATGTGTGTGGTCTCCATGGTGATCAAGCCGTGAGATCTCTTCTAGGACCATCTTTTCAAACACACGGACATTGTCCGAGACTTGGTAGGGAGTAAACGTGCTTTTATTAACAAATTTTCTGTCATGGTTATCAATATGAGCAAATTCGGATGGAGGATTGTCTTGCTTAAAGAACTCTTTGAGCCTGATGCTGCGGAATAATCCTGCAACATCCTTCCTAATGGTGATATCAGAGCATGCCGGGGTCATAACAAATGAGAGGCCCTTATTCACCAGCTCCATCTGCTTGGCAGAGAGGGTGACGTCAGAAAGATTAACTATTAGGTGGGCTTCTTTTGCGCGGGGCCCCTGCGAAATTTTTTTTGTCTACTCTTCTGTGAGGGCTTACGGTCTCTTAGATTATATCCTGAGGACCCCGTAGAGTTATCTGACTGGACTCCCGGGTCGTCATTCGTACTCCTAGAGTGGACATTCTCGTTAGAGAATCTGACACCTCTACCAGAGAGTCTGTCAGAGGAGCTACGTAGTACCTTGTAGACTCTGTTGTTTTTATAATCCTCTTTGTCCCGATTAAGTTTGGACAGCTTCTCCTTCTTAATCTCTAAGTGTAATTTCTTACACTGTTTCTGTATTTCTTCCAGATCTACAGGTTTGAGTAGGGTCCCTAGTTGTTGCTTCATGTCAGTAATCTCATCTTTAAGTGCTTGGGCCTCAACAGTGGTCCTTTGCACAATTAAAGTCATCAGATCCCTGGAACAATTGTCCAGGATCTTATTCCATGTATTCAGAAAATCCTCATCGTCCAAATAGATCCCAGGGGGTAAATTAACTCTCATTCCTCTGGGGATCATAGCTGCCCTTATGTATTCAGATAAGGCTGCAGCATTTAATTGGACTCTCACAAGTCTACGTTCCTTTTCTGTTAGATCAAATATGGTAGTATCCTGGCCCTGGTCTGTCTCTGAAGTACTGGCCTCACCGGGGTCATACAGTGACCATACTTTGGTAATATTCTCTCTGTCAGCATCAGTGAAAATACTAGTCGAAGTGGATTCCATCTTGAACCCTAAATTAGATAAGTCTCACTACACACAAGGGTACTTGTCCTTAGACACAATATACACAAAAAGAGCTGCACTGAATATAAAGTAATCCAAATAACAATAGCATCAATGGTGCGGTGTATCCATATAGGGCAAATCAACCGCTATCCCCCACTCAATCAGGAATCACATGAAAAGGGAGGGCGCGAAGGGTCACCCCAGCAGGTCCATAGGGAGAATATCCCGTAGGTCCAAAGGGGCGGGAAGGGGGGAGGGAAGAAGAGGAGAGCAGCGCGCGCAGCTGCATGTGTGCGAGGCAACGGCGCGAGCGTCCCCTTCATCAACCGCCACTGAGGAGGAGGAGGAGAAGGGAGGGAGGAGTAGGAGTAGGAGACCTTCCTTTCTTTCCTTCCTTTCCTGGTGAAGCAGCTGGGGCCTTCTCTCTCCCTCCTTTTCCCTCTCTCTCCTTCCTTCCCCTCCCCCCTCCTCCTCCCCAAACAGTCCCGGTTTCTGGAGGAGTGGCCCCCTCCTCCCCCCGCCAAGGCCAGCAAATGAACTCGGTGCGGGCCGCCAACAGGAGACCCTGGCGAGTGTCCAGGCTGCGCCCAGTGCAGCAGCCTCCGCCGCCTCCCCTGCCGCCACCTCCCTCGCCGCTGCCGCCTCAGGCCCAGCAGCAGCAACTGCCTCCACAGCAACAACAACAGCAGCAGCAACCCCAGCCCCTGCAACTGCCGCCCCCTCCTCCTCCACTACCGCCCCTGGAGAGGAACAATAACAACGCTGCCGCAGCAGCCGCCACCGCCGCTGGGGAATGGGGTAAGGAGAAGAACATTGTCTGCTTTGGACTGGAATATATGAGGGCCCTTCCACACAGCCCTATATCCCAGAATATCAAGGCAGAAAACCCCACATTGTCTGCTTTGGACTGGAATATATGAGGGCCCTCACAGCCCTATATCCCAGAATATCAAGGCAGAAAACCCCACCTTTTTGGTTTTGAACCGGGATATGTAGCAGTGTGGACTCAGAACCCAGTTCAAAGCAGATATTGTGAGATTTTCTGCCTTGATATTCTGGGATATATTTTGAAATCTAACAAAACAACAACAACCCTGAAATTCAAAGCACTTCTGGGCCCGTTATCTGGTTTGGACTGGAATATATGAGGGCCCTTCCTCACAGCCCTATATCCTAGGACGGCCTAGCAGGATGCCGAGCCCTCCACCTCGCTGCTCCTGCCCTGCCGCACATGCCCGTGAGTGCCCCCCCCCCCGTGAGTGCCCCCGCCCCGAGAGTGGCCCCGCCCACTGCTGTGGCCCCCAGGTGATCAGTGTCCGAATTCCGGCCCTTGGGCCGGTAGAAGTTGGACAGCCCTGGACTATAGAATGTTGTTTCATGTGCAGAAAATGCTGTTTTCTGTGTTGTTGAAGACTTTCATGGCCAGAATCACTGGGTTGCTGTGAGTTTTCAGGCTGTAGGGACATGTTTCAGGAGCATTTTCTCCTGACATTTCACCCACATCTATGGCAGATATCGGCAGAGATTGTGAGGTTTAGTGGAAACAAGGCTAGTGGGGTTTATCTATCTGTGGAATGTCCAGGGTGGGAGAAAGAATTATTGTCTGTTGGAGGCAGGTGTACATGCTGCAAATGATCACTTTGATTAGCATTGAATAATCTGGAGCCCCCAGTGGTACAATGGGTTAAACCCTTGTGCTGGCAGGACTGAAGACTGACAGGTCAGAGGTTCAAATCCGGGGAGAGCGTGGATGAGCTCCCTCTGTCAGCTCCAGCTCCCCATGCGGGGACATGAGAGAAGCCTCCCACAAGGATGGTAAAACATCAAAACATCCAGGTGTCCCATAGGCAATGTCCTTGCAGACAGCCAATTATCTCACAACAGAAGTGACTTGCAGTTCCTCAAGTCGCTCCGGACATTTAAAAAAGAGCCTAAAATAGCCTTGAATGCTGTTTTCGGTGCAAAACAAGCACATGTGAAATATGTGCAGAATCAGTCCTGAACTGTGAAAACTTACCAGTCCTAGATTATTTTTTATGGATTCTCAACATGTGAAACTACTTTATAAATGTGTTTGAATATCCTTTCTATTCGAGTTTCCCGCCTAGATATGGTAGTACAGGATGTAAAAGAAACAGTAATCATTTTAGCTGTGTTTCCCCCCCCCCCTATTTTTAACCTTTGAAGCATTAATCATAATATATTTCAGTATTTCTCTTAGAAAAGATGTCTAATGAGTATATTATATAACAATGGTAATGAAAATAACCATACTGTTTTAGAAAGGGATTCAAGTGTAGCTGCAACATTTATTTATAGTAGTTTAGCATTACGAATTTGTCCCTACTCTTTCCAAACCATCTTATGCAAATCTTTCCCAAGATGTCACTCTTGTGAATAGTCTTAGGGCAATGAAGGAAAGCTATACATGCCTTTCCCCTTCTGCTGCTTACTTGCCCCTCTGGGCTCTTTGGTACCTTGGTTTTGAATAGGAGCAATATATGCATATAAAGGTGATCTACAATGCCACTGTAAATCAGGGAACAGATGGGCACCCTATGCCACACAAGGGATTTCAAGATATCAAATGCAGCTACAATGTATCACAGCATGTGAGCACCACACATACAAGAGGGCAATTAAGACATTGCTGCCGATTTAAATATGGATGAGACACCCTTTTCAATTCTTAAGGTTATAAATACTGAAAGGTTGTTAAAGAAGAAGCTGAGGTCAAAATATTCCTGATTTGTGGATATGTGTGTATTTTAGAAATATTCTAAAGATTTGCATGTGTGTTTGTCGTTAGTAGACATGGGCAGTTAATACAATTTGTCTCTTGACATTATCCATGCCTCATGGAGTTTAGCAAAGAAGACAGAATTACTACCCTTTCATTGAACTAGGGTTAGTCAGAGGTCAGGCAGAAGAAGCCTGTAAAATGCTCCAACCAGAACAGCCTCAGAGAGGGAAGATTTGCACCAGATTATTTATTTTTGTCTATGTACAATACATTTTAAAATTCCCATTACCGAGCTACCCAAAGTGAAACCACAGGTAGGTCATTTCATCTTTCATGACAGTTTCTTGCAAAAAAATGAGTTTTAAGATGACAATAATATAGTCAATGGTATGTGCATAGACTGGGATATTGGTGGCATTCTCTCATCTCTTCCCAAGAAAGATACGATACAGTAAGATAGATATAGGAAGCACATGATGCTGGCTGGAAACTTCAAAGTCAGTGAGATGGTGAATCCATTCTAGGATTTCAGAGTTATCCAAGATGCTGAATTCAGTCCTCTAAAATGGGTTCAGAACCTTTACAATTCAAATGAAAATTGAGAGTAGATTCACCATCCAACCAGCCAGCATTAGCGTGCCAAGCGGTGAAGTGAATGGAAACATGTTTGCATTGATAATGCAAAGTGATCTAGCCATTTCTCAAATGTTATGATGGGTTGCTATGTTTTCTGGGCTGTATGCCATGTTCCAGAAGCATTCTCTCCTGATGTTTCGCCCACATCTATCTGAGGTTGAAGGGTCTGCTGGAAACTAGGCAAGTGAGGTTTATATATCTGTGGAATGTCCTGGGTGGGAGAAATAACTCTTGTCTGCTTGACATGTGTGCATATTGCAATTGGCCACCTTGATTAGTATTTGATAGCCTCACAGCATCAAAGCCAGGTTGGTTGTTGTCTGGGGAATCCTTTGTTGGGAGGTGTTAGCTGGCCCTGATTAATTCTTGTCTGGATTTCCCCTGCTTTTTGAGTGTTGCTGTCCTGATTTTAAAGTTTTTTTTAAAAAAAATTACTGGTTACCAGATTTTTTTCATTTTTATGGTTTCTTCCTTTCTTCCTTGTTGAAATTGGTCACATGCTTGTGTATTTCAATGGCTTCTTTGTGTAGTTTGATTTGGTGGTTGTTAGAGTGGTCCAGCATTTCTGTGTTCTCAAATAATATGCTGTGTCTGGGTTGTTTCATCAGGTGCTCTGCAATGGCTATGAACCAACCTGGCACAGCATATTATTTGAGAACACATCTCCCTAGAAGTAGCTAGGGCTTTGTTCACTTGGACTGTTTATTGCCTAGAGGCATGCTTTGTCTGGGTGATGTACACAAGTCCTCCATTGCTTGCTGCCTGGGGGTTCTTGTTCAATCCCTTGGCTATTGTCCTGTGGGATCCCTCAAGGCTCTGTGTTGTCCCCCATGCTGTTCAACATATACTGTACATGAAACCACTAGGAGAGGTCATCTGAAATTTTGAGGTATGGTGCCATCTATACGCAGATGACACCCACCTCTATTACTCCTTTCCACCTAGATGAGGGTGAACAAACTGAGACTTAATCCAGACAAGTCAGGGGTGCTGCTCATGGTTAGTGATAAGACAGATCTGGGAATAGGGAATCAAGATGCATTGATTAGCATCACAGTCCCCTGAAAATACAGTTTGGGGTATTCCTGGATTTGTTTCTGGCCCTGGAGGCTATGGTATCAGCAATTACTAGGAGTGCTTTTGCACAATTAAAGCTTGTGTACCAACTGTGCCCATTCCTGGAGATGCTGGACCTGGCCATGGTGGTACATGCCTTGGTTACATCCTGGTTGGACTACTATAATGTCCTCTACATGGGGCTGCCTTTGAAAAGTGCTCAGAAACATCAGTTAGTCCAAAGAGCAGCAGCAAGATTGCTATCTGGGGCTGGCTACAGGGAGTGTACAACTAATCTGTTGCAACAGCTCCACTGGCTGCCAAAATGTTTTGGGCATAATTCAAAGTGCTTGTTTTGACCTACAGAGCCTTACACAACTTTGGTCCCAGTTACTTGAATAATTGTAAGGGGGTTTTTTTTGTGTGTGTGAACTTGGTAGATATCTAGGGAGTACCTTCTCTCTGTCCCACCAACTGCTTAAATGCTTTTGGTGGGGACACAGGAGAGGACCTTTTGGTGGCTTCTCCCAGACTGTAGAACTCCCTCCCAAAGGAGATCAGGATAGCCCCATCCCTGCTGACCCTCCACAAGTAGGTCAATACCTTGACTTTTCTGTGCCAGCAGGCATTTGGGGAAGAATAATAGGCATGCTGCTGAGGAAGTGTGGGGTGATTCTGGAGGGTGGGGTGGTGAGGCTATTTTAAGTGTATTTGCACTTTACGTTGGGCTATCTTTGTACCAAGTTTGGAAACTCCAACTGGTTCAATATATGGCAGTCAGATTAGTTACGGGAACATTTAGGAGTGAGCATATTACATCTTTCCTAAAGTCACTCCACTGACTGCCAATTATTTTCTGAGCAAAGTACAAGGTGTTAGTTATGTCCATGAAGCCCTCCATGGTTTGGGCCCAGATTACTTACAGGATCGCCTTCTCCCACACAATCCACCCCACACGCTTATGTCCTGTGGGGTGGAGGGGGGGCACGTCTGCTCCAGCTTGCCAGAACCTTTTTATTGGCCACCCCAATTCTGTGGCACAATGTGCCAGAAGAGCTCCAACCATCTAAAGACCTATTTCTTCCAGCAGGCCTTGTCGCAACACAGTAAGTCTTAAAGAGCCAGACCAGATAGTAAGTCAAAAACAGTTTATTTCATAACAGCTCAGTCAACTCAAAAAATGGCTTTAACTTCAGTGTGAATGGTAAAACAAGACCAAAAGATAGATATATATAAAACTATGACCAAAGTATGGCATTGTTAACCACCCTGAGGCCACACAGAGGAAAGGTGGGGTATAAATACAGTAAATAATAAGCATAATAATAATAATGTCCTGAATAGTTCATATGTCATCCCAGTGAAAAAATGATTATTATTTCTGACTCCCAACATTAAGGTTTGACAGTATGTAGCTACTTCGAACTGCTCAAAACAGAAGTTCTGTCACATCTGGGAAGTTCTGGCATTTTAATATTTGCATTAATTAGAATGTGTGGCTGAAACACCATAAGTGTTGGTGGATACTAAAGAATGTGAAAATGTCAGACTATTTTTAACCAAAGCCAGAATGATTTTGCATTTTCAGTCCCAACAAAATGGAAAATGATCTTCACTTCAATTGAAGTGCTAAACAGGGCCATTTGGATGCAGGGAGAATGCTGCTGTCAAGTGTGGGTGCTGAGATAGTTCTCCTTAAAGATGCAAAAGCAGTGGTTGCAATTGAATTCCTCAGTAGATTATTTCATTACAGATATTTCCTCCCAATCCAAGATTTCTTGTGTGTAGTAGAAGATAGTGTTCCTGCTTTTATGATTTAGACATGGAAAAAATATTTCAATACAATGGGGGGCAGGTCAAAAACAGATTTCTTGAGTATCAGGAAACTCTGACAAAGTGAATCCTATATGGGCATGAATCTTTGCAATTAGGGATTTATTCTTAATTTGTACTGAAAAACAGCATTTTCTTGGCAGGAATCAAATTTCCTTTATGGAAAATTATTTCATGCAGAGAAAACAACAATTAATTGACTAAAATCCATAGAATAATTAACCACAATGGATTTAATTAGGTGGAAGCTAATGTGAAATTTAAAGACTACACAGGGGATGTACAGTCAACATGCCCCCTCCCAAAAAAATAACTAAAGAAAAAATAGAAAATAAATATGCCTTATACTACCTGTATTAAAATATTTTCCATGAATGTTTGGTGAGCAATATCAGTAATTGTAACTCAGTCACTTTTGCTTGTTATCCCAATGGTCAAAAGGCCAAAGCAGAGGGGGGGAGGGGGGAGGATGAGAGTCCATGCTGCAGTTAGTATGGTCCAGGCACCTTCAAAATTATTATTATTAATAATAATAAAAATAAAATTTGTTTCTATCCCATCACTATCTCTTCAAAGAGACTCGGGGCAGCTAACAAAATACACTGAAGTGCCACATATAGACAATACATAAATCTAAAATGATAAAAATGGCTATGTAAAGCATTCAACTGGGGAAGTTCAAACTGAGAGACACTGTTACTATATGGCCAAGTTGTGAGATGCTTTTCTGAAGGTCACTTAAATGAAACATACTGGATACAGCTTTTATTCTAAGCTGACAGCAAAGGTGGTCAAGGCTCTTAGTCCCTGGAGCACCACGCAGCCCCGCAATCAGATATGAACTATAATAAATGAATGACCTTTGAATCTAAGGGGAAAAGAAGTTTTTGCAATAGTATTCATTGTGATCTCCTAAACATCTCATTTCTCCCAAAACATAGAATATGGCATTTAAATAAACTTTAAGTTGAACAATGGAGAAAAAAAAGAAAACACATACTGACAAATGTACTAATGTTTATTTTACTTCCACACATTTGGTTTCCTTGGCACTAGCTGTAAAATATATTTGATCAGCATTTGAATCCACTTACTTCCATCAATATAATTCAGTTGTAAAACATATGGACTGGTTAAAAAAGACAGCCCTAAATGTAGAATTCAAAGACTTGGCCATGTTAGTCTATCAATATGTAAAGTTCTTGTAGCATGTTAGTGTCACAATCGCCGACTTAGAACTGCCCCTTTAACACACACACGGAGACGTAGCAAAGGCTAACTACTTTATTGAGTATATAAAACAGTTCAAAAGGGTAAATAGTCCAATAATATGCAAGTGTTCAAAGTATAAAGCAAATAGTCCAAAGTATCGTAGCAAATAGCTTGAAGCGTGGCAAGGCTCCGCAAACCAATGCGGATCAGGAAACAGGGCAAGGTTTCGCAATCCAATGCGAAAGGACCAGGGCGAGGTGCCGCAAACCACTGCGGCTCAGGAAACAAGGCAAAGGCAAGGCAAGGCTTGATGACCACTGTTGGCTTGTGGTCCCACTCCGCTTCGCGCCTATTCAGTATAGACGTGGCCGGAGAACTGAGGATCAGTTCCCACGGGGCCGTACTTTTAATCCCTCGGCCGGGACCCCGACGATCTAGGCCCGGCGCCTCCAGTCTCTACTTTCCGAACGGTGACGGTCTAGGGACAGATGCCAGCTCCTCCTGCCCTCCTCTATGTCCCTGCGCCTGTTATGAGAACGGCCCGCTCTTCCAGCCTAGTATCGCTATCTTCCTGAGAAGCAGCCTCCCGAAGTTTCCCATCCGCTAGCCTCCATCTGCTGCTCGGCCAGCTCCTGGGAACCTCGGCCATTTGGGAATTCATAACTATCTCCGCTATCTGCTTCGCTGCCTCCCATCTCCACCTGGTCCGCTCCTTCCCGGAGAATGCTCCCATTCAAGATCCCAGGCTAAACTCTCTACAGGTGAACTGGGCAAAGGCACGGCTGACCAATCTTGCTCTGGGCCTTCCAACTCATCCTCCGAGTCCCTTTCAGCCTGTGCGGGTCCCAATGCCAACGGGACCCCCGGTGCGTCACCCCTCCCCCGTGGCCCGGGCGGACCCATGGGTGCTACAGTTAGCAGTATAAGCTTTCCTAAGGTGCATCCACAGTGTAGACCTAACGCAGTGTGACACCACACCACTGCCCTGGCTCAATGCTATGGAAATCCTGGGGGTTATAGTTTGGCGAAATATCAGCACACTTTGCCAGAGAAGGCTAAAGATCTTGTAAAACTGCAATTCCCGTGATTCAATTTTATTGTGCTATGACAGTTAAAGTTGTGACAAGCTTCATTCATTCTACACTCTAAATGTATGTCTACTTCCCCAGATGCATTTAATGTAATGTCGGTGTTATCTTTCATTGGCTTGAATGACAGTAGCTAGACATTCAAAGAATATTCAGAAATGTTATTGTCCTTTATGAAAAATTGTGTTTCAAAACTACGAAACACTCTGTTGAAAAAATAGCAATCATCCTTAGTATTTTTGGACATCTTCATGAGTACTTTGCCTTCCTCAAAATTCCTGCAAAAAAGCCTCCCAAGAAAACCAGTCTGTTTTCCCTTTATTAAGGAAAAGGCACATGCAGCGAGCACATAATTGATAAAAAAAATGTAAACAAAACATTCAGTACTTCTAGTTTGTCCAGGGCTGCAAAACAAGCAGCCTGAATATCATTGCAGAGACTTCCAGAAGGACAGTATGTAAATATTGCCACAGTCTTGGATGGCTTCAGCCTTGTCGTTATGTTCAATCTTCTTAAATGTAACTTAACAGGAGATATGAGGGAATGGATTATAAGAAGGCTTACATGTCAGAGGTTTGAATCCAGGGGGACCATGGATGAGCTCCCTCTGTCAGCTCCAGCTCCCACTGCGGGGACATGAGAAAAGCCTCCCACAAGGATGGTAGAACATCAAAATATCTGGGTGTCCCCTGGGCAACGTCCTTGCAGACAGCCAATTCACTCACACCAGAAGTGACTTGTAGTTTCTCAAGTCGCTCCCGATATGGAAAAAAAAATATCATGGTGCTAACCGAAAGGTACAATGCCTCACTGCTTAACTGCTATTTGCATTCCTTCGTCAAGAGCAATTATTATGTCCATTTTCATAAATCCTAAGAAAAGCTTGTCTGTAAGACATAAACATAATAACAGTATAGGAATAACTTGCAACATATATAGACAGTAGACAGTAGATTGCACAAGACAAGTGAACTGTCGTTTTGGTAACTGTCACTATACCCTGCTGCCAGTCTGCCTCCTCTGTGTGATCTGATGGGTCCATTCTGTTTCAAGGGATTCTCCTCTTCTCTCATTCTTTCCCTCCCCTTTGCTGTCCATTGTCTGTTTCTTTTTTATAGTTATATTTGTTGTTGTTTTGTTTCTCAAAGACAAATGTATTTATTTAAGTGTACATTGTGTTTTAAGGCATTGAATTGTTGCCTGTATTTAAAGCTGCCTTGAGTCCCCTCCAGGGTGAGAAAGGGTGGGTAGAAATGCAAAATAGGCTACTAACAAGATTACATGTTGTCTGTGCAATGAGCAAACTGTGGTTAAAGATCTATGCCTATGAGTATGCAGCTTTGCCACTTTTTCAGTTTTTGAAAAATGACAAGCAGGTTTTCAAGGGATCTTCCATTCTGCATACTCTGGATGCTGAAATATTGCTTTCATCATGGTACAGTGATGATCTTACCAAATGATGCACAACTCTTCTTCCATGGGGCAGTTCACAGTTAAGATTATTTTTAAATAAGTCCCACATCTGAGTAAATGCTCAGTGGCTCTGTTTGCACTGAGCAAAGGGCACCAATTTCCCTCACACCTATATTTAGATACATCATTAAAATATCACTATTTTAAGCTACTTGCTACAGGTATAAAACAACTTAAAATGTAAGCAGCTGAGTTATATTTTATCCTGCAGAACCGATGGGCCCAAATTTGCCTCCCTGTGAACAGATGTCCACACAAAATAAAAACCCTATTAAAATTAGTGTTAATTGGCTCCTTTGGGAGCCTAGTGTTGGCACCCAGACCAACTAAGTAACTGTTGAATTATCATCTCTCCCTATGATCGTCCAATGGGTCAGCCCAGTGAAGGCTATCTTCCATATGGAAATGGCCCTTTCATATGAGAGAGAAAGCACTGGATAATAAATTAGTGTAATCCACGGGGTAATAAATGCAACCCATTTCACCTTAGATAAACTCAGGCTAAGAAATTAACAAATCATCAGGTAAGGAACAATAAAATATTTAGAAGCCTGGTATACTGAACTTTGTACAAATCACAGAGCAATATCCATGGGGAAGATCTTACTGCTTTGATATACATTCCTTTCATTTTTTGTCAGCTTCTTAATGAGAAAACATCACTCTTGTGGGTTACCTTCCTCAATAAAACATTTATTGATCACAAGTTTAATTTTTGCTAAGTAGTATTTACGAAAGGAGACAATTCATCACTTGGGCAATGCACAATACTGAACCAGGCAGCAAGATAAATTTAAAATACTTCCCAGGGCAGAAAGAGAGTTGTCCAATTCTATTTTTTAATAGAGCATGACTATCCCTTATCCAGGATTCCTAAAATCTAAATACTCCACATTCCCAAACGGTCCACATGGGTGATTGAAGTAGTGAAATCTTTACTTTCTGATGCTGGACTAACTTAGTTTAATGAACCAAATTATGAAAAATATTGCATATAAAATTACTATGCCTATGGGATATATGTGAATTGTATATTAATATAGTATTTAAATGTTTGTCCCATCTCCAAGATATTTCTTTAGGGATGTCTGTACCAATACAGCTATTCCAAAATCTAAAATACCTTTGTCCTTAAGCATTTTGAATAGGGGATAACCAACCTGTGATGTCAAAATAGATGCTAGAAGGATTTTTAGGAGAGAAGTTGGAAGCCTGAAAAGGTTCACGTAGCTATTATTTTTAGAGGGTACTAATCTGTACATTTTGCGTGCAGTGCTCCAGTTTCCATTCTGAGGCTTAGCGAGATGTTTTGTGGCACAAGGAAGGCCCTTTTCTGTTTTGGCATCTGTCTGTGTTGGCTATTTCCAATATCAGCTTTGCATCTACCCAGGCAAGTTCCATATTATTTCTCTAATTGAATGGGAACAGTTACTCCACGTTCTAACAAAAACAAACATTTATTTACTATTTCTATTCTTCTAATATGCTATTCTTTTAACTAATCATTTTACTGTGTTTTTATTTTAAAACACTGATCATTTTCCCCAAAATAAAAAGTAGTATAGAAATCAAAATAAACCTGTCTAGTTTATCTGCAGATGGTTTGACAAAATTCAGACACTGGTGAAAGTGTGAAAATTCTCATTAGAAAAATTGCAAGTCTAGTAGCATGCAACATGTAACATGTAGCTCTAACTACATTCCCAACAGGGTGTTGCCTTGTGGGGTCAGTCATCATCCATCTAATTTTTGATGCAGCAGCATAGAACTTAGCAACACTGTAAGTTATTGTAGTGTTAGAATCCGAAAGCAGCAGGGTGGAATAATATTTTTTTTACTGCACTCTGGGTATTTTAGAAGCCATGGTCTAATGAGATTAGATCTAAGATCTCTGTAGAACATGCATTGAAGAAGCACGTGCTCAGTTGTTTCAACTTGACCAGACTCACAGGGACATAGTCTCTGCTTGAAGGGGGTCTTCCGATACCTCCCCACCAATAAAGCCAATGGGAGGGCATGGCATCTTGCCAGGGTAAAAACCCTTCGGCGTTTGGGCACTTCTAGATCTGTTAGGTATGCCATGGGGGCAATGAGGTATCTAGTGGCTTCCCTAACAATAAAGGCTGGGGAACAGGCTAGGTCAGATTGGCACTCTATGACCAGGATCCGTTGCTTGATGAGATCCTTAGCTTGGTCCCATCTCATGTTTAACAATTGTCCTTGGGAGAAACCTAGAGATGCAATCTTTGCAGCCACTGTTTTAATCTATGTGGACTGGAAGTCATCTCTCATGGTTAGGGGGGCAAGACCACATGGGGAGAAGGATAGGTGTAGCCAGTAATTGAGAATAGCTGTCTATATTCTTGCTACCACTTTCATGAAGCCTGTCTCCAATTGCAGGGTGGCATTAAAGACACATCTGGGAGCCTATAGAGCTGCTCTTAGAAATTTCGATTGGACATGCTCTAGTGGGGCATAATTTGAGAAAAATCCAAGCTGGGCTCCATACAGCATTTGTGCAATTGGTTTTGCTTCAAAAAGTTTAAGTGCCACCGGTATAAAGTGACCTCCTCCCATCCTGAGATATCTTAAGATAGTGGATGAGCTCTTTTGTGCCATCTCTGCTGCATACTCTGCATGGGCTTTCCTGCTGTTACTGCTATGAAGGGTTACTCCCAGGTATTTAAAACTTGAGACCTGCTCTATTTTGTTTCCATCTATTCTCCAGTTGTGCTTCTTGGGTCATTTAGCAAACACCATAATTTTAGTTTTCTGAAAGTTGAGATGCAGCTATTCTCCCTGGCAGTTATTTGTTAATGCTCTCAGGGCTTTTTTCAGTCCAACTTGAGTTATAGAAAGAACTGTGTCATCAGCATAAAGCAGGGTGGTTAGATGCCTTCCAGCTAGTTTTGTAGGGTGAAAGTCCAAGTTGTATAGGTGTTCCACCATAGAATTAATACAGAAATTGAATAGTAGTAGTGCAACAATGCTCCCTTGCTTGACACCTTTCTCAGTTTTGACCACTTTCATAAGATGGCCCTGGGGTCTACATCTTATTTTTAGAGTAGTTCCTTCATGGAGTGTTCCTAAAAGTTGTAGAAGTCATCTGTCTATTGAGGTGGACTCAAGCTTTTCCCATAGTTTGGTACGGGAGATGGAATCAAAAGCTGCTCTGAAGTCTATAAACGCAGCATAGAGGGAGGATGGCTTGTGGGAGGAGAATTTTTCTAGTCCTCCTCTCTAGGTACTTCAACTAAAATGGAAGATTTCAAGAGGCCAGATCCACATGGTTCTAGTCTGGTTATAATGTTTCTGTCAAACAGAAATGTTTCACTCAATTTTCTAATCACATGTTTCATGGTTTCTTAATGCTAGTTTAGTATAATGGTTTGAGCTTCAGAGGAATGCAAAAGCAAAACACCTTTGAATGAATCTTGCCAAGGAGCCCTTTTATAGACTCTCGTTGGGTTTGCCATAAGTTACAAACTACTTGAAAGCACACAACAGCAATCTCATACTGAGGGCATTTGTGTTTGGTTATGAAATAGGCAATGCAACAAGCTAGATTCTTTGTATTGACCAAACTGTTGTTTGATTAATCATTTTATTGAATACGAAGAAATGTATGTGAGCTACAAATATCAATCAGCAGAAATCATTGATAAAAACAAACTAAACAGCATGAAGGATTACCATTAATGAATAACAAAATAAGTTTCAATACTAATAAAGATTGAATGAACACAACCACACTGGTTTATGGAAGTTTAAATGAATTGCACCAATTCAAGTTGTGTATATTGTGCCATATCAATACAACAAAGAGACTCTGTTTTATGTACCGTATACAGAAAACATTTTGTATGGTTTGTATGTGTAATTATAATGGAGGAAAATCTCAGTTTACCAAACCCTTCATGCTCAAAAACATTACACATCAAACTTGCTTAGACTGATCTGAAAAATGAACAGCTAAGGTGAATGTGAACATTTAAAAGGAAGTTTTATTCTGTTAGGCTTTCATCATTTGCACTATAACTGATAGCAGCTCTGAATCCACTGGCTGCCTGTCCATTCCCAAGCCCAATTCAAAATGCTGGTACTGACCAATAAAACTCTATACGGTTCTGGCCCAGCTTACTTGTCTGAACGCATCTGCCTCTACGTCCCATCTCGCAGCCTAAGACCATCTGGGGAGGGCCTGTTCTCGCTCCCGCCAGGGCCTTCTCGGCGGTGGCCCCTTGCCTATGGAACGCCCCCCCCCAAAAACAAAATAAGTTCGACTCCATCTATCCTGGCTTTTAGAAAAAAGCTACAGTTGTGTTTCTGGGACCAGGCCTTCTGGCAGCAGACGTAAATTGTACTTTGGACCTGACTGGATTGACACTTTGGACTTGACTGGACTGACAATGTGTTCTGCTTGATGGCTTTAATTATTGCTGTATGTAGTGATTTTAATGTAATGGTTTTGAATATTTATATTGATGTTGATTATATGATGTTTTTGATTTTATATTCTATTGTGGTGTTGCGGCCTGTAGTGCTGCGAATGTAAACTATGCTGAGTCCCCCTGCGTGGGTGAGAAGCTACGGGGTACAAATACCATAAATAAATAAATAAATTTGGACAATACAGCAAAATGTATGAACCTGATGACATTTGAAACATATCCAGAATAGATTACAAAATGTGAGTGTGTAAATAAGGACATAACAATGTTATGAGATAAAACTTGGGTATTGGCCCTTAGTCCCACTCTTGGCTCATAAAAACGATTCACAGCCATGGCTTATTGGCTTATAGGGATTGGAGCAATGGTTGATGGGGGAATTTCCCCAGCAATTGAGCAATTTTTCAATAATGCCTCCTTTAGCTTTTCTTTTTTTTTCTTCTGCCATCAGACCAGAAAAAGAACTTGACTAAAAGGTTTTTAAAAGTGTTGGGTATGAATTATAAAGAGGAATAGGATTTATGCACACTTTTCACTTTTACCTTTCAAATCCTTCATTCCATACATTGTTGTTAACTAGCAAACACTTGTTCTTGAAGCAACACCGTGAAATAAGAAACCAGAAAACAAAAAATGGAACAAATGGTTGTTTACTAACCTATTTAAACTGCAACCGAGAGCAGTAAAAAATAGGTCATAACGGAGGTCAGGTATCACACAATGACTCCTTCCTTGTCCAGCTCTGGGTGAACACCTAACCCCAGGGGCAGTCCATTTTATGGCTTGCTGGCCTGGATGGTCATGACTGGTTGGCCATTAAAGGGGCACTCTTCTTGAACCCCTAAACCAGACCTGGGCAATTGCCGGCCCTCTAGGTGTTTTGGACTTCAACTCCCAGAAATCCTAGCTAGTTTACCAGCTGTTAGGATTTCTGGAATTTGAAGTCCAAAACACCTGGAAGGCCAGCACTTGCCCAGGTCTGCCCTAAACTATAAGAGAAAGCAGAAACCTCCTGGTCCAGCCCTAAAGGGAAAAATCCCATGATGCCCCAAGCCCAAAAACTTGTCAGGGCCATTCCAGGTATCCCCCTTCACTCCCATATAGAGGGTGCCAAGGTGAACACCAACAATGTTCTTCCCCCTAGATTCTGCCACTGGAAACTTAATTAGTAGTGCCACCCGAACAAACTCCTTCCTCCAATGACACAATATGAGTAGTTAAAAAAAACCCTCCCTTTATGAGAGGGAAAAAATTCCTACCAGGTCACCTAAGGTGACCAGCATTCACTCATAATGTGCGGAGGGTGGGCGGGCAGGATGCTGGATGAATAACTGAAGCAGGATGGAGGGGCCAGCTGCTTAACTTTCTGCCCAGGCCCTTCCCTCCTGCTGAGACTTGTGTAAAACACCAGTTAATAAATGAATACTGGTCACTTCATGGGGGATTCAGTTGCTTGCCCCCAGTCAAATCCTTAGACTGCTGGCAAGGCTAGTTGCTAGGAGGCCTGTCCATCATAGACATGAATCCTCTATAGGTGGGTTGGGGATATAATAGCTGCAATACAATATGTCCTCAGCATAATTTAAATATCGCCATATGAAGCTACACTACTCTGCACTAAGCATGTGTATTCTCAAGCAGAAAAATAATATTGTCAGGACATGCTAATTACTGGGTTCTGTTGTGCAAATTGCAACCACAATGTATAAGCACAATGAGTAACAGCTCTACATGTACAACTCTGTTTCAACCACAGTCAGATAGTATTGTTTGGCTGACACATGTGTATATCACTCACAGAATGCTATCCAATATGTGCCTCCTTTCATTCACTGGTCCTCCAGAATTTTTGCTATATACTGGCCATCCTCTATGAACTAACCATCAGTCAACCTACCAGCACTATGTTACTCACAGACATTACTTAGTTTACTGAAGCACTAAAACTTTTGGCAGAAAATACTGAAAGCTTCATAAAACTATAGCTTAGCTACCATGATTCCATAGCAGCAAGCCATGAACATTCAATTCATGTCATCATTAATTCTCCCATGCAGATGAACTCTGAATATCCAGCATATCAGAATCCCATTCACACTATTCATTATAGTACTATGATTTCACATTAACAGCCATGGCGGCAACTTATAGAATCTTAGGGTTTGCAGTTTATGGAGGAGCCATTTAGGTTCTATCTACACTCACCACATAAGGAAACTACATTATATGGCAGAATTGATAGGGTCTAGGCTTCTCAACCAGAGATCCTCTAGACCCCCGAGCACACTACAAGCCTAGGATTCCATGGGATACACACATTGTAAATCATAGCAAATAATTTTGTAGTGTGAAAGTCTCCCAACTTCATTCCTCATGAAGTTACAGTGAGTAAGACATTATAGAAAATAAGTAAGGGATAATTCTACAGTGATAATAATTTTTTCATAATATGGGGGAAATGAATACAGGAAGTGTTCTCCTTGTCCAATTATAGATGAATTTGGAGTCAATCTAAAGAAGCCAAATACTTGCAGAATCATGATCTATGAATCATGGTTAAATAGAGAAATTTGCCATCATACAATGTCCTGATGGCTATTATTAGATCATTCATGGAAGAGGGGACATCAATGGCTACTGATCATGTTGGGCATATGTTTCAGTACAAGGACACATTCCCCCAATGAATATTGGGAGGAATGGGCTTTGCCTCCCTCCCACGAGGACGTGAGTAGTGGGAGGATCCTGATGGAGCCTCCCAGCAGCTGGGGCGCGGCTTCATCCACCGGAAGCCAGCCCCAGGTGCTCACTTCTGCGAAGACTTCGAGGGAGATGGAGGCAAACTGCTCCCTCTCCAAGAGCACAGGTCAGTCTTGGGGGTTTCTTCCTGGGGGGAAAGGGGGCCCCCACCCCCCACCCCCACCCCCTTCACTAAAGTTGCAGGCCTGGCGGCTGCGGAGGCCCCGCCAGGCCTGGATCGCTCCGGCGGCCATGTGCGCCGCCGGAGTTCTCTCTGGGGGGGGAGGGGCCTTTGGGCCTTCCTCCGCCCCCACCCCCTTTACTAAAGTTGCGGGCCTGGCGGCTGGGGAGGCCCCCGCCAGGCCCGGGATCGCTCCGGCGGCCATGTGCGCCGCCGGAGTTCTTCTCAGGGGGGGAGGGGGCCTTGGGCCTTCCTCCGGGCCCCGCCCACCCCCCTTCACTAAAGTTGCAGGCCTGGCGGCTGCGGAGGCCCCCGCCAGGCCCGGGATCGCTCCGGCGGCCATGTGCGCCGCCGGAGTTCTTCTGGGGGAGGGGGCCTTGGGCCTTCCTCCGGGCCCCCCCCCCTTCACTAAAGTTGCAGGCCTGGCGGCTGGGAGGCCCCGCCAGGCGGGATCGCTCCGGCGGCCATGTGCGCCGCCGGAGTTCTTCTGGGGGAGGGGGCTTGGGGCCTTCCTCCGGCCCCCCCCCACCCCCTTCACTAAAGTTGCAGGCCTGGCGGCTGGGAGGCCCCGCCAGGCCCGGGATTGCTCCGGCAGCCATGTGCGCCACCGGAGTTCTTCGGGGGGGGGGGAGGGGGCCTTGGGCCTTCCTCCGGCTCCCCCCCCCCCCCTTCACTAAAGTTGCAGGCCTGGCGGCTGGGGAGGCCCCCGCCAGGCCCGGGATCGCTCCGGTGGCCATGTGCGCCGCCGGAGTTCTTTGGGGGGAGGGGCCTTGGGCCTTCCTCCGGGCCCCCCACCCCCTTCACTAAAGTTGCAGGCCTGGCGGCTGGGAGGCCCCCGCCAGGCCCGAGATCGCTCCGGCGGCCATGTGCACCGCCGGAGTTCTGGGGGAGGGGGCCTTGGGCCTTCCTCCGCCCCCCCCTTCACTAAAGTTGCAGGCCTGGCGGCTGCGGAGGCCCCCGCCAGGGCCGGATCGCTCCGCGGCCATGTGCGCCGCCGGAGTTCTTCGGGGGGGCCTTGGGCCCTCCGCCCCCACCCCCTTTATCAAGTTGCGGGCCTGGCGGCTGGGGAGGCTCCCGCCAGGCCCCGGGATCGCTCCGGCGGCCACGTGTGCCGCCGGAGTTCTTCTGGGGGGGGGGAGGGGGCTTGAGCACATGGTGAAGGAAACATGGCTCGTGTTAGCCATGGTGAAGGCTTGAGCACATATAACTCTTAGGAGGCTTGTGGAAACAGGAGAGCTTCATAAAGAAAAGAGCTCAGTTCAGCAGAAGACAATTCATCCCTGCATTGGACCATTGTGGAGCAGTAGCCAGAATTTGTTGCACAATTTTCACTAAAGAACCTTATCCCCAATTATAATTGTCCTGCAGAGTCATCTTGATTGATTAGTATATTATTAGCGCTAATAACATTTATTTTATTTACATTCTCTGCTCACTCAGAGCATGTTGCAATTCAGTTCCCATATCTATGGGATCAGTATATCTGTAGGTTTCATTTATTAACATCTGATAAAACATGGTCTGTCTAAGCATTTTCAAAGACCTCCAGTGTGACTCTGCTATCCTTGAAGAAGGGCCTGGCAGCGGGGTAGGCCGCCATGAGGCCTGTTGCTGCCCCCGGCCTTCCCTCCCCCCACCATTGCTACTTCATAAATGCATTCTTTGCTCCTGTCATGTAAATATCCGATATGCAGGATGTATTTTCCTTCATCGGACAAAACTTGGCACAAAGACCCAGTACATCCAGGTTTGAATACTGGTGGGGAGAGGGGTGATGTGTCATGTGGTAGCTGTAGTTGCTGGGAGTTATAGTTCACCTACAATCAAGGAGCATTCTGAACGCCACCAACAATAAAATTGGGCCGCGCGGGCCACCGGGTTCTCTCCTGGGGGGAAAGGGAAGGCGTTGGGTCGCCCTCCGGTCCCCCCCCTTGAAGACAGGCCTGGCGGCCTCTTGGTTTCATATACCACAATATTTGGAAGTAGCAGGGGGACTTTCCAGCTCTAGCCCTCATTCTATATCCAGAGTCCGATGAGAAGAGATGAGATGGCCAATCCAAGGCGACTTCATTTGATAAGTCCCCAATGTTCTCCTGTTTGCTTTGATCACTGTGGCTGGGTAAACATGGAGTTTCTTCTTAAACGGTTATATATTCTTTCCACCATGACTACAGCTCTCTCGACGCTACTCCTCAGCCGCATTCCCATTAGCATATTTGCGGCCTGTGAACAGCCTCTGAAGGTCTGCATACATGGGGAGCCCTGGGCGTCCGCACAGGCCGGGTTCTTCGGGAGGGGAGAGGACCTTGGGTCCCCTCCGCTTCCCCCCTTTTCTTTACGTTGCGGGCAAAGTTATATAAAATACATTATATATATATATATATGTAGGGAATATTACTATGCGCTGCAGGGGTAGGTCCAGAAGCACTCTCCCCTGATATTTCGCCCACATCCTGGTAGGGTCTCCAGAAGTGGCCGGATCGGTTGGTAATTAGGAGGATTGGGGTATATATCAGGAGGGTTCAAGTCGAGGAGAACGAACTCTTGTCTGTTTGAGACAAGTATGATTACATTGACTACATTGATTAGCCTTGCAGCTTCAGCGCTTGGCGGCTTCCTGCCTGGGGATCCTTTGTTGGGGGTGACCAGCTAGCCCTGACTGTTTCTTAGCTAGAATTCCTCTTGGGGAGCAAGCGTTGAACGGGCGGGGCCCAGCTTGTTTTCTGTCCGTCATGGCGCGTGTGTGTGTATGCGGGTGGGTTTACATAGGTAGGCATAAGTACAAATACATCACAGTAATAAACAATAATAATAAATCTTACATTCCACTCCATGGGATGTATCTTACACCCTGTTCAACCCCCTGCCTTGCAGCAGGAACAATAGCACCCAGGGCATCCCTGGCAGAGGGCTATCCAGCTTCTGTTTTTAAAAATAATAGTAATAAGGTAACAAAATTAATGGTACAATTCGGTACCAAAGCAGGAGCTTCCTCCACACCCTGGGGCAGAGAGTTCCACTGTGGAGCGGCTCGTGTGGTCGGGAAGTTCTTCATAATGGCTGCTGGAGTCCCCTTCTTGTAGTTTGAAGCCATTGTTCCTTATCCTATGCCACAGGGCAGCAAATTATGGGTTGCTCCCTCATGGCTAGCTGTTTCCTTCCAGCCTTATCTTTTTCAGGCAGGACATGCCCAGCTCTTTAAGCCGCTCCTCATGGGGCTTGTTTTTCAGCCCCTGGAGCTTTTGGTCTCGGCCTCTCACCTTTTCCTCCCTGGGAGCCACTGTCGTGCAGTGATAATTACCTTTGTCCGTGCCACTTGCGCACCTCAGGCTATGAGTATTGGTTTCCTTGGGTGCACCATACCTTATGCATATGCAGATGGTCACCACTTTTGATGTATGTAGGGCGTGCCTAGATTCTCAGCACATACACTCCCCGGTGCTGCAATTTTCAGGCATGGTTTTCTTTTCTTTGCCCTTATTTATAGGGTATGGCGTCTCTCATTCTAATGCACCAACAATAAGCACTCCGGAGGCCGTTACAGCAACATATCCGTCAGCCTCCATGGGAATCATGCAATTGTCCCACATCCTTCCGGTGCCTCCTTCCCTTCCAGGCACCCCCCCTTGTGCTAACTGTTATTGTCCAGTTGCAGTTCTGTGTTGCAGGTTCAGCGAGGCTCCACGCGCAAGCACAACCCACTGCTCACTCAGGCAGGAAGCCGAGAAACAGCTATGGCCCGCCGGAAGAAGCTTCCACCACACCACAAGGCGGAGAGTCCCTCTCCAGAATGGGAGTACAGCAGTCGGGCAGCTACCAACGCCCAGGTGGTATCTCCTTTACTGTCTTCGTAGCCGCCCTTTCACACAGGCGTACATAGATATCATGTCTTCTTCTCTAAATTTTCCCCTGCAATCCATGCATTCCGGGCAATCATGCGAGACACTGGCTCAGCGTTAGTGAGTGGCTGCAGAGTTTGGTCATTCTGGGACACGATTTGCTTAAAACCACAAGGTCAAGTGTATGAGACACTATCTCAGCTTCCTTAGGACCACAAGGTCAATGTATGACACACTATCTCAGCTCTTGGTAGTGGCTGCAGAGTTTGGCCATTCAGGGATGCCATGGACCTCAAATCACAAGGCAATGGTGTGAGACACTCTCTCAGCTCTTGTTAATGGCTGCAGAGTCCGGTCATTTAGGGATGCGATTTGCGTAAGACCACAGGGTCAATCGTACGAGACACTCTCTCAGCTATTGTTAGTGGCTGCAGAGTTTGGTCATTCAGGGATGCGAGTTGCTAACGACCTCAAGGTCAATTGTTCCAGACACTCTCTCAGCTCTTGTTAGTGGCTGTAGAGTTTGGTCATGCAGTAGAGGCAATGTCCTCAAGACCACAAGGTCAATTGTACGAGACACTCTCTCAGCTCTTGTCAGTGGCTGCAGAGTTTGGCCTTGCAGGCGACGCAATTGACTCTCTCAGCTCTTGTCAGGGGCTGCAGAGTTTGGCCTTGCAGGCGACGCAATTGACTCTCTCTCAGCTCTTGTCAGTGGCTGCAGAGTTTGGCCTTGCAGGCGACGCAATTGACTCTCTCTCAGCTCTTGTCAGTGGCTGCAGAGTTTGGCCTTGCAGGCGACGCAATTGACTCTCTCTCAGCTCTTGTCAGTGGCTGCAGAGTTTGGCCTTGCAGGCGACGCAATTGACTCTCTCTCAGCTCTTGTCAGTGGCTGCAGAGTTTGGCCTTGCAGGCGACGTAATTGGCTTTAGACCACAGGAGGGTCAATTGTACCAGACACACTCTCAGCTTTGTTAGTGGCTGTGGAGTTTGGTCATACAAGTGAGGTGATTTGCTTCATGACTGTAAAATGTCAGGGTCAATCGTACGAGACACTCTCTCAGCTATTGTTAGTGGCTGCAGAGTTTGGTCATTCAGGGACGCGAGTTGCTAACGACCTCAAGGTCAAGTGTTCCAGACACTCTCTCAGCTCTTGTCAGTGGCTGCAGAGTTTGGCCTTGCAGGCGACGCAATTGGCTTTAGACCACAGGAGGGTCAATTGTACCAGACACACTCTCAGCTTTGTTAGTGGCTGTGGAGTTTGGTCATACAAGTGATGTGATTTGCTTCATGACCGCAAAAAGGTCATCCGTAGGAGACGCTCGCTCAGCTTTTGGGGAGAGTTTGGGCTGCAGAGTTGGTCACGCGGGTGAGGTGAAATGAGTGAGTTGCTTGAAGACCACAGGAAGGTCAATCGCGGCACACATCTCAGCCTTTATGAGTGGCGGCTGAGTGCGGGAATACAAGGGACTCTCTTTAGGACCGCAAGAAGGCGGTGGTATGAGACGCACATGCTCAGTTGGCACAGATAAAGGCTACACGCGTGTGGTGTGGTTATGTCTTTTTATTGTTCCAGGTCATGCCAGGCTTCAGCAGAGGCGGCGAGTCTTAGTGTGCGGATGCAGCTACAGCAGGCTAGCAGATGAAGAGGCACTCAAGACTCCCTATGGCCAGCATTTGGGCCTCGCCTCCATTGCTGCTGAGGATGGAGAGGTAGACGCGGTCACGCGGGACGGTTAGCTCCCTTGTTCCGGGATCCCAGGAGCAGGTGGCCTCCTGATGGGCACTTGGCTAGGAGGGCCCCGGGCAAGGCGTCGCAGGGTCCGCCATCACACCACATTGCATGTGGTCGGGTGGAAGGGATGTAGAGATGCCAGAGAGGGCACAGAGGCGAGCGAAATGGGCCATCCGCACAGTTGGACGTGGCCCCGGGTTCACTTCGTATGGTCCGCCATTGCACCACCTCACAGGTGGTCGGATGGGGGACGCGAAGATGCTGGAGAGAGCACGGAAACGAGTGAACCGGGCCACGCGTTGTTGCTGTGGATACCAGGAGCAGGCGTCCTCCTGATGTGTTGGACGTGGCCCCGGGTTCACCGTATGGTCCGCCATCACCACCTCACAGGTGGTCGGATGGTGGGACGCGAAGATGCTGGAGAGAGCACGGAAACGAGTGAACCGGGCCACGCGTCGTTGGCGTTGATACCAGGAGCAGGCATCCTCCTGATGTGTTGGTGATCCAGACGCGGCGTGGGCAGGACGCGGCGTGGGCAGGACTAGGATGGTAGCTAATGAAATAATGATACTAAGGACGATAATAATTTTTCCTTTTTTCGTTGATACCAGGAGCAGGCTTCCTCCTGATGTGTTGGTGATCCAGACGCTGCTTGGGCTGGACGGAGTTGGTATCTAATAAAATGCATAAACACACGATAATAATAATTGGGGCAGGCATGGCCCCGGCGTCACATCATATGGCCCGCCACCACACCACGTTACAGGTGGGCTGGTGCGGGAGATGCGAGTGATATCCGAACCAGGTGGGTGAGGGTAGCCATCGGGGTCCGGCAGGTACTTGTGGAGCTTACTCCTTGTAGCTTAGACATTTCTCGGAGGCGGGCAACCTGCAATCACTATCAGAATTACAGAGCGCTACCATGGGGTGTTAGAAGACTTGGTGGGGGAATGGGAGGCAAGATAGACATCTGCCCCCAATCCGTGGCGGAAAATAGGTAGGAAACTCCCATATCTTGGTGTGCTACTAAAGCACCCCCGTTAGGGTGAAGGCCATCATGTTAATACTCAACCAAAGATCAAGTTGATCGGGAAGGTTCGGTAAAGGGCCTGGAATGGGAGGAGGCTGGTCTCGATATCTGGGGGACCAGACCTCGCTCTCATTTCCCCTAACGGGTTGCCTTGGCCGGACGTCAAGGAATCCAGTTGTTTCGCCTGCAAATTAACTCCGGAACCAGGTAGGGTGGCTACCTGAATTGGATTCACCAAATTCCTGACACCCCTTGAGTTAAGGTTAAGGACAAGTAAATAGGTAACAACGCAAATAAATGTTGCCCAATTTGAACCCAACCACTGTTGTCGTGTGTCTTATTTCGGGGGTGGCAAGGCAATCCAGTTACTGGAGAACACCATTCAGGGTTGTGCTCTTATTCTGCTTATGAGCTTCCTGGAGGAACCTAACAACAATCAAAAGAAAAGATTGGTGCAGAGAGGCTTTGGTTTGCTCTACCTCTCTACTTTTCTTATATTCCAGTATTCAATTTTTATCTCTGTCAAGGACTTAACAAGTGTTTTGCTTTCATAACCATCCTCTTGCTGCAGAACTCCAGATACATCCAACTTTCTCCAGGAAAGAGGAATTTCCCTTCCTCAATTATCATGGTTTTTCAAACCTGATTCCAGTTTAGTGGTTTTCCAGCAAACCTTACAGTCTTTTTAATTTATTTAAAATATTTCTGAGTAGTTGGCTGAGAGATTGCCCAATTTGTTGCCGGGCAATCTTTCGTGTTATTGCTACCTTTCCAAAAAGGTTAGAGATTTTATATTGTCCTTTGAGTTTTCTCCAGTATTTTTTGTCATTGGTTGCTTCGTGACTTTAATTTTCTTTACTTGATTGAAGCACTTCAGAAATACTTCTACTTCCCATTTAGTGCTGGAATGGCCAGCTGCTGCCTACTTTATAGGCATCTGATACACTTTCAGGATTTCTTCTCCCAGCTGGGTCAACAAATGGGTCAACCTATTAGCATCTGGAATTGGGTCCACTTTACTGGATTGATCCTTGGGCCGACAAGCAATGTTTGTTGTTATGTTTTGCGTCCTGTGCTTTAGATTTGGCTTAGTTTTTTTCTTTTATATTCTTTTGGTTTTCTTTTGCTAAATAGCTAAAGCTCCAATGCTGAGTTAAGCCACTCCACACATAAAATGCTACTGGTGGGTTTAAAAAATTGAATTATTAGGGTAGAAACAAAATTACATGACAGAGTCGATAAGGCCTAGGTTTCTGATCTCTTATATTTTGATCTAAAACTCTGATCTTGACCCCCCTGTTTAAGGAGCTCCACTGGCTGCCATTTATTTTCCGAGCCCAATTCAAGGTACAGGTGATTTTACCTATAAAGCCCTAAATGGTTTGGGACCTGCCTACCTTCGTGACCGGCTCTCCTCCCATGAACCAGCCCGAGCCCTTCGCTCCTCCTTTCGCTCCTGCCAGTCTCACAGACCCGGCATGTGAGCACTAGGGAGAAAGCCTTCTCCTCTGTGGCCCCCCAACTTTGGAATTCCCTCCTGGGAGAGATTAGGAATGCCCCCTCACTGGAATCCTTTAAAAAACAACTGAAAACCTGGTTTTTCCACCGGGCCTTTGGAGATTAGACTCCCCAAATGCCCCCGTTTTTGGCGTAACCTCTTTCCTTTATGTTTGACACTACTCCAGTTATCTCCCCTGAGTTTTTTTAACATTTTATATGTACCTGTGGCTTGCCCTGTCATTTCTGTTTTAGATTCACCCATGTTCTTGTGTTTTCAAAGATGTATTTATTTCATTGTGTTTATTGCCTTTATTGTGTTTATTGTTTTGTGATGTTTTTGATATTTTTTGTGATGTGTTGTTCGGGCACAGCCCCATATAAGCCGCTCCGAGTCCCCTTTGGGGAGATGGATGTGGGTTATAAATAAAGTTTTATTATTATTATTATCTTCTTCTTGGTATTTTATATTTAGGACCTCATCGCATGGGCTTTAAGCCCCATTCCAGGATGCTGCCAAGACACAGCAAGGATAAAGTCCACATGATGTACAGCCACTTCCGGTGGGACTTTGTGCTGACTCTGTGCATGCTGCGCCTTAGCCAATCCTGGGAACCCAGATGACTACCTGTTTTCTCATCGAGTAATACAGGGACAGTGCGGAATTGAGCCAGGGACAGCTAGGCTGCTTTGTTGGATGGTAAGGGGCTGATGCGGGGTGTTGCCTAACTGTTCACCCCTCTGCCCAATTGATTCACCTCTGCCTCACAGATGCCCCACTGTCCCTCAGCTTAAGGACTTCCATGCGATGAGGTCCTTAAGCTATCAGAATCTCTATCATTGGACAAAGCAGCTGAGACTTTTGGGAGTTGAAGTCCATCATACTTGGAGGACTACAGTATAGGCACCACTGGAGTAGACTATCATACACATAGCACAGTAGATATCTGTTTATTTATTTACTTATACTCCACTTTCCTGACTATTATGGCCTTTCAGGTGGGGAGTTCTCAGAACATAAGAAGGCAGCTACAGTTCAGGTAACAATCTTTTTGCAATAGGATATTAATTTATTTCATATGCAAGCAATAAACCAGATATCCTTTATTCCTATCCCAGTTTCTTACACTGATCTCTAGAAAGATTAAAATCACTACATTTCTAAAGCACTAAATTAGAAAATTTTGAAAGAGCTTACCAAAGGTTTTGCCACGTTATGTGCTACTACTCTGCTGATTTATTAGGGAGGTAAAATTGTGTGTGTGTGTGTATTATTTCAACCATTTGTACCCCGTCCTTCTCAACCCCAGAGTGACTCAGGGGAACTTACAACGGCAACAATTTGATGTCAGCACATACAAAAAAACAATACAACATAACATAACAGAGTAGATAAAAACATTAGATTAAAATCAATTTAAAACATTATTATCAACCATATTGCAAAACAATAAAACCAAAGAAATGGTGAATCCAGGAAGGGTGATTCTAGATATAGAATCATATAAGATATCAGTTTTTGTTCAGGCATTCGTAGAATTTTCTTTGCTGTTTTGCGGTGCTTGTTCAACATATTCATTACTCCCCTTGAAAAGACAGGGTGGGATATAAATAAATTATCATCATCATTACCATCCAGATTAATATATATATATACTTTGTGAAATAGCCAACCATTCAAGACAAAGTTTTGCCAAGGAACTTTTAAAAACTGGGAAAAACAAATGCATAATTAAAAAAACTAATGAAACTGCTATAACTCCTGCCCCCAGGATGCAATCAATCAAGGGTGTAGCTGTAGTGAAGATCAAAATGAGGGGACCCCAAAACAGAAAATCCGTTTCATCTCCCATGAAATTTTCTTCAGGTTCAAAATGTTGAGCATCAGGGATCATTTTGCATAGTCCTATGTATATAAATAAAAATGTAATGTTGGTTTGTGGGATTAACATAATTCAAAAACCACTGGTGGAATTGACACCAAATTTGGACACAATACATGTATTAGGCCAACGTGTGACCATCACTCATAAAAACACTGAAAAACACAATGGAAGGGACTTAAAAAGCCAAAAAAACAAGAAATGCATTACAACGCATGTGCAAAACCACACACACACACACACACATATATATATACACAGACTGGGCCACAGCAATGCGTGGCAGGGGACAGCAAGTTAGCTACTAAAAAGTGAATCTTATAATATTGTGTTCTTAAACATTAGAAAAATTTCACAAAATTTCTACACTTTCCTATTGTTTTTCACATACTTGGCCTTTTTATGAGAAAGCCACGAGAAAAGCAAAGTTTTGCACAGAATGCAGTGTGTTTTTACAAAGGACACAATTTGTATGTGGGCAAAATCCTTGCTTTAATGCAAAACCAGCAGGATTTTGTACAAAACCCAAGCTTTTGACTGATGATTTTCTACAAAACTCTGTCAGCATTCAACCACTTTCTTGAAATTGTTTTTTTGGCATGTTAAAATTCTCATAAAAGATGAAAAAAAATGCTATTTTTTCATCTTTTGCAGGAACTCCTCAAAAATACGTATATCAGGCAGAATTTCTGGCTTGTGGTTTACTTTTGGCCTAAACCAATATATACAGTACACTAATCATTTATTAAACAGTAAGAGGATTTCCATGGCCACATCAGATACCGGTAATTTCTGAGGTTTCACCTTTATTATTAGTCTGTCACATGGCAATCATAACAGGAGAGATTTTGCTGCATCACTGTCTCTAGAAATCTTTCCATTTGGACTTGATGGAAACACTGTCAAGGTCAGTAGACTTTGACATTGTGGGTGCATATTTTTCCATTGCTATTTGGGTTGTCATTTCCTCAACCAGTGTGACCAGCCTTAAACAACTGAGACAACTTCAAGTCTGAAATGCCTGAAGGATCTCTAGAATTGCAGATATGTCATCTCTTGGCTTGCTTTTGAGCTAAAGGTAGAATTTTAATAGCTGAACTTTCAGTCTTCACTCAGAGTACACATAAGATTAATGAAACACATTGGGATTGTTAGCATAAGAGGAAATGACATTTTCAAAACCCATAGAAGCACAGCTGTGAATTACAGAAACGGCATCTTAGTAAAACTGTGGCAAATATTCATAAATTAATTGTTGCTGGAAAAGGGATTGCTTGAGATTGCATAATTTGCAATAACAGTGTTGACCTCTATCGCAAGCACATACAAGTGCATATTCACACCCACCGTGTGCAAACTATGCAAACTCCACTTTTTAAAACAATATCATCTTGCTATTTCTTCAAAATGTGTAAATGTCAAAAGCTAAAGCTGCCTCTATTGCTCAGATTCTTCCAAGAATGATAATAAAGTATTTTACTTTACAATGATACTTTATATTATTTACCAAATACAGGTCATACAATAAATATCTGAACTTCCTATTTTCTTAAATGGCCTGCACTCTGTTCCAAAGAGTGCAGATTGGGTGAAGCCGCCCACCCCCCAAAAAACCCAAACCCTTGATGGTGCAGATTTCCTACCTATTCTTTGTTGTAAAGCAGGGCTGTCCAACTGCCGGCCCTGCAGGTGTTTTGGACTTCAACTCCCAGAAATCCTAGCCAGTTTACCAGCTGTTAGAATTTCTGGGATTTGAAGTCCAAAACACCTACAGGGCCGACAGTTGGACAGCCCTGTTGTAAAGCATCAAGGTAAGGTGACATCACTAGCAAGACACCAACTGGGCCTACTCATATAACGGATATAACTGGGTGCATTTTCACATTTTGCTCTACCTTGGTCACTACATGGTCATGTTGGAAAGGGTACAGGGCAAAGGTAAGAGCAGTACCTATTGATCTACTCACATTTGCATGTTTTCAAACTGCTAGGTGGGCAGAAACTGGGGCTAACAACAGGAGTTCACCCCACTCCCTGGATTTGAACCACTGACCTTTCAGTCAACAACAGCATAAGAGTGGTGTTGAATTTTTCCACACACAATGGGCAGAAAAATCCATCTGCTAGAATTCTGCATAATATATACTCGTATGCCAGCAGTTTGCTAGCCCATGACATCATCGAACAAGGGTGTTTTTTCACATTTTGTTCAATCCGCTTCCCTTCTCGTTTCTCAGTTCATAGCTATTCATAGATACAAAGTGATGAACGTTGCTGTGTTCTATCTCATTCAAGATTCACATACGCACACTGAGCGATAAAAACAGCTGCAGTCCTTTTCTATGATTACAAACAATGTGCATTTGCGAGGGGGCACAAAAATCACATAATTTTTATCCAACATCTACAAAGGCAGAAACATAAAACAAATTAACCAGAGAAAATCAACAAAAACCAAGAAAGCATGATTTAAATCATATACAAGTGATCAAATTGTCTGAAATGAGCATGGCTTTTCTCTCTCCAACAATGCAGTTTAATGACCTATCATTATATACAGCATTATGCAAATTCAGGGGAAATCACAGCTGTTCTATTGGTTTTCATTTCATATTTGAAAGACCCACCACACACACACATTCACACAGTTCAACTGCTCATTAATGCAATGATGAGATAAACACAAACACATTTTCCTCACTTGAATAGGTTGCTAAAGGGGAAAAAAAGATACTGCCTCTGGTTCAAGAAAATGAAAGCACAGATAACAAGCTGCCCAAATGCTTATACAGAAAATCATTCCAAATCAAGAACAGGTCTATCAGCTTTTACTCTGATTTGGCTTCATAAAAGTGAGAGCCAGCCAGTGAGATTTGGCTTCTGTGTTAGGTCAAACAATTCAACTGAGGCATTTTCATTGATTTGGGATGATAATGTGAAAATGAAATTTGAAAATTAATACCTTTTGAGACTGTCAAATTCTAATATGCATCTTCAGAATGTACTTCTAGAGATGCGGCAAGGTCCCATCCATTCCATAGTCCCATCCAGAAGACAAAAAAGACATTGGTCCTCCATTTGAAGTAACATTGGCATAGTATTCCTTCTTACAGTGAAAGAATTTGATCCCTTTGGGTATAGTACACCAGTGTTTCCCAACCTTTTTTGAGCCGCGGAACACTTTTTACATTTGCAAAATCCTTTTTACATTTGCACACCACCAACCAAAATGACACAAGATGACACTCTAACACAGTAATACATATAGTTAATATGTTTTTAAATGTATTTATACACTCAGTGTGAAACCTGGGCCTGTTTTGATTACCACAACATAGATTTCCTGGCAGGAATGGCAGAAAGACAAAAACTTCCCACACAGAACTCCCATAACCAAGAGAAAATGCTATAAGAGTTTGATGGGCATTGACCTTGAGTTTTGGAGTTGTAGTTCACCTACATCCAGAGAGCACTGTGGACTGAAACAATGTTGGATCAGGACCAAACTTGGCATGAATACTCAATATGCCCAAATGTGAACACAGGTGGAGTTTGGGGAAAATAGACATTGACATTTGGGAGTTACAGTTTCTGGAGGGGGGGCTCAAAAGACCAGCAGTCTCCCTCTCACTTAGGTTGCCCCCTCTCTCCCCACCAGGCTTGAATTGGGGTCTTGGAGAGCAGGAGCCTCACTCACCATCTGCGCAGCTCCTCAGGGGTCAGCGGGGATGGCGAAGCAGGCAGGAAGGAAGGCGGCGGCAGCGGGCAGGGAGCCGGAGGGAGGGTTTCATGTGCACCGAGGAGGAGGGAGGGGTGGGGCCGGTGCTGGACTGAACCATCCGGCATTAGGCCTGGAGGGGGGGAAGGCTCCTGTCTCTACTTGGGGAAAGGGAGGTGGGCCTTCCCAATGCATGGAGAGGGAGAGACCAAGTAGACAACAAGTGGGGAGGGGGGTGTTCATAATTTTGTGCCTTTATTGAGGTAGGTTTCTTAGGGTTTTTATACTTCAACACACTAGACTCTCCCCCCTCCTCTCCTGGAGGTTCCAATTTCCCACGGCACACCTGATGATCGCTCACGGCACACTAGTGTGCCCTGGCACACTGGTTGGGAAACACTGTAGTACACCATCACAATATAATATTGCTTGAAAAATTGATCTCTCCAACTGGTTCTAATTTGGAAATGTGATGTTCAAAACTAAACCTGAGTGAAAGCAAAGTTTCTTGTTCTCACTGTGGTATGATGTAATGGAAATTGAGATTAAATTATAGAATAATAGAGTTAGAAAATACCACATGGGCCATCCAGCCTAACCCCATTCTGCCATGCAGGAAGAGCACAATCAAAGCACCCCTGAAAGGGGACCATCCAGCCTTTGCCTAAAAGCCTCCAAAGAAGGAGCTTCTACCACACTCTGAGGCAGAGAGTTCCACTGCTGAACAGGTCTTCAGGAAGTTCTTCCTTATGTTCCGGTGAAATCTCCTTTCCTGTCATTTGAACCCATTGCTCCAATGCCTAGTTTCCAGGGCAGCAGAAAACAAGCCTGCTCCCTCTTCCTTATGACATACTTTACTTTCACATTTAAAACATGTGCTCATGTCTCCTCTCAAACTCCTCTTCTGCAAGCTAAACATACCCGGTTTTTTAATCCACTCCTCATATGGCATAGTCTCCAGGCCTTTGATGATTTAAGGAACTAATCAGATGGACTTTACAAAGTTGGGGACAGTATGGAAAATTATGGGGCAGTGTCACATTGCATTCCATTACTTTCAGGAGTTGTGGTATCCCTTTCCACAACATTCCCCACTGTCCCCTACTTCTGCTTCGCCTCCTCCAGCTTTCCCCCATGGAGCCCTGCCAGAAGTAGCCCTTCATTATATGATGGCTCCAGGAGTCTGCATGCCATTTGCACAAAGAAGCAGGAAGAAGATGCTTCTCTGCCTCTATATGATGAGGTCCTTAATCACCTTCCTCTGGACACATTCCAGCTTGTTGATATCAATAATGCTCCCCTAGAGAAAAATATTGGATTTTTCAGATTAGCATGTGGCCAACTTTTCCCATCCCTTCTATTTCCTGAAAAGTGAGGGGGGAGTCCTCTTTGCAATCTAGCCAAAGAAAGATGGAGAAACCGGGAACTATGTTAGCTACATCCTATTTTCTACATTCTAAAATTGTTATCTGGCATATAGCTGTAATATACCTTCATGCCAATGGAGAGCAGAGGGAGCAAAAGAGGTGTGTCTAGCAATCTTCCTTTAGCTATAACCACAGGGGGGAAAAACTCTCCCAAAGGCCTCTTGGAAGTCTGTGAAGGTTCCTGTGCGATGATGTTATGGCTATTGCATTGCTGGAAGGAAGGAACTTCTAGATTGAAAAGGTGAGTCTTGGGAAAGATTTTTCCAAATTTTATGGTTGTGACAGAATTCTATTTTCAGTAGTGACTCAAAAGTGCGTACATTTTGATTTTATGGCTTCACAACTCTGGTTACAATTCACATGATTCACAAGAATGTCTTTCTTTTACACTTTAAGTGGCATTGTTGCCAAGTCAGAAATACAGCAATCCTTTGCATGCTGAGGGTGACACGATCAGGCAGGAGTATCCCTCTACCTGGTTTTTCATTGGAAAGTATCCCATATAGTAATGAGTTAGTACGGACCTGTCCAACAGGCGGCCCGCCAGCCCCTTGGATGCCGCCCGCCTACCCTCCTGCAAGAAATCCACTGTTTTTTTAAAAAAAATTGAAAAAATCGATCTCCGTGGGGGGGGGGGTGACGTGAGGAGGGGCGGGGCCGAAGCGAGTGAGAAGGAGGCGGAGGGAAGCCACGTCAGACGCCCTAGGGGTGGGACTTCCCCCGCCTGTTCATCGCTCGCATGGGGCCGCTTGCGGGCATGTGCGGCAGGGCGGGAGCGGCGAGGCGCCCTCCGCCATGTCCCTGGCTGCTGCAGCGGCCGCCCTGGGAGCTTACCTTCCTTTCTATTCCTTCGGAGAAGGAAGGTAAGCTCCCGGTGCGGCCGCTGCAACAGCCAGCGACAGAGAAGGAAGAGAAAGGAAGGTAAGCTCCCGGGTGCGGCCGCTGCAGCAGCCAGGGACATGGCGGAGGGCGCGGCGGCGCTCGCGCCCTGCCGCACATGCCCGGCATCCTGCGCGGGCCCGCCCCTTTTCGGCGGGGCTGGGTGACATCAGGCGTGGCACCGGCGGCGAGGAGGAAGAGGTGGAGGGAAGCCGGGGCCTCTGCCTCCATCTCTTCCTCCTTGCCGCTCCCGCCCTGCCATGCATGTCCGCGAGTGGCCCTACCCCCCGTGAGCGCCCCCCACTGTGGCGAGTCAAAATAACTTGGTATCAAGCATCTTCATGTGATATTCACCCTTAATAGTTGGAGCACTAATGCTGAAAGATTAATTTAAACAACCAAGAAGAGCACAACTAATTTCTTCTCCACAATCTCCTTGATCATATATAATGCATTTTTGACCATTTATAATGTATATATAATATTCTTTGAAGGACTAAAATGTTGACTTGCTGATTAAAAAAACTTGTAAAAACTTCCTACACATAAGTTTAGGAAGCTCCCGAACAGCAGGTTAAACTGCTGAGCTGCTGAACTTGCTGACTGAAAGGCCCGAGACTGGGGTGAGCTCCCACTATTAGCCCCAACTTCTCTCAACCTAGCAGCTCGAAAACATGCAAATGTGAGTACATTAATAGGTAAAGCTTCGGCGGGAAGCTAATGACAGTTCATGCAGTCATGCAGGCCACATGACCTTGGAGGCATCTACTGAAAATGCTGGCTCTTTGGCTTAGAAATGGAGATGACCACCACCACCCAGTTGGACACATCTAGACTAAATGTCAAGGGAAAAATTTTACAAAATTAAGCCTTCTCTAGTGGCTTTTTGATATTCCAAATTGTACTGCCTTCCTTTCTTGGTTAAAAATTTGAAAACCCCAAGATTAATCTCCTCCATCAAGAATTATTTATTTGCTTTATTTATACTCCGCATCTCCCCTGGCAGGGGGGAGGAGTGTCAAGGCAGTTAAGAATCACACAATCACAGTTTACAACAGAGCAAAAACAGAAAATAAAAAGAATGAAATAGTACTGTGTGAATATGGTGAAAATACAGTTAAAATATAAGGAATTTAAAATTATATGTAAAACACAATCCCCCCCCCCGGATCCCACCCACAACCTCCCCCAAATGCCTGCCCCACTCACATGTTTTGTGAGTGAACAATTAAGAGCTGTTCTCTTAATAAACTATCTGGCCACATATACCTATGGAAACATTGTTCAGAAAAGTAAGATTATTTTAAGCTCTCCCCATTCATTTTCCATTTATATCTTTAAAAGTCTAAATAGAAAAACCCATAAATGTAAGTGGAAAAGCTTTACATATCCACCCACCTTCCAAAATAATATCTTTCTCTTACAGAAAGAAAACACACACATGGATGCATATAACAGCTTGGGGCTGCTACATTTGCTTTAATGTGTTTTACGAGCAAATGCAGAAACAATATTTCCAATTACACCAGTTTGCATTCCACTTTGCCATGATGTCGTGCTGCACATTCATATAAACAACTTGAAAAATGATTTTAAAAAACAAATCCATATATTTAATGAACACATGCACATAGACCACCATGAAAAATGCTATATAGAACAGAATTATTTTGTTTTATTTCTATGGACCCTTATTGAGCCTTCACTGTGCATAAGTTATATGTGATGACTGTACTAGTTGTAGATGTGAGTGCCATTGTGGTATGCATGGGAATGCACCAGTGACTGAGAGGATATTATTTATTTATTTATTTTATTTTCTTTATTTATATTCCACTCTTCTCACCCCGAAGGGGACTCTGAGTGGATTACAGTACACATACTTGCAGACAATCACTGCAGTTCAACATATGACATATAAACATGTGACATTTATCACAGTACAGTACAGTACATACATTTTGACATATTACACACATATATAGACGAACAGAGGCAAAATTTCTGGCCACCAGGGGAAGCTGACACACTCATCTCAGTGTTTTTCCAGCATCCCTTGTTTTTCTTCTGCATTCCTCAACGATTCCTGTGTTTTATTATTATTGTTGTTGTTATTGTTGTTGTTATTGGTAGTAATAGTGTTGCACCTTCAAATGTGTATTGCACTTTACAGTTTAAAAAACCCCAAAAGTCTGGCGGTTACTGCCAAAGTAGTACAATCTAAAAGATACATGTTTGCACATAAACACAGAGAGAAGAATGGATAACAAATTACAAATTGTACAATACCCAACAAATTCATGTGATTTCATTCCCAAAGCAAAGCAAAATGTATAGAACATTTTGGAAGACATGAATATCAGTTGTGGAAGATGAACCTGACAGGTTGATTCCAGTGCACTTCCGATAAGATGCAATTGCTTGTTAGAATCCCCTATAGCATCAAAAAGTAATTTGGAGAACTGGGTTCTTCTATACCAATGGGGTTTCCTGGGTCCTTTTCTCTTTTTCTCACAACAAGCGAGAAAAATCACTGGGGACATTGGTAGGCTGTGCTGTCCCCAAGGAGAACCGTGGAAGGTGTGTGTGTGTGTTTAAGCCCCTCCTTTGTTGGAGTTCTTCAGTTAAATGATCTACAATGATCAACTGCTATTGATCATGCTGAAGGGCCTTACAAAGACCCACTCCTGTGGCATCATCATAAGTGGCTATCCCTAGATATCAGATTGTAATCCTCAATTTTCAATGTGTGGGATAGTCCTGACCTGGCAACAGGGGCGGTCTGTCCATGTAAGCGAACTACGCGGCCGCGTGGGGCGCCAACTTGGATGGGCGCTGCCACGCCGGCCGCGCCGCCGTAGCAAACCTCCCTGCTGCTGGCCTGCTGCCTGCAGCAGCTTCTGAGCATGCGCTGACATTTTCGCGCATGCCCAGAACCTCCGGAGCATGCGTGAAAATGTCCGCGCATGCTCGGAAGCTGCTGCAGGCAGCAGCAGGGATAGGCACAGGGATCGGCGCCGGCTACGCCGCCAAAGCAAAACTCCCTGCTGCTGCCTACAGCAGCTTCCGAGCATGCGCGTAAATTTCCGCGCATGCTCAGAAGCTGCTGCAGGCAGCAGCAGGGATCGGCGCCGGTTCTGGGCATGCGCGTAAATTTCTGCGCATGCTCAGAAGCTGCTGCAGGCAGCAGCAGGGATCGGCGCCGGCCGCGCCACCAAAGCAAAACTCCCTGCTGCTGCCTGCAGCAGCTTCTGATCATGCGTGGACATTTTCACGCATGCCCAGAACCTCCGGAGCTGAACTTCGAAGGCCTCTCCTAGCACTTCCTGGTGCCCGCTGCCAGGCCCCTCCCATGGGGCATTGCACAGGGCAAGGGGGAGCGCTCTCCCGCCCTCTGCAATGCCCTGTAGGTGGGGCTGGCAGGGAGAACCAGGAAGCGCGAGGAGGGGCCTTCGGAGGCCTTCGAATTGCACAGGGCAAGGAGTGGCAGCGCGCCGGAGGAATGGAAGGAGTGCGCGCAAGGGGGCACCAAAATAATGTTGGGGGCAAAATAATGTTGGGGGCAAAATAATGTTCGCCTACCATTGGAAATTACCTTAGACCGCCCCTGCCTGGCAAACCAAGACACAACATTGCCTTTCATAGGTTTCATAGTAATTAAATGGGATTGTTGCAGAAGCAACTATTTTTCTTTTCTCTTGCTGATGTATTTTAATGTTATATAGTTTTTGCCTTGATTTATCTGTGCTATGCTATTTATTTTGTTTTGTTTTTATTGTTACTTTTCCTGAGTGTCATGGAGTTGGGAAGCTAGAGCACAAATCATTCAATCAAATTAATGAGTATAGCCAAATCCTTGTGAAGTGCAGCACTTTCCTGATAATTTGATTGTGTTTGTCTCCAAAATTAGCCTCCTGAGACTCCCTAATTTGTTTATTATTTATTTATTTATTTACATTATTTATATTCCGCCCTTCTCACCCCACAGGAAACACAGGACGGATTACAATGCACATATACATGGCAAGCATTCAATGCCATTTAGACATACAACATACATAGACAGAAACAGAGGCAATCTAACATTCCAGCTCTCCAGCTTCATGCGGGTATGCTTAGTTCCAGCCACAGAGAGAGCAACCGCTTCACTGTCCGCTTGTGACACCGTGGAGTATTTCCTCCTTCTTATGCACACTGCTGGAAGGTTTTATGATGTCATAGATTAGTTAAAATAGCCTCCCCACATAAAGCAGTAACTAAACTTCCTACTTGACAGATGCAACTGTCTTTTGGGCTGCATAGGTCAACAGCAAGCTAGATTATTAATGGTCAGGAGCTCACTCCGACCCAGGCTGGCTTCGAACTCATGACCTCTCGATCTGTATGATTAAAAGCATCTGGCTACGAACTAGTTGAGCCACAGGTTTGTGATCATCATATCCAAATTCTGTAATGGTTTGATTTTTAAGTTAAACTGCTAGAATCCCCCAGCGGCCCAACCGAACAGGGATCTGTCCAACAAAGTATGTTTTTCCAAGCTCTGTATATGTGCTGCTAAGAAGGCAAACTTTGCCTAGTCAGATTTGTAGGGAGGGATTGACTTCCTCCCAAATATATTGTCTGGCTCTGTTATTCAGCCATCTGAATTTCATTATAAACTACTTATTGAACTGGACAAGACATAGTTTGCTAGAGTACCTTCTCCCTGCTTTTTTCAAAAAGTAGGAAGGAAGAAGCTTTCCAGAAAATCCTTTTAAAGGCACATGTGAACCACATTAAAACCTTGTAAGATCAGTTTTGTCATTTGTTGATTGATAAAGAAGTAAAGTGGAAGCCTAATTTGGATAGTTCTGTAGTCATCTGGCAGGATTCCTGGATGTTGCAGGTGCATTGATGTGAACACACTTCCTAACTTTTCCATAAAACATTTTCCTAAACTTTTAGCAAAGTTGCTAAAGACTAGGCCTAGCTAAAAGTGTCAAACTATCTGTTGTAATTATTTTTTAATAAAATATTTTGGGTATTTAAACATCAATCCACTTTAAGCATGTTTATATATAAATTTAAAAAGAGAAGTTAAACAAATGTAACATTTAGGAATCTTCAGGTTGAGGCTAGCAAAATGTAAAGACGGCTTGCTATAAATGGCGTGTTGTTGTGTACCTTCAAATAGTTTTGACTTTGTCTTTCTCTGTGACTAAGAGAGTGTGACTTGCCCAATATCATCCAGTGCGTTTACATGCCTGAGCAGGAACTCAAAGCCTAGACCAATGCTCAAATTCAATGTCCGAGAGCCTTAGACCAATGCTCAAATCTCCATATCATTCATCCACATGTGGTGTACAGTACAATTGCTGTATCCATGGGGGATTATGTTCCTTGACTTCACATGGATATGTGAAACCATGGATGATAGAAAACTATTGCAATGAAGGACTTCTGGTCCAAGAAAACAGACTGATTTACCTTAGTTAAGAAAAAACACCCATTTTCATGCATTTTAATTAACCAAATATTGTGAGGTAAGAGGTCCAACTGGTAAGATCTGGTCCCTTTCACATTATACCAAGGTAAGAATCCAAACTGAATTAGAAGAATAAAGTTTTATTTTAAGTGCATTGAAGGATTAAGAATGCAATCTGAGACAATAAACTGGGTGGGATTTACAATATCTAGCGAATCTGTGCATTTAAGAAAAGGAGGGAAGACATCTGCTTTTGATATCATGTTGCATATATAATATATTGATAATGGTTCTTCATATCTTTAGACTTTAAATTTAGATACATTATCCCTGTTCAACATCGGCACAGCTGTAAACCAGATGTCACCAAACACAAAGGCTATAACCACAATGATTCACAGGTTGCCACCCTGTTATAGGCCACTAAATAGTTAAATGTTAATTTGTACATTGAGTTTTCTTTGGAAAATTGCCTGTAACAGAAGATCTTCTAACAGCTGTCACTGTAGCAGGAAATACAACATGCTACTGCAAGACATAATTCTCTGAGATTCAGAGCTAGACTACACATTACCCTCCCCTTTGGCTCCATCTGTTGAAAACTCTTTGATAACTGGGAAAGGAAGCTAGAGAAGTCTGCAGACATACAGGGAAGGGAAGGAAGAACAACTGGCTTTTTTGTTTCATCTTTGATGATCTCTCTTTTCTTCACTTCTCTCTCCAATATGTTTGAGAAAATTAGCTGATCTGAAGAGAGATATCTAGAAATGAACAGCAGACACACCAAGAGAGAGGTTGTCTAGTAGTTCCTCTTCATTCTATTCTCTGCCAGTTTTTCCTGCCGTCGGCAGAGGTTTTCTCTACATGCAAAGCCAAGCTGCTTTTCAGCATAATGTAGGGCTTCCCAGTTGAGTGCCAGAGACTGACATACTCCTGAAATGTAGTTGAATCCCGCACTATCTGTCCATTCAGTGTTGGGAAATCTTTAGCCTTTCAGTTATTTTGGACTCCACTTCCAACAATTTCTTACCATGGAACATGCTGCATGGGGCTGATGGGAGTTGCATGCCAAAATATCTGAAGAAGTAATGGTAACTCCCCCTTAGCCAAGCCCCCAATTAGATCAATTATTGCCATGGTGGGAATGCTACTATTTGACTTTGACTCACCATTAACTAAGCTGAATAGAGACCACATCACATTGAGACCCTCAAGCTGGGAGACAGCAGGGTCATCTGTGGGGGCAATGTGGTGGACAATGGGGAAAACTGTCACCCCATGGCCTGTATCACCCACATTATTCCCTTTCCCATCACATGGGGAAACTATCACTGTCCCTGGCTTGCCCAATGAGAACATAGGTAGCGACCTGTGTTCTCAGAGCTCTAAGTTGCTTCTAGGATGGAGCACCACTGGAAGTAGCCCTGTGTCATGTGATGGACCCATCAAGCTCCATCCTGGCTCCATCCTGGCAACCTCCTTGGATGGAGCTCAAGCATAATGTGTTGAGAGTCTGCTGGAATAGTCTGCTGGAAGTTGTAGTGAAATATCATCTGGAGAGTTGCAGGGTTCTTCCATCCCTATGTAATGTCAGAATCAGTTACCACATGGCCTGAAAGAAGCACATTACTGATGAATTGTATTCAAATACCCCTTTACTAAGTATCAAGGATCATTGTCAGCCATTATGGAAAGACCATCACAAGGCTAAAATGTTAAGCAGAAGAGAAATAGCATTTGGATAGAATACAGGTTGCTTTGTTGTGCTCCACAGAGAAGAACATTTTACATACATTTTACAGAGAAGAATATTTTACATTCTCTACCTTTTACAGTTCCAATTTTTAAATTTCCAATATTTAGTACAAACTATTCATGCTGCTGTCACCATATGCCACGTTAACCTTTCATGCTGTTATTCTAATGTAGAATCTAATGTAGAAACTAATATATTTATTAAAGGATAGATCTGAGAAATAAAATTGAGAGCTAAGAAATTATTTCCAGAATATCCAAAAAGAACAGAAGGGGATTGAATTATTAAAGAGTTTGAGGAATGAAAATTGAGTCACATGATCACAAGTTTTGAACATATGTATTTTCAGTTATTATATTCTGTTTTGTAAATTGAGATGGGTATGAATTTACAGTATTTATGCGATTGGTATATAGAGTGGTCATAGAATATACACATAACCAAGTACTAAGGATATGTCATGGATTGTCTTTATCTATGTTACAGTGAATAATAATGATATATAATGTTATATGGAAGTCATTTTATTTTGTTTTAGTGTATGTTTTATTATGGCATGTGGTTTTATTTTTGTTTTGTTCTGCTTGTTTTGGTTGTTATAGATCAGGGGTGCTCAGAATGGTGATCAGGATCACCAGGGTGATCTTTGGGCCTCATCCTGGTGATCTTGAGACCCCTGACCAGGTTTTTTGCTGTTGGTCCTCTTCACACGCCCCTGCACGCTGCAAAGAAGTCCTCCGTCGTTGCTCCTCCCCGCTCCCTGCTTGGGTGCCGCCTCCAAAAGCTCCAGAGTCTAAGAGGCAGAGTGGGCCCCCTCTTTTGGATTCCTCCTCCTCCCTCCGTCCTTCTCCAGCCACTCAGAGTCGTAGGAGACCAAAGGGGACGGGCCTGGATGACGCAATGCATGGCTGGCCCCACGCGCATGCGCAGAAGCACCCATTTTGCCTCTCGGACTTCTTGTGAGCTCTTGGAGGCGGCACGCATGCTGGCGGCGTGGAAATAGGAGCAATGACGGAGGAGGAGAAGGACGCTTTGGGGTCATTTCCTTACCGCATCTCAAAGGTCGGTCTTTTTACTTGGGGGTGGGTGCTTGATTGTTCTGTGGCATGTCTCTTTGTTTATTTTTAATGTTTAAAAATGGCCTTTTAGCTCCAAAGCCTCTTTGCTTGCTTTGTTCCTTGAGAAATATATGTTGGGGAATATGGAAATGTGGGAGAACTGGGGTGGTTGGATGTATTTTTGCATGTCCCTTTGTTTACCTTGCTGAGTATTAAATGGGCTTGCAGTTCAACAGCCTCTTTTCTTACTTTCTGGCTGATAATATGTGTGGTAATATGGCAGTGCGGGAGAAATGGGGTGGTTGGATGTATTTTTATGCTCTGTTTTATATTGTTGTTATTAAATTGAAATGTTGATGTTTTATAACTTCATTTTACGTAAACTGCCCCAAGCCTGCTGGAAGGAGTGGTACATAAAAATGAATAATAAATATAAATAAATAAATAAGAAAATAGTTATACATTTTACATTTCTGGGTAGGTGATCTTTGGGACTTGGTTTTTTAATCAGTAGCTCCCATGCTGAAAAAGTGTGAGCACCCCTGTTATAGATATTCCTTTAATTTGAAGTTAATTATGTACAGTTGACCTTCCACATTTTTGGGAATAGGGGCAGGAACCCTGTGAAAGTGAAAACAATGAATGTATCCAGAGGTGGGGCAAGGCTTCCTTGAAGATCCAGTGAGGAAGAGAGTTGTGTTCTTTCACTTTTTCTGAAGCAATGGGGGAGAGGGTGGTGAGCTGCTGCTAACCAACTCTGGAAGTCTAAGCACCAGCTGCCCATCCAAGCTGGTTGGCAAAGGGGCTGCTCTTCCTCCTTCAGCGGCATTGGGAGCAGTCCTCCCTCACCCACTGGTTCTGCAAAGAAACCTTGCTCCATTCCTGAAATGATTCTCCACCTCTCCTGCAACTACAAGAGTGGTAAGGCAGCAGTGAGCAGCCTTGTTGACCAGGCAACTGGTACCTAGACTTCCAGAGTTGGTTGGCAAAGCGGCTCATTTAGGACTTTTTCAGCCTCATTAAACGGGGTAATTTTATCATCCTAGGATACTTTCACCCCATCTGGACATAGAACGACGCTGGACATCACATGACATTGTGTGACACATGGACGCTTCCACCCCAACATGGGAGGCTTCTCATGACTGCAATGGAGCCTGCCCACAATTGCAACACTTTACCCATGTGATGGGAAAATCTTCACTGGGAGGGAGCTGTACATGGGGTGATAGATTTACCCTGCTGCTCCCACTTTCCTTGCAAAAGCCAGGGGAAATGGGCCACTTCACCAGATCTTTCTGATGAGGTCCTTAAAGGGATTCAAAACTAGTTTCTGAAACCCTTTTCTGCAAATGAAAGAAAAACACATGAGGAAACTTTCTAGTTTCACCAAAACAGGAACTTACTTGCCTTTCTTAAGTTGGATGATTTTCAGAAAAGTAGCCCCTGGAGACCTTTCCTTAGCCACGTGCTGTGTTCCAATACTATGACTTTTTCTTATTTAATCCCTGCTGAATACAAGCAAAGACAGGGGGGACTGTGGGTGTCACTCTAACGGTTTTGACATTGTGATACCTACTGGAAGTGCCTCACCCACACAGGCCAAACTAGCAAAAGTGTTTGGTTAGAACCAGTGGCAGGATTCTGTGGTGGTTCTGGAAAGATAAATTCACTCTCTGATCCATCACTTTAACAGACTCGCCCTGCCACCAGTTTTAAGTGCCAATGTGGACTTTCCTTGGAAAGCTGTTAATGCTATTCTGACGTTGGTTATAAAAGGGTGTTTTAGGAATTCTACCAATGGATTAATAGAATTGTGTTTTCACTTACAGTCAGTGACAATTTTATTTATGTATATTCTTATTTGTCACATCTTCTATATGAGGCACTTGGAGCATTGTGGAGTTAGTAATTTGAGGATTCCATGGGCAACAATGACTACTTCAGCTTTAGGAGACATATGAAGCAAAGCAACAATTCATGACCATTTTGTCCTATTCTAATAAGAATAGGAAGAACAAAAATATTTTTAAATGGTTAAAAAAATATTCAGGGGTCAAGAAACCCTGGCAAGAAGAACCGTGGAGTGATGAGAATCTTAATGTGCACAAAATTTCCATATGGTCATTTCTGTGGAAGTCCCAGCATTCTTCTACACTTGAAACATGATTTTTCTGTATTGTAAATAATGTGTCTACATGGGAATATTATTTGCTCTGCACAAAAAAGCCATTTTCTATGGCAAAAACGCTTCCAAAGAAGAGTTATATAATTCTGCCATGGTAGAATTACATGCTGTGTTCTCTGACCTCCCCACTTAATTTTTTCCCTGCAACCCCTTCTCCCTAACACAGACAGGGAGAGGGCCAATCATGTGCTGATAAGTGGAAGCAGAGCAACCATATCGTTTTTCAGGACCCTAGGGATAGATCCTCCTCTGCCTTGTCCTCCCTCAAATCTCCACTGGCCACTAAAAAACATTGTTAGGGCACAAAGAGATTTGTTGTTTTGTTTGGAGGCTAATGTGTGAAGCAATGAGTATTACAACCCCTTCGACAGAAAAAAGTGACATAAAAGTGACATAAGCCCAAGTTATGCTATGGTAAGTCACTAACAGAATGCCAGCCAATATGTTAAAAATGAATAGAAATAAAATTCTTCTCCCTATTTATTAGCAGTACCCATCTGCTTTTTGCACATGTCTGTCTCCTTTTCATTCTCCCACGCCTGCTTGGGCTTTAAATAAGAAGTTATTTTGTTGTGTATAGGTTGTATATTTCATTATTTCCAGAGCCTTTGAAGAAGTGGTTCCCTCCTTAATAATCATTTTATTGGTCCTGAAGTTGGCTGATTCTGACTTTTTGAAATAATATTAGCAGTTATATTTCTTTATTTGCACCATCAGCATGCATGATAGTTTTTAAAGTACAAGAGGACAGCACATGTCCTGAGGATGAAGCTGTGAAAAACCTCTTCAACTCCATTTTGTTGAGTTGTGTTTTTCCAAATCCTCCTATACTCGCTTTACACTGATCGCATAACTTTGTAAGTCTTTCCCCATCATGAACACCTTTTTCATGTTTTTAATGTGGTTTTTTTTAGTTTTGCACATTTTACCTAAACCGTGTTTCCATGTGTGTGTGTGTGTGTGTTTTTTCAATTTTTGCTCAAATTAGCCATATGTAATTTTAAATGGATGCATAGTTTTGTGTACACTCTGAAGTGCCCCATAAGCTGTGTTAATGTGCAAATTATGCATGTGAGGCGTGAACACACTTCTGTCAAGAATGTTGAATTCTGTCAAGAATTGGGTGACATTCTTTTCCATCACTACAAGTGGAGTTCACAAGCTAAATTTAACACTGGAAGAATAACGGTGTGGCATAAATAAGTCAGGGCACATAATATGTAGTGGTATTAGGTACATGGCCAAATTGTGAAAGAACATAAGTAGAGCTTGGAAATAATGCATAATGTTACCATTAAAGGGGAGGCTAACTACTTCTACTTCAATGTATGCTCCAAAATCCAGATTACATAATTTCCCTTAATTTTAAAATAAAAAACTTGGCCTGTGGCCAAATCTTTCCTCCATAGCCCACTATCTGCATCTGTTCTCCATCACCTTTAAACTGCAGACAACTATCTCATTTTCCAATTTTCTCTAAATCACAAAAAGCAGCACAGGTGGATGCTTTACAACAAACCTAAGAACACTCTGGGATGCTTCCAGAGAGAGCTAATGAAAGGTCATACCATAACATTAGAATGCTACTACCAGTTTGTAAAGCCTAGCTTTGAAAATATAAGTTGAGTGAAAGTTTTCAGCTCAGCCTTAAGGCTGCCAGCCACGTTGGAGGCTCTCTAGACATGAGTAAAAAAAGCTTACTACCGCACATCATTCTAAAGCTACCTCAAACCTATGTTAAAGTTGTAATTAATTAACCCCCCCCCCCCCAATCTCCATCATTCCTCAACTTTCAGTTTCTAAGCTGTGTTCAAAGCACTTTAGAAAGCAGTTTCTAAAGGCGGTAAGGTGAATCCGGTTTTGGGGGTGACATCCATTGTGAGCATGGTGTAGCCTGCCCTTCTCAGCTGCAAGATGAGTTTACCATGGAAGAGCCCATTTTTGAAGGCACATATGACAACCTCCTGCTTTTTCTATTACTGTTTTTGATAGGAAAATACTACAGGCACTATCCATCACAACCACATCTGCATTTTCTCCAAGTAAAGCTGTATCCATCAGTTCTGCTGAAGAGATCCAATGGTCCTGCAACTCACCCACCCACCCACCTTTTTAGGCAACTTTGCCGCAATGTCTCTATGGTTGCATCTACATTGTAGAATGAAAGCAGTTTGACATCACTTTAACTGCTATAGAATTCCGGGAGTTGTAATTTAATGAAGCACCAGCGTTCTTTGGCAGAAAAAGCTATAGGCCTCGTAAAACTACCATGATTGCATAGCATTGAACCACAGCTATTAAAATGTTGTTAAGCTGCATAAATTCTACAGTACTGTAGATGCACTCTTGGTCATCCATGTTGCTGCCAGAATTACAAACTGTATGATTTCATTGCATCATTGTATTCCCTTGGGGGGCAAAATAATAAATTAAATAACATAGTAAACAGTGTCTTTTTTGTTTCTTTGTTTTTTAACAAAGCACAAAACAAACACAGTGACAGCTATATAACTAAGCTCCCCACTAAAATTGTCGACAATTTTAGATGACAGCCATCCATGTGAACTTTTAGCTGCCTTAAGAAAAAAACCCAGCATCAACATTTCCTGGGTTGTCAGCATACAATTAAAAAGTCAGCAAGTGGATGCAACTAGAGCATCTCTTCCCTCAGCAATATTGGAAATGATGTTTAAAACAAGCCCTTCTGGAGAAAATGCTCACTCTGTTACCTGCTATGCAGCACGGGTTGCAGATTAGTTTTTATGACAACCTGCATAAGCAAGGAGCCAGAGGCATGCAGATGGACAGAAAACAGAATGCTCACTTGGCTGCTTGCCATCGCTCTCTCTCTCTCTCTCTCTCTCTCTCTCTCTCTTATTTGATGTCTGATAGTGCTTAATCAAATTCCAATGTAGGGTCTTTATCTCACACCAACGTATGCATGTAGCTTGTCGCTTGTTATTTGGATCACGTCTCCTCATGCCTAGGAACCATTTGAAAGCGATAACATTCATAGCTATTTTTATTTCTCTTCCTCTGTGAAAGGCAGGATTTGTATCGTTCCCCTCACCCTGTGCCTCCAACCCTGGAAAACATATATATTGGATTATTGGCCTTCAGTTGAACTCTCACACTGAACAAGCCTTAGCCTTTCTTTCTTTCTTTTTTTCCCTCCCCTGGAAGATTCATGCTCTAGGCAAAAAAAAAGTTTCCTGTTTATGAAAACTGAATTCACATATATACGCAGCTGAACTACATAACAGGCTGAATGTTTTAAGAAGAGATAAATACAACTACATATACCACTGATGAATCTTTTAAAAAAGAACAGATAAAGATGCAGGGGAGGGGTGCTATTTTTTTTACACAGGAAAGAAATAAAGCTTTCCAATTTCTTTGTATATACAGAAGTTAGTGTAGTAAAATTTGGTTGCATTCGTGGCATTACGGGACCTTCCACACAGTCATATAACCCAGAATATCAAGGCAGATAATCCACAATATCTGCTTTGAACAGGGTTATCTGAGTCCACACTGCCATATAATCCAGTTCAATGTGGGTTTTATACAGCTGGGCAGAAGGGGCCTGACATGACATGTGCTAGAACTCACATTCTTCCATCTTGGTAACTGTTAATTTACTTAGTTTTACAAGGATATTACTCAGATTGGTGCCTGTTGCAGTATTAAAGCCTCGAGACATGTCAGCTGTAATATGGGCCTGTCACGCAAAGATGAAAACTTTATTGCCCAGCCCATCTTTTGACCCCGGGCATGATCGCAAAGGTTACATATCAGGGTCAGCCACCACTGACTTGCAATTACTTGTTATACCAAGGAGACAGCGGACCCATATGTTAAGTGTTTTCCTGGAAAAGCAAAAGAAAACCACGGACTTGGTCAAATCCTGAGAAAGGGATTTCCTTCATAAGCATTGCTGTAGTTCATCTGAAAAGCATCTTGAGAATGATCTGCTAGTTACCTACCCCATCAAGATATTTCTGTTTAGTCCTATTCTTTTGCCCTGTCATTGTATCTATTTGCTCAAGGGAATATGGGCTGGCAGTCTGTCAAAATATAGTCCTTTATAGGGAATACATTGAGTTGGATCTTCATGATTGAGGGGAGATCAGGGAAACAATGAAGCAGTCTAATAAAACCGACAGTGCAGTAAAAACAGATTTAGCACTGAGAGGGAGAGAAGCCACACAAATTCTCTCATTAGTCAGACCAGAACAACTCAGGTCTGGTTGCTGTATCTTTCCTATACAGTACAGGTTGAGTATCCCTTAGCCAAAAATCTGAAATCCAAATTGCTCCCAAATTCAAAGTTCTCCACATGGCTGGCTGTGGTAGTGGAACCTTTGCTTTCTGGTGGTTTAATGCATGCAAAATCTGTTTCATGCATAACATTATTTAAAATAGTATAATGTTATTTTCAAACAATAGGAGTATGATGTATATGAAGCATAAGAAATTTTGCATTCAGATATGGTTCCCATCTCCACGATATCTTGTTATGTATATGCAAATATCTCCAAATCCTAAACACTTGCAGACCTGAGCATTTCAGATTAGACTGCTGAAATTTGTTTCAATTTGTTTTAACTGATGTTTGATTTCTGTTTTATGTTATTTTATGTAGATTGTGAGCAACTCCGAGCCCTCGGGGAGTGGCGGCATACAAGATCGAATAGTAAATAAATAAATGACACACCTTGTACAATGTCCATGATCTTGTGAGTTGGCTTCTTCTGATGGAACTGCTTCTATCAGTTGAACCAGGAAGGGAACAATTCTCCTCCAACTGCCCAGCAGCACAATTTGCATTTTGAAATCACCTCTCAAATGTTGGAAAATTTAGTTTGAAAGATATGCATGGGATCAAAAGAAATAGATGATATCAAGAATAATAGGGTACAGGGTAACAAGGAACCGAGGATTTTATACTCACCAAACTTATGTTTCCCACCTTGCTAATAGACATTCAATAGGTTTTTTAATATGTGCAGACTAAAACAGCTCACTACTTGGGATTTTTCCCCTCCCCACAAAATATTACAGTTTCCTAAACATATAATTTTCATTAAGGCCCTCATCGCATTGATGAGGTTTCCTGTGCCGATTTGCCAGGCTCCATGGTGAATTGACTAGGCAGTGGGGCAATCCCAGCACCCTACATCCACCCAGCTGGCAGTGACACTTCCCCATCATATGTGAAGAAGTGTTACCAGATGACTTCCCACTGCGGTAGCCCTCTTGTTTCTAATGGAACCTGAGGAAGCTACTGTGTTGCTGGTGCAGCTTCCTAGGACTACATCATGTTATGGGCAGCATGGGACTCTATCACTCAACTGGGGCAGAAGCATCTTAGGAAGCTAAACATTCTTCATGTGATGAGTTTCCTAGTGAAAAGGGCAAGAAAAAAATCAGAGCATTCTGACATGAATATTGCTTGGGAAAGAGTGTATGAATAGGTACATGTCTCTTTGACTGGAAGAAGTCATCTTTTACCTACAGAGCAACCTGCTGTGAGAACTGCTCTCCCAGGTATGATTTGCTGGTGGAAGAACCAAAAAGCAGCAGAGAATAACCAGCATCATGTGAGATCCAAATGCTTTCCCACACAGGACACCACACCACCAAAGGCAGTCGTAAGTAATTTCTAACATCTTTAGGCCAGGAATTGTTTGATTCATATGAAACAACATCAGATGGCCCCTGACCATCTTGACCAGTAACCACAGGAGCCATTAAAATCAGTCTTGACTCCCCATTTCCACTTCCTGTACAGCAGCCACTATGTCCAGTTAGGGTCTGATCTCTGGTGAATCCAGAAGCAACTGACTGGTTTTCCCACCCATCCTGTGAGTAATTTCCAGTGTAACAAACAGAAATAGGAGCACTCTTGCAATTCTCCCTTGTACCAGAGATCACTTGTAGATATGTCAGTAGGAGACATCGGTCAGTTGCTTCCTGACCTACAAGGGATCAGATCCCCATCAATCACAATGGCTGGTGGTGGTAAGTAGGGATTGTAGAACTTTCAGTCCATATGTATTCCTAAACTAGGGAATAAATAATAGGTATTGTGAATATGAAAGTCACAAATGCATAACTCAGGCTATGCATTTGTAACTGCTTCAGTAAATTCTAATCCTAGAGTTTTGTAGTTGAGCTGAAATTGAAAAGACCTACTGCTATTAATACATTCCAATCTGAATAGGGTTACTAGTATGTCCCAGCTACAGTTTTTGAAATAATGTATAGAGACACAAAACACACTGGCAAGTCAAAAATTATAAAGCATTCTCATCCATGCAAAGTAACAATGGCCTCAATTTTCTCAATCCTTTCTTCTCTTTCCTATAGTGGTGGTCCCAAAAAGTAGCCAAGGGGAAAGGAAGCTTAACATTCTTCTTAGATGAGGGAATTATTTTTCTAAATGCTGCAAAGGGGGGAGCAGATGATATTCTGACTTCCTCATATGTAGTGCAGTTCTAAAATAGACAATTTCTTGGCTGCTGCTCAACCTTTTTAATGAAGGCAGGAGAAATGTGAGTGTAGCCACATGGTAGCCAGCAACTGCAACTGAGAAGATATGCATTTTTGGCACAATTGAGTTGGAAAACTTCATGAGCCAGCGTGAACCTCAGGCTTTTGTCCCAAACAAAAACCCAAGGCTTACTTAAAATATACAGGAATGCAAAGTAGGAGGGGGTATTTAATAATCCTCACTAGGCCCCTTGGACATGTAGTTGAGTATATTAGGAATTCGGTCTTCCTTAAAAGCGCAGAGGAGATCAAAAGTTGGGCTGAGATAGAAGGCCACGATTCCCAGAGAGGATTTCAGCCTGGTTTTTTTCCAGTGCTCAGCCAGCAGATCAGACTTTGTATGAACACAAGGACAGCTGCTTCTCTAAGAAGCTGAGCTAAATGGGAAATGGACACTTACAGCACATTTTACTATTTGCACATCTTTATGCACCTCTATAAGAAAAAAGCAGTTAAAATATCTTCCGTTGTTTCATTATATCTAGCCACTCCCCACCAATATAAAGGAATATCACAGTACCCTAAGTCCATTGTAGGGACTGGTAACCAATACTATTAGATGCTAAACAGAAAGGGGAAAAGAAGACATAAGAGACAGTTAATCACACAATAATGCTAGTAGGTTTTGTTTCAAATTATTCCTTATTTTTAGTAGAAGGAGTGTCAAAGATTTCACTTCTATACGTATTAAGCAATCTTATTACACCAGCAAGTATATTTCATATCACAGACATGCCTGTACCCTCATCTGGAATATGCATTAAGAATATGCATGCATGATTTTTTTCCCTTGTTTGCCTTCAGATTACTTCTAACCTATGGCAACCTCATAATCATGGAGTTTTCTTGGAAGGATTTATTCGGAGGGGGGTTGCCATTCCCTTCTGATGCTGAAAGAATGTGATTTGCCCAAGGTCATTCAAGGGTGATTTGAACCCTGTCTTCTGGTTCTCTTGTATGCATTTACTTATACTCATAGGAAAGTGTTTGGTTGCATGCTGCAAGTAGCTTCTGGTGTGAGAGAATCAGCCATCTACAAAGACATTGCCAAGGGGACGCCCAGATGTGTTACGATTTTGCAAGGTGGCCTCTCTCATCTCATGAGGAAAAGAGCAAACCACAGACCACTTACTACAATGCAGTCTGAGCCCTACCATGTGCACAACGGAGGACCTCCTTACAGGAACACAAGAGGCACTCCAAGTGGCCAGCTACTGGTCAAAGGACAAGTTTTTAACTTTATTTGTGTTTTTCAATACATTAAACTGTACCTTCAATTCACTTCTGATGTGATAAACAAATAAATAAATAAGAAAGTGTCATGGAAACAGGAATCACTTCTGGTGTGAGAGAATCAACCATCTACAAAGACGTTGCCAAGGGGATGCCCTGGTGAGTGATGCTTTGACCACCCCTTAATACCTGATGCATGTAGCATGGCATATATCTTTTGGCATACCTTGCTATGGGTGTTCTGGGCTATCATTAAATAAAAGAATGTCACGATGCACAGACTTGACCGGGCCCTTAATCACACACACAGAGACGGACTGAAGGCTAACTACTTTATTGAATATATAAACAGTTTCAAAGGAATATTGTCCATAAAAATAGCAAAAGCAAATCCAAAGGAAAAAGGCAATCAAATGTCCAAAACAGCTTGGTAAAGAATCCAAAAGACTTGGCAAGGCTCCGCACAGCAATGCGGATTCAGGAACAAGGCAAGGTACAAGATGCAAGGCAAGACTTGGTAGGCCACTAGCCAACTTAGCTCAGTGGACCAGCTTTTCGCTCACGTCTGCTCAGAAGAGACGTGGCCAAAGTACTGAGGATTCGTTCCCACGGATCCTATACTTAATCTTTCGGCCGAGGTCCCCGACGCCCAGGGGCTTCGGCTGTCTCCAATCTGCTGACGGACCTCGGCCTGTCTAGGCTATGGTACCATCCCCTCCTGCTAGTCTCGACAAGTCGTCTCCTATCAAAGGTTCGGCCTTGCCTCCCAGCACCTGGGTCTCTTTCTCCATGACTGCTCTCCTCCCTAGATTCGTCCCAGCCGCTCTCTTCCATGTTTTCACTCAAAGGATCCTGTGAACCTCTCCCCCCCCCCCCCGGCCTTTCATAAGTTTCGCTATCACTGCTTTCCATTTGCACCTGGTTATCTGTCTCGTCGTAAGGGTCAGGCCAACCTTCCTCCCAAGCCAAGCTTTCTGTGGGAGAAGGAGGCCCAGTGATGGGAAACTCTCCTTCTGCTAACCCTTCTAAATCCTCTTCAGAATCCATCTCCGCTGCTGCAGGCCCCAATGCCAATGGGACCCCCGGTCCTGTCCCCTGCCCCCCAGGCACAAACGAGAACTGCTGTGCTACACTGAAGAAGAAAATGGGATTAATATTCAATTACATTACTCCTATTTAATCTTACTCAATGTGTCAGTTTGACTCTTTTGTCACCTACCTCCACATAGTGACTGAACCATTGAAGGACAGATGAAAGTTCAATTTCCCATTCTGCCATAAGGCTCAAGGGGAGACAGAAGGCTGGTCATTCCTTCTGAATATAAAATTACTGGTCATATCGCTGAAATTGTATTGTCTGTATGGCAGAAAGGAATTGAACTGGGTGGCTCCTGGGGTTGCTCCTATTACTATTACAAAATGTTATATGGCCAGATGCTTTGATTGCGCTGTATGGTATAGTAGTATTTTGAGTAATGGTTTAGGGCACTGGAAAGCCAGGATTTGAATACCTGCTCAGCCACTGGCAAATCATGCACTCTCACCCTAAGAGAAAGGCAAATGTTTCTGAATAAAGCTTGCCAACAAAACCCTATGTCAAGGTCCTCAAAAGCCAAAGTTACCTTGAAGGCACATAACAACAACAGCACAGGTATCCCATAACTATGCATATTATTCTGAGCTTTCAGGGTCATCAAGACATCTCTGCAGATTATATATTTTCATTACAACCAGATACAGGAAAATAGTTGGATTCCACATGGTGAATCCCTAATGACATGGAAATGCCCACATATCACTAGTACCAATAACAATTTTGGTGTGGTGGTCAAAGCACAATCAATAAACAATTTTGGCGAGTCAGGATGAGAACCAAGATGGCGGCCGAGCTCCTCTAGACCCGGGAAGGGGGAAGAAGACAAGGACTTGTGGCGGGAACGCCATCTTGAGCAAGAGAAGTGGAGCACTTTTGACAGGGAGGCAGGGGGCGGGGCTAAAGGGGGGAATAGACAGGAGGTGGAGCAACCCAAAGCCCTCTCTCTAATACGCAACAGGGAGGAAAGGCATTCTAAATAAGTGAATAACTGTACAAGTAAACAAACAACAAATAAATAAAAAATGTACACCTCAAGAGTAAAAGAGCGGAGGATGAGACAGGAAGAGGGATCAGAAGAGGAGGAAATAACGCTGGGGGATGTCCTCGCAGAGCTGCGAAAGATAGGGAAGGCCCAAGACGGCTTCCTGCGGAGGATGGATGCCATGCTGTCCCGGCAGGAAGACCAAATGGGCACGAACCGGGGGCATCCCTTACAGGAAAGATCAGAACCAAATGAAGAGGCGCTCCCCACAGGGCCAGGGTTGCCGATCTTCTATGAGGATGGAGAGGACGCCCCCCTGGTCAAGGGAGAGAGCGCCACAATATGTGCAGGTGGAGAGGAGAGAGGGAAGGAGAACGTAAAGCCGTGGGCAGGATCAGAGGAAAGAGGACCACACCCCAGAAGTAGGGAGGCAGACCTGCTGGATGCTGCAGGAATGACCGCGAAGAGCCCTAACACCTCTGCTCTCCAAGAAAGAGAAGAGGGGAAGAACCAAGAGGTCACTGCAACACCCAAAAACCCCAGCCGGGATGCAGCTAAGAAGGACGGCAAAAAGAATGGGATGCAGCTCACCAGGAAGAGAGGCTGGGCAGGAGCAACCCAGCAAGAAAGGAAGAATAACCTGAAGAAAAGCTGCCCTTACTCTCTTGAGGCGTATTTCAGGCCTGCGAGATGTGGCATCCCGGGGATGGACACGGAAGGCCTCGAATCGCCTAGGGAGAACGGCTAGAATGGAGGTTGGAGGACGTGAAGGGGCACGGGTCCGGCTACGCTGGAGGACAGGGAACGGACAATGGGCATCAAACGCTGGAAAGATTTTGGAGGCTGCAGGAAAAAAACAAAAGTTCTTTCAAAAGGACAAAAGCTAAAAACAACAGATTGCTCTCAGATACAGAGGGTTAGGAAGGCACGTCTCGGAAAAAAGAAGGAAAAAGGAGCCTAGAAAGAAGACCTGTAAAAATGAAATGACCAGCTCAACAAGGAGGGAGACTGCAAGAGAACACAAAGGAGTACTCATGAACAAGGACCCTAGAAGGAAGCAAGCTACTCCAGTCTTCATCTCTTCCCATCACCATTGCCCATCACTAGCCTTCCCAGAACCCGGACCAAGCAGCCTCCCTCACCGCCCACCACCCTTCCCCCTTTCTACCCCCCATCCCTTGCCACCAACCCCCCTCCCCAGCACCACCACCCCTCCCACTCCCTCTACCACCCTCTCCCATCACCATACTTAGCCTCTCCTTTATTTTTTCCTACTGCCTTGTTCCGGAGACTGTTCCCCCCCACTTTTACTGTTTGTTTGTTTGTTTATGGAAAAACCCCAATAAATATATTTTAAAAAAATAAAAATAAACAATTTTGGCTTCTGTCACAATCCAAAAAATGAAGTGTGACAGTATACATTTGACTTATACCATGGTGTAGCCACGCAGAGTTTCTTTCATTCTTTAAAAAAGATTCTTTTAAAAAATTAATGAATAGATGTCTCCCCCCCCCCACCACCACACACACACAAACATACCAAAAAATATTTTTTCTCCATTATCGGTCTGAAGGATCTGTAATTCACCCCATTCTCCTCCTCCTCCTCCTCCTCTTCTTCTTTGCAACATGTTGAACTATAAAATTATTGTTCTTGCTCATTCCATTCCTGTTGTGGCATGCTCTCTTATCCATGCTAGAAATCATTTGTTCACTTAATACAATAAAAGAATATCCATTTATTTTCCCTGTTATAAATATTAGCATTACTGTCTGTTATATAAAAGTGGTTTCAAACAGAAGTCCAGCATATTTAACATAAGACAAGCAAAACAGGAAACAATATCTCACCATAAAATATTAATACTAAATAAATAAATTTGAGAATAGATCAAACAGCTAGACTAATTGGAACGTTCTTTCTTCTTGTGTAAACAAGGGACACTTAATATGTTAGGAACCAGATATCTCAGTTACATGATCCAGTGAGGCTAAACTGATTTACTAGAGTGGAGGATCTGCCCCTCAAATAATTTGTTCCACTGAGAAAAACAATGGGACTGCCTTTGATCTCAGCTGCAAATCAAACTCCAGTAAAAGGGAGGTATGGTTAAAGAAATGTCCTGTAAACTTGGACGAAAATCAAAACCACTAGTAGAAGTCTTCTTTTTTAACAGAGCAATCTAGGAGATCACATTGTCAAGTGGCAGCCATGGTGTCATGATAACTCGATAGTGTTTCTATGAGATTAATGAAAGAGCTCTTGGCAAAACATTTCAAAAAGAAAAACAGAGAGATAGATTGTGCATGCCTCAGAAGTGTGTCGAAACCTCCATCACCTTCCTCATTATCCTCAAAAGATAGCTTTTGTCAAATCTCTGAACAATAACACATATTATGTTTGAATCAACTGAAACCCTTTGAATAACTCACCAAATCTCAGTTTCAGTCTGAAACAGATTGTAATCTACCCAGTCAACTGATTCCACACTTTACTGGAAATCACAAAAAAGCAAGAGGGATTGACCTGTTCATGCAGTCACAGCAGAGAATATTTAAAAGAGTGATAGAACAGGACATTACATTTATGAAGGTATATCCCTCTAACAGGATTTTCCAGGCCTAGTATACCTTTTGGCTCAAATGGATAACATAATATCCTATAATTGTATATGACAACAATTGTGCATTTACTTTGAATATGTTCTGTTCATGGCTTCTTGCACTTTTTTCACTCAGAATCCCTTTTGATCTGAAAAATATTTACATAACCTCAGATATACAGTAAATAATAAAGATAGTAATCAAACATTTACTGATAACAAACCAGCATTTGTAAGGCTTGTTCAACAGGCTGATTTTCCTTTTTATGAAGTACAGCTGAAGCATTTTTTTCAGAGTCCACTGTAAACACTGCACAACAAATTCGTGTAAATGTCTAAAATAGTTGCCTTGTGACATTCAGAATTTTTTTTACTGTTTCCAAAATTTTCAGGACCTCAACATTGACCTCATTGGAGTTCAGGACCCACAGTTTAAAAATGAGTGTGACTTAACATGTTAGTTCTTGGAGCAATGCCAGACCCATGGGCTGCTGGTCCCTGGTGAGGTTCCAGGGAAGAAATAAACTATTGTAGACAATGAGAACAAATATAGTGCCAGCCTTTGGTACATTAGAAGAAAAAGTGCTGGTCCACACATAAGATAACCCAGTTTTTGACCTTTAAAAGGTGATAAATGATTGCTGCACACTCACATACATGATGCGCAAGTGGTCTGCCAAATTTATTTATTTAGACTATTTGTCCCCCCACCTTTCTCTCCATGCAGACTCAAGGCGGCTTACAACATAAAACCATACAAATTCCAACAAATTTTATTATCAGAAGTGCAAATGAATAACCCAGTGTTTCTAAAAAGTCTATGCTCCTCCAGATCCCAGAAATCCCAGGCATTTTGCCAGCTATTAGGAATTGTAGGAGCTGAAGTCCAAAACATCTGGAGGAACAGAGTTTGAGAAACACTAGGTAATCTATTCAACACTCAGATATCCACCCTACATACTAAATTTCTACAATGTCTCCTTTTTAATGTTGTATTTAAATAAATAAGCTATAATATTCTTTCTTGTCTTCATCAGCACAGAAAATTAGCTCGCTCTCTCACAAGAGGCCCATCTTATTGACATGGAAGGGTTAAGCATTTGAACTTTATCCCATGCCACAGAAAGTCCAACTCCAACGAGGAAGAAGAGGGATTTGTTTTAATATTATGCAGTAAAAGATGATTTGACTAAAGGATTCAAGGGATTAGCTGTTCTATAGTAGCAGCTTCATAAAAAAAACAGTGAAGCTGAGATTGTGACTGATGTTCAGGAACATATTTTTAAGCACTCTCATGAGGGGAAACAAGAAAACAGGTAATGAGGAACAAAACCTTGTTGCGTGCTTTTGCTAATGGGCGTCTCCTAAATATTTAATTAAATGTGCCTCCATACATAGCTACATCTCAGTATAAATAAAGTCACTTACCCAAGATATAAGAAATAGCTGCTAGAATTAACTAATTTAGCATGTTTGAATCCTTGCAGTCAAGATTAACAGACAGGGTAATAGAAGTTCACTGGGCCAAATCAATCATTCCTCTGGCTCCCAGAAAGATGATTTAGGGATTTAAATTGGCCTGGAATATTTTAATAGCCTGGTTATGCTGAAGCATTCCAAAGTCACTGCTAATTAATCAACCAGATTTACTCCCTAATAGATTAGGGAGGGGATTTCCCCCCATTTTATTTCAATGATGTCTACAATTTGGCCTCCAAGAAAAACAAATGCCTCTGTTTCCATCAAAGGGGTTTGCACCCCTAAATTCTGATATATATTAATCCACAGATGGCAAAGGACAAGTTCCAATTTATACAACAAATCCGATTATCTACAGAGTAGCTCTTTCATCCATCTGCATGAAAATGTGAACTGTCTAAAGACTAAGGCAAGGCCTAGCATAGCTGCTTCTCGTTGCTGGAAAATCACAGACCAATGGATGAAGCTAGCTAATTTCCAAGAGTATAAATAATCACGCTGCAATGGAATAAAAAGGAATAAATTGTTATAAACTGCATTTATTTTCCCATGCATAATCCTCATCCCCACCCCAAACAGACACATTCAACATTAGGGATATTCTTGTACCATAGAATGAATTGTAATGGAGAACAAACAATAACAACACAAAAGGAGAGAGAGATTTGTTGGTACACATAAGATACAGCATCTCTTTTACTGAGTGCTCCTGAAGAATCCATGCAAACAATGGTTTCCTATTGTGGATAACAACTGACACTCACCCTGCCCCCAATGAGCAATTCATCTTATTAATTTTCACACTTTGAAGCCCAAACCATTCCATGCTTTGTGGCATTTCCAAGGGCACTGGTCCTTTAAGCCTAACCCTAGCCATCCTTTTGTGACACAGAATCTCTTAACAGACAGAATGCTGTTTAATTTACACCTGCTACGTGCTAGGAGTATAAAAAGGATTTATCAAATGTACTGCTACAGCAGGTTGTCAGTACCAGGTTTTTGGTAGCAACACACAATCCATCCAATACTAATTCTGATTCCAACCTTTTCTGGGGCCATACAAATAAAATAAAGAGGAGAAGGAGAACGTGTATGCGCTGTGACTGTCTGCATTCATGCCGAGTATAGTAACTTAGCATTTTAGGTTTTAAAATAATTGTAAACTCTTTTATGAGTATTCCTTTTCTACCCTATGTTTTGTGTCTGTATATATACCAAAGCATAGGCGTGTGTTTCCAGAATGATAATCTATTTCTCTCCTCACACTACTGAGCTGCCGGTGACCCCAGCTGACCCAATTGAAATTGATTTTGTTGCTGAACTCCTAGCTGGTGCAAATTAATCTTAGATCCATACAAGATCAGGGAAGCAAGACACAAGAGTACAAAGACCTCAAGTGCTGAGGGGGGGAAATAGTTATGAAGAGAAGGTATTTCAAGTTTGGAAAGATAAATGGCTACAATGACTTGCTTTGATAGAACATATGTAGTAAAAGGAGAGGCAAATGACAAGAGCTGAGAGAAGAGAGAATATGAGAATAAAAGCTGTAATTTAATAGCCTGGTTTCCTGCCTGGCCCCTTAGAATTATCTGTCTAGTCCTGACAGCTGATGAAAATGCACCAGAATTTGATTTGCTGTCCTGTATGGGACAAGTTCAGTCCTATCTTTCCCCTCGCAGCCCCTTGGGCTACATTGGCTACAGCGGAGAGACACCATCTCTGGTTTCCATCTTTCCTCATTCTAAATTCAGCACTGGCAGCTATTTGTTTTCTAAATGGTATTCGCATCACCTTAGTGCCTTGATGTATTATTTATCTTCTCCTATTTTCGAGTGTGGCATCTGGCCTTCCCACCTTGGAGCCTTGTTGTCAAACTTTCTTAGAAAATGAGAAGGGGGGGGGGGAAGAAAAATTATCCCGACTCCTTTAAGACATCTCATTTTCCTGTCCATTCAAGACTTTCCAATTTGTATTCTAACTAAAGATAACCCAACCCCCCAATTTGTTCTTCCTGAAGACTTTTCAATTCCTTTTACTCGTTCATTGTCATTTAAATAATCAAAATTAAGAGAAACAAACAAAAATGTATCTCTAAATATCTCCCTTCTAAGGACCTCATCGGATTTTGTCCCATTCTACACATTCTACACACTTCAAAGACCCATGGATCACATTAAATGACACACAACCCATTTCACAGTTTGCTTGTGGGATTCCATCTCCGCAGCATGTAAAAATGCGAGGATTTGACAGATGTGCAGGAATCAACTCCACTACTCCCCCTACATGTAGAAATGCTTTTAAAATAATATTTTCCTTGGGGTGAGGTGGATTTTTTTTGTTTTGAAATGTGCTGCTCTCTTTAAGAGTAGGGGTTTAAAAGGTTGAGCAGATCTTATGGAAAGAAGTGGTTTAAAAGTGTGCTGGTCTCCTTAAGAGTAGAGGTTTAAAGAGGATGGGCAGATCTCATTAAAAGAAGTGGTTTAAAAGTATCCTTGAAATGGGAGGAGACAATATTGTCCATGTGATGGGAAATGAAGTGCATGGTTGAGCTAGAAATGGGAGGAGGTGATCCTGTGTGATGAGAGTTAATAAATTCCCTGGAATTCCATGCGAAGAAGGTATTTCACCCGCTTCCCCTCCCTTGTAAAATGAGGTCCTAAATGTATTTTTAATAAAACAAGCTCTATTTTTAATTCACAAACAGACACAACCACAGACATCTGATATTTCAGAGACCAAGCCTAGTTAGATCTGAAGCATCAGTGAGAAATAAACATTCCTAAACGTACATGTGTTTTGCTCTTAAAATGAGTACTTTGAAAATATCTTGTTGCCTTTTCAGGCCAAGATTTGTGGTGGAATATTAGAAATTGCACTGAACCAATGATAGTTGCAAAATGGGTAGATATCAAGTTAAATTTTCCATTTTAGTCCAGAAAGAGTAGATCAAGTCAATTTATACTGTCAAATTACATACTTTCATCCTTACAGATAGTTTTGTTCCTTTATGACTCAGAGAAAGGCCTTGTATACCATGATCTTGACCCAAAAAAAGCCTTAGGGGTTAGTCTTTCTTACCCCTATTCATTTTAATATTGACATGCTCTGTAATTTCATTGTTATAATGCCTGGACTAGTTAACAATGCCCTTTTCTGAATTCTCATAATTGATTTTTCAGTGGAGTTATTGCATTGTTTTATCTGGGCCGTTTTTAGATTTGTTTATATTTTATTTTATATTCAGTTTATCATTGATCGATCATTAAAAAATCCTTTAATGGAAGGGCGTTAAATCTACACTGTAGAATTAATGCAGATTGACACCACTCTAACTGCCATGGCTCAATGCTATTGATTCATAGGACTTGTAGTTTTATCAAGTCTTTAACCTTCTCTACAAAAGAATGCCGGTGCCTCACCAAACTAGTAATCCCAGCATTGAGCCATGGCAGTTAATGTGGTGTTGAACTACATTAATTCTACAGTATAGATTTCCCCTTCTTTACGCATTCCTTCCATTAAAGGATTCTACCTTAATGATCGATACAATGATAAACTGAATATAAAATAAAATATAAAACAAATCTAAAAACACTAAGCACTTGTCCAGATAAAACAATAACTCCACTCAAAAATCAATTATGAGAATTCAGAAAAGGGCATTGTTAACTAGTCCAGGCATTATAACAATGAAATTACAGAGCATGTCAATATTAAAATGAATAGGGGTAAGAAAGACTATGCTTAATGGGCCTCTTTAGGGAAGGTGTCCCAAAATGTGGCACTGTGACAAATCTCCACTCTACACCTCCATCATCAACAATGGTATAACTGATGAAATTGCTAAATAATAATAATAATAATATTTATATACCGCCCTATCTCCCCTAGAGGACTCAGAGTGGTTTCCACATATGCAAAATAATACAAAAACATACAATATAAAACAAAAACATTGGCATAAACTGTTAACATATACATTAAAATCAGTTTAAAACTAGTTTGGCTCTCTTCTTCGTGTGGGTTGTTAAAATTCTGCATTAAAGACAGAAGAACTAGGTAGATGCTTCCTTGGTGTTAGCCCAGGCCTGATGTAGCACTTTGCCTATGCAAATAATGTTTGTATTTGATGCAAAAATGCATGCAGGGGCCACCAGGGGATGCCATTCTGTCAGTCGAAATTGACTTTTTGAAAGCTGTTCAACCACATTAACACAGGAATACCAATTGACTAGTCAGGCAAGAGTTATACTCTAGTAAGAAAAAAACATGATAAAGTCTAGAATTTAAAACAGAAGCATTACAAATATTTCTAAATAGACAGGACAGGGAAAAATGAGATTATGCCAGCAATTTTTACCAATTCTTAGCAAGGGTTAAATCATTCAAGGGATCAACATGAGGAGAGAAAGGGAAAGAAGGGATTTTTCAAAAATTATTTGTCATTAAATTACTTCTTTCCTCTTTGATTTGCCAATTCAGTTACCATCATAGTCCTATAATGTACTTGTATCGCCCATAATAGGTTGCATACAACCTGGATGTTTCTAAATCAATTTCTATGCAGAGCAGTTGCACCTGGCCTAAAATACCTTTCTGATTCATGCTGTTTCACATCATACTTGTTTTCAACACTTGTTCTCCCAGAGACTGCTGAAAAGCCCTTCCTTTTATGTTAGTGCAATGGCATTGCAAAACATCTTGTTCCTTCTGATATGCCAGAGTTCCCTGAAATTTGAACATATCCCTGGTGCTGCATATCCTTAGCATGAGGGTCCTGTAGAGGGGTGTGCAAATCTTCATTTTTAAATTAGAAATCATATGTGGTTTGAAAGTTTTGTATATACGAATATATATTAAGAAACACCAGGGACCCCCATGCAAAAAAAACATAAGAATCAAACTCACTTTAAATATTAAAGCCAAATAATTAAAGAACAAGTGTAATACACTCGATAGCTGGGAGTACGAACGGATCTCTAAAGAGGTGGTCATGATGGGGACCAGAAAGAAGACAGAAAAAGATAATAAGAGCATCCTAATGAGAAGGGACTCATACCAAGAGGACGGAAGACTGGGTGACCAGTTAAAGGAATTAATATTTGAAATGAAAAAGATGAATGAAGCGATTGGAAGAGCTTCAGAGGAAAGGAAACAGATTAAAGAAAGTATCCATGAATCAAGAAAAGAAATGAAGAAAGAGGTGTCATTCTTAAGGAAGGAAATGGTTACCCTATATGAAAAAGTAGAAACAATACAAAGAAGAGAAGAAGATACAAGAGCTAAAGTACAGATAGAGCAAGAAAAAAATAAAGAAACTAACTGAGGTACAGCAGGAGCTGAAAAAAGAAGAATCTACATTTGGAACTATTTCAAAGAGATTTTCAGTTGAGGATCTGAGGCCTGCCGGAGCAGCAAAATGAGAAATACGGGGAGACGATGCAAATAGTGAGTGAAATGACAGCGACACTTCTTCAGAAAGAGCAACAAATGATGGAGGAGAAAATAGAAAAAGCATATCGAGTCTCCACAGCTTTCTCGGCGGAATAAATCAGCAAGGGACATATTGGTACAATATCATTCAATAAAGATCAAAGAGGAAGTGATAAAAAAACCACTATGCGAACCCATATACAGTGACGGGAAAGATATAAGAATAATGAGAGAGATACCAAGTGCCATACTTGATAACAGGAAAAATATTACTTCCTGACAGACGCCTTAAAAGACCATGATATTAGATTCAAGTGGGATAAGGTAGATGGACTAACATTCTCTTTTCGCTCTGTGAAATATTGGATCAACTCTGCTGAGGCTGCTGACGAGTTTTATAAAAAGTGGGAGCACATTCTTGACCCATCGAATGGAAGAATAGAAAATAATAAAAGGCAAAAACAAGAGAATAAGGCCCCAGCGAAGGGACTACACAAAGAACAAAATAGGAACCGAGAAGGATCGGCGGATAAACCAAAAGGCAGTATACCATCAGAAGATAAACTAGGAAGAAAAGAAGAGATGGACGAACAAGAGCAAGACGAGGACGAACCGAATGAACATGACTCAGAGACAGGATCGGAGGAGGCAGGCTCGACGAGGAAGGCCAAGTCCAGGACTACTAAACATAATCTAACTATGGAGGTAAAATGCTTCTCTCTCAATACAAACGGTATGAACATACCGGAGAAGAAAGCAAAATTTTTCATTATTTGCAAAAACAGAAGGCATGGGTGTACGCATTACAGGAAACCCATATTAAGGAATCCAGGAAAGATCTCCTGGAAAATAAGAAATTAGGAGTGTTGTTTACCTCTGCAATAGAAAAGAAAAAGGGAGTAGCATTATATATTAATCCCGCCCTTGAGCCGGAATTACATTATAAAGATAAGGATGGAAGAGTGATCGCAGTGGTAGGGAATGTCAAGGGGAAAAAAATTCTTTTTATTTGTGTTTATGCTCCGAACGGTCCAAAACTTAATTTTTTTGATAAGCTCAATGAGAAAGTTATAGCAGCAGAATGTGATGAGTGTATAATGCTTGGTGACTTCAACGGGGTTATCAACCCCGTGATGGACAAGAAATGCGAAAAAGGGAAAAAGTATAAGGGTAATGTGGGTAAGCTCCCAAACTCCTTCTTTAGGATGGTCAATACAAACTCATTGGAAGATATCTGGAGAACCCAGAACGGGAAGAGCAATGACTATACCTTTTTTTCAGGGAGACGACAATCCTGGTCGAGGATAGATTTCATTTTGGTATCTAAGGGGTTAGTAAGACAAGTGGTAAAAACTAAGATACACACGAGGGTAGTATCTGATCATGCACCGACTGAAATAATACTAAAATGGGGGGAGAGACAATATAGATGGAGATTAAACGATTCACTATTAAAGAAAGAAGAAGATATCCAAAAAAATAAAGAGCTAATTAAGGAATATTTTACAATAAACAATCAAGAGGATACGGATATGTTAACAATTTGGGAAGCAAGCAAAGCAGTGATGCGTGGGAATTTTATAGCCCAAGCCTCCTATATAAAGAAGCAGAGGAGAAATGAGATGGATAGGCTCCAGGCGGAATTGAATATCTTAGAAAGGAGATTGAAGAAAGACCCAAAAGATAAGGAGGTGGGAGAAAAAATAAAATATAATAAGGCCCAAATAAACCTACTAACAGTGGAAGAGATGGAAAAGAAATTAAAATTCCTAAAACAAAGAAATTTCGAATATGCGAATAAATCGGGGAAGTGGCTTTCATACCTAGTAAGGAAAAAAACTCAAAAAAATATAATAACAAAAATAACAAGAGGCGGAATTTCATATATAAAAGAGAAAGAGATCATCAATGAGTTTGTCACATATTACCAGGAACTATATAAGGATGATGGTATAAGTAGAATCGAGATACAAGAATATTTAAATAAACAAAACCTCCCACACATCTCCGAGGAAGATAGGGAGCTCTTAAATGCGGATATTACTGAGGAGGAAGTGACTATAGCAATAGATGGATTAAAACCAGGGAAAGCACCGGGCCCGGACGGGTTTACTGATATTTACTATAAAAAGTTTAAAGAGAACTTGGCACCCCAACTTAAAAAGGTAATTAATGCAATCATCCAACAAGGTAGGATGCCAGGCACATGGGGAAGTTCAGACATTGTGATAATCCATAAAGAAGGGAAGGATACAGAATGTGTGCAAAATTATAGACCTATATCTCTCACAAACCTGGATTACAAGATATTCGCGAGCATATTAGCCTCGCGACTTAAAATCTTTTTTGAATAAGTGGATTAGTGATAGCCAGACGGGCTTCCTTCCTAACAGAAAAATGAAAAAGAATATCAGAAACGTAATAAATGCGATAGAATACATGGATAAAAATATTGACTCGAAGGCACTCTTCGCGTTTCTTGACGCGGAGAAGGCCTTCGACCGAATTGGATGGGGAATGATAGAAAGATTACTCAATGAGTTAGATATGGGCACAAATTTTATTTCAGCAATAAATGCAATATATAAAAACCAGGATGCACAAATACTAATTAACGGACAGAGATCAAAGAAGTTTCAAATAAATAAGGGGGTGAGACAGGGATGCCCCCTGTCCCCACTGATTTTTAATCTTGTGATAGAAGTAATGTTAAAAGATATAATACAAGATAAAGAAATAAGGGGACTAACCGTAAAGAACCATAGCTACAAAATATACGCCTTTGCGGACGATTTGGTCTGCATTGTCGACAACCCCACAGAAAATATGGAAAAGTGGATGATGAAAATTGAATCATTCGGTAACGTAGCTGGATTTAAGTTAAATAAAAGTAAATCACAAATTTTAGTTAAAAATATAAGTAAAAGGAAGCCCAGGAGATAGAAAAGAAATATGGTATACCCATAGTAAATAGTGTAAAATATTTAGGTATAATAGTAACCCAAAACAATTGCCAACTCGTAAAAAATAACTATGAAAGAACATGGAAACAAGTTAAAGAGGATCTAGGAAGCTGGAAGACCTTAAATCTATCCCTGTTAGGGAAAATATCCTTAGTTAAAATGAAAATTTTTCCAAAGTTAAATTTTATGTTTCAAATGTTGCCTATTTTAAAGAATCACACTATACTGAAAAGATGGCAAGCTGAGTTAACAAAATTTATATGGGGAGGGAGGAAAGCAAGAGTAAAGCAGAAATATTTACAACAAGCCCGGAAAATGGAGGATTTGGCATGCCAGATCTCACCTTGTATTATGATGCTAACTGCTTAGATAACATAAGGGATTGGATAGATCTACGGGATACAAAATTATTGAATTTGGAGGGATGGGAGAATAGATTCGGATGGCATGGCTATCTGTTATATAATAAGATGAAGGAAGATAAAAATGTAAATAACCATATAATAAAAGCCCCATTATTAAAAACATGGAATAGATATAAGGATACCATCCTCAGGAAATGCCCTCTATGGGCATCTCCTTTAGAGGCTCTCAGATAATAAAGGGAAGGAGAGAAAGTTGGCCTACATACAGCGATGTCTTAAAAAAAGGAAAAATGACTTCATTCTGAAAACCCTGGAGGAACTCAAGGACTTAAAAATAAATTGGTTTCAGTACGTCCAGCTAAAGACGAGATTCAAAACGGACACCCAAATTGGGTGGGAAACAATGCCAACATTGGCTGCGAAGGTCTTAACCCAACAGGGGAAGAAAAGTGTTAGCAAATTGTATAAATACTTATTAACTAAAAGTCATGATAAACCACCAATAAAAGAGTTTATGAGAAAGTGGGAAGACAATATAGGATATCAAATCAAAAGGGAGGACTGGGAAAGGAGCTGGCGCCAAAGGCAAAAGGTAACTTGTGCACAATCACTAAAGGAAAACCATCTGAAAGTTCTTTACAGATGGTATATAACCCCTGTCCAATTAGCCAAAATGTATAGAAACGGAAACGATTGGTGCTGGAAGTGCCAAAAAGAAAGAGGCTCGTACTTCCACCTGTGGTGGACATGTGGAATTATTAAGAAGTATTGGATAATGGTTCAGAAAGTGGTAGAGGGAATGTTACAAGTTAAGCTAGACCTAAAACCAGAAACTTTCTTGTTAAACATTGTAGAACCCGGGATGGGGAAAGAAAAGGAAAGGTTACTGTGGCATATTTCGACCGCGGCCAGAATTGTGTTGGCCAGAAAATGGAACAAAACAGAAATGCCCGACGAGGAAGAATTACTGCAAAAACTACTTGAACTAGCCGAAATGGACAAATTGACCTACCTTTTAAGGTCGGGAACAATCAATCAATTTAAGGACACTTGGCATCCGTTGGTAAAATATGTAAAAGATAAGAAAAAGATTGACTTGAAAAGTTTTTGGATATAGGGTATAGGATCACAATGCTCTGAGAAATCAGGCTCCTCAATTATATTAGAAAAAGTGCGATGCCACCTGGTGAAGTCAACCGTTTGTTTGTTTTGTTTTTAACTTGTTGTCATTGTTAACCCCCTGTTATGTAACCCCTTCCCTAATTATCCCTGATTGCCCCCACCTCCCACCCACTGACCTTTCCCACCCCCATACCCCATGTTTCATGTGACTTTTAACCAATAAAAATCTTTAAAAAAAAAAAAAAAAAAAAAAAGAATCAAACTCACCCAATACTTTTTCATTTGAATTCTGTAAAGCTCAGAAGTCAGTTTTATTTTCAGCACAAGCAAGGCCAAGCCAAAATAGACTGCCATTCCTCTTTAAATTAAGGAGATAAGCTGTTTCTCACTATGAAGAAAGGAAAGTAGTAGGGCAGGCTGAGCTGAGTGAGTACAGAATTCTGGAAAATGTAGTTTAGAAAGGTGAGGAGCCCTATGGCAGAGAATTCAAAAAGTCCTGCCCTAAACTACATTTCCCAGAATTCCACTCAGCACCAGAAAGCCCCAATGAGGATAGGAGAGAGCTATCCCCCCACCCCACCCCCCGGTTGCAACAGCCAGCCAGCCATGCAGTTTACAATTCTGCAAAGAGGGCTGACTGATACTAGTAAGTACATATGTGCTGGGCTGGGAAGAAATCCCTAAATTGAAGTTCTATTGGTTAAAGACATTCAATGAAATAAGTGTTGTGAATTTTTAAAAAAGTTTTTGTAAAAACTTAATAAAATTCCTAAAATTTAGATTTATTACGAGGGTTGGATGAAAAGTAATGCCTCCACCTTCGTAACTCCTCAGCAGATGGTAGTACTGGTATGCGGCAGGTACTGGCTTGTTCAGTAGACTCTCCTCTGCAGTTCTGTCTTGGCAGGAAGCCTTAGCTTTGAACAGTTCTGTTGTTAGAGTATGAAGTATGGAACCCAATGCAGAAAGTCAGTCAATGCAACTTAAGCAACGTGCAATCATTGAATTCTTGACAGCAGAAGGTGTCACCCCAAAGGAGATTCGTCAGAGAATACAAGCTGTTTATGGGGATGGTGTTAATGTGAGTACTGTGCATCGTTGGGCGAGTAAATTTAAAGATGTTGAGGAGGGAACATCTGACTTACATGACAAACAAAGGGTTGGAAATCCTGTGACAACAACTACCCACAAGGAAAAGGTTGACAGATTGATTCAGGATGATCGTTGCATCACTCAGAGAGAAATTTCAAGCATAATCGGCATTTCACAAGAATGTGTGGGTCACATTATTGCTTTGTTTGGGTACACAGCAGAACTTCAGAGATTGGAACTCACCACCATACTGCATCCTCCATACAGTCCAGATTTAGCATCGTCTGACTTCCATCTGTATCTGATAGTCCTGTTTCTGATAATTTGATACTTCCGATTTTCAGATGGTTTTTTTTTGGACTTCCGATAATTAAAGCAATATCAAGAACAGCGCCCCAAACAGGAAGTGGATTTGCCATTCCGAGAGCTCGGAAAGGGCTCGGATATTATTTAAATTTTTAAAATTGTTTCTTAATGTGTTAACAGTGCTTAATATTTTGTACCAGTGGCTAGTCATTAGTAGCAGTCAAAAACGGATGGAAATGGGATTCCCCATAGTTTTGACTCTCCCTTCTGATTATTTTGACTCTCCCTTCTGATGATTTTCGCGCATTGTGCAATTGCGGATGTTATTTCCGAATATTTCCGATTATCGGAATACATCCGAATCCATTTCAATAAAATCACTTTAAAAATCGGAAGTGAATCACATCCAAAAACAGAGCAAAACCAATATCCGATTTGACTTTTGAAACGCATTTTTCCATTCGATAACAGGCCTAGTTCCTGATAATGAACTGTGGGGGACATCATTGTGCTTCTGATGAAGACGTTGAGAGAACTGTGAGACACAGGTTGCAGAAACAGAGTGTTGACTTCTGTGACGGCTTCAGAAGACTTGTTCATTCTTGGCAGAATGTGTCATTGTATAGAAAATTCAAGGCGATAACTCTTGTAGGTTTTTTAAAAGTTGTGTGTAAAAACTTTGAAAATTCCCCAAAATTCATGGATGAGTGAAACGTTCTGAAGCTTGATGAGTTAATAGCAGTTCTAAAATCATTGCAGATTTAATGCCAATATTTCTAACAATGATATATATAGTATCCCCATTGGAATTTCCCCATATATATATATTGTGTGTGTGTGTGTATCTTGTAAGCTACTGAGTCCCCTTCGTGGTGAGAAGGGCTGAATATAAATGTCATAAATAAATAAATAAACACCTGGGGCACTCAGGACAATTTTACACCATCCAACTCAATATCAAATGAAGAATTGATAATCCAAAAACACAGCTAAGGATAGAGTAACATCAAGAGTCCGATCCTATCAGAAAATAAGTCACTGCTGAGAAGAAAGTTCCACAAACCAAGTTCAAAATAGTTTTAGGATGAGCAACTGAAAACATACACTGATTTCAGTCTAAGAATACTACCATCACAATTGATATACAGTCCAAATAACAGTCCGGATAACTCAGATAATCACACAAAAAGTCAAGGGATGGCAAGTTTGGCATGCAAAATTCAAGCAAGTACGTTGGGCCCTTGAGACTGAAATTGAGGGGGGGGGTTGGCTTTTGACAGGCCTACCACTGGCTCAGCTGGAGGTCCTTCAGCAATAGACCTCCCAGCCCTATTGTGGATGAGGCCCTTATTCCTGGGGAGTCTTCCCCTGCAGATGGACACTTTGCATAAGTTGCACCCATTCTTGTCCAGGTTTTAATTCTGTCATATTCTCTTAGGAGGCCCTGCCTCTTCCTTTGCTCCTGACTTTGATTATGCTCTTCCGGCATGGCAGGGGTTGGACTAGATAGCCCATGCGGTTTCTTCCAACTCTATTATTATATGATAGTATGACTTTATGACTTGGGTACCCTGCCACATCATTCCTTGGGGGTTCAGAGTCTTCAGAAGCAGTGTGGTCCTCCATGTTGTTTGGCTTTGAAGGCTCTAGATCCTCCTCCAAAGAGGCTGTTACCAGTAGTGTTGGTGAAATACTAGACATCATCTTTCTACCTGTATTCTAAAATATATGGTGCAAAAGGAAAAGAAGGTCCACAGGGGAAAAAAAGGTAAAATCATACTGAGTCACCAATCCTTGGTTGTAAAGTTCAATAGGTAGTAAGTTCTGTTCAACAGGTTGAAAGTTAACAGGGTACAGCTGGTTTCAGTATAATGGAAAGGCTACAGTTTCTTCTACCTCTGGTGACCTCAGCAGCTACAGTTGGCAGCTGGAGAAAAAGGAAGGCTGTAAGTAAATGAGTCCAGGAGATGTTATCACATTGCCTTTCTTTATGAGGAACAGGCCATCTCTGTCTTTTGGATTATCATGAACACCAGCTTTAGTAGAGAGGGATATAGGCTGCTGGGTTTGATTACAATGAGATACTTTGGGTTATACTCTATGTTTTTATGAATATCTTTCATTGTGTTCACTTTTTTTACTTAAAAACCCTTGTCAACAGCCTTCCATAAATGAGAATGCTATTTCATAATCAACAACTTGATCTAAAACTGTTAAGTATTAAACTTGGGTAGACTAAGCATGTTAGCTATTTATTAAAAGTAAGACTTTAATAGTATGTAGAGAAGAAGACACAAGTAAATCCTGATTATGTATCAGAAATCAAGTTGAATTGCATTACCAATAAGAAATATGGAAGTAATAATGAAAAGGATGTTTAAATAAACCATAGAATCTGAGACATTTCAGATTTTTATCTCACATCTGTGTGCACAAAGAATAGGTTTTTCCCCCCTGCAGAATCTGTATTCTCAGAAAAAAAGCAATGTGAGAATCAAACACTGTATTCTACATAGAAACTGGAAGGCAGGGAAGAAGCAATAAACTATTGGAAAACTGAACTATGAAATCTATTTTGTACAACCACAGCCAGCTTTTGTTGGAAGAGACAATTCCATTGTCCATGTGAAATAGAAGGAAGTGCCATTTTATTTTAGCCTTCAGGCAAGAGATGATAGCAGGGCCTAATACTCATTATGTCAAAACTAAACATAACCAAAGAGACAGGTCAGCATACTAAGAAAGATCTTGAACAGGGCTTCCCAGGAAGTTGATCGCGATCGACTGGTCAATCCCGGGACCGAAGGAGGTCGATCCCAGCTGGATGGGGCGATTCTCAGAGGGGGAGGAGCCAAGCTGCGCAAAGCCCCTCCCCCGGCTTCAGCACTACCACAGCTTCTTCAGCCTTGAGGAGGGTAGTCCCAAGCCAGTAGTGGCTATCTATGCCACCACTGGTTTGGCATTACCCTCCTCTAGCCTGGAGAAGCTGTGGTAGCGCTAAAGCCAGAGGGTGGAGGGGGCAGAGCCATGCTGCGTCAAGCCCCTCCCCAGCTACAGCTATACTACAGCTTCAGCCTTGAGGAGGATAGTGCCAAGCCAGTAGTGGCTACTAGCTATGCCACCACTGGCTTGGCACTACCCTCCTCAAGCCTGGAGAAGCTGTGGTAGAGCTGTAGCTGGGGGAGGGGCTTGATGCAGCATGGCTCCGCCCCCTCCGCCCTCTGGCTTTAGCGCCAAGCCTCACCCCCTCCCCCTGCTCCGCCCTTCTTCTCTCTCAGTAGATCTTTCTGACTTGGTTTTATTATAAGTAGCTCGCATGCTGAAAAAGTGTGGGCACCCCTGATCTTGAAGGTATACAACAATGAAAATCATTATCATATCATCAAAACTTAGCCTTTCGAAGAGAATGTTATTTACAGCCAAAATTAAGGGATATTATAGGGAAAGGATTTAATGGTTGAAAAATTGAAATCACTATAGTATAAACCATGCCTTCTAACATTCAGTATGTTTTTGATATAGAATGGCATTCAGACATATGAGCTCCTCCTCTCCATACCTCCATTCTGAATGCTATAAACACAGGTGTCTAGTGTAATAGTGTGTGGTGTTTTTTCTCTCCTGGAAATAAATAAATTGTTGCACTGGAAAGTACAGCCTCACTCACATCCCCTATTCTGTGCCGAGCTTAGGTACTACAACATTCATACCTGCTGATATTTCATTTGTCATTTTTATTGTGACTGTAACTTATTTGGAGGAAAGAACAGGATGCAAATCTTGGCTTCTAAGTCCTTCTGCATTATAAATACGGGTGTTGGAAACATAAAACATATCTATTGACTAGGATTGCCAAGATGACAACAGTGAACACAGAGAATCTAAGAGAAGTCATAACTATGCAGACATGTGCCATAAATAGCATTGCATTATTGTATCTCACCAAAACCCCAGGAATTACAGAGGAAAACTGCTCATGTAATGTACTGTTACTGGAGTGGTTCTAAACTTTCCATGCTCACATAGGGAGAGAAAGGTGACAGGAATGAGAAAAGAAGGCCATCCATTTCTCAAATAAAACACTCTGACCTCCAGGATGCTCCATGTAATCAAGGACCCTTTCCCTTCCCCTATCAGATGATGGAAAGGGTGGCAATGAATCATAATGCTTGTTGTCCCACCACCCTTTCTGCCATCACTTGGGGAAATAGTAGGATTAGTGTGGGTAGCTCCATTAGAGCTACCCAAAATGCACTTTCCTCCATGTAGTCGTGGAAAAAGTGTCTTTTGGCACTTCCTCCCAACTTTGGGGGGAAGTGAGCGGGGCCTTTGTGCCTCATGAGATGGCTCACAGCAGGCCTTGTCCTTGCCATGAAGCAAAGTGACAAAAGGGGCAAAAATACACCATGTGAAGAGGTGGCAAGACAGTATGGCACCTGTAGATTGGTGAACTACCTTTACAATTGTCCAGTAGGCTTGGTTGATTAAAAAATGGTTCAAAACTTGTTTCAGATGTAGGGAGCACTGGTGGTTCGATTCTAAAGTCACTTATTTTTTAAAAAATTCAAAAGGTATTTTCCCTCAAGGAAGGTATCTCCATTGGAATGGTTTCTTACATCCTTTGGATTCTTCTGAATGTTTCAGTTATTTACCTTGATGGATGGCACATTTATTGAAGGTGAATCCCATGTTTCATTAACTTAATATGATGTTTGCTTTATTCAGAATGGGTAAACATTTTCTGGTGCACCTATTTTGCCACACCAAATATGGGTGAGCTAGGAAGACTCCAAATCCCATTTAAAATATGAAAGCTGTTAAACAGAGAGTTAGTCTACTTTCTCCTACATCCTGCCATAGGTTTCTGATGGCCTGAACTCTAAAAGTGTTGTGGGGTTCATCTTTCAAAATAGGGTAGTAAGTTGTTCCTGGGGGATTTCCAAAAGAAAATGAGGGCTGTATGGTAGTGTAGTGGAAGATAGCGGGGGGGGGGGGGAGGGGAGTATGAGTTTGCGTTACATCAATGACCCAACAAGAGCATGAGGATTAACCTGCTACGTAACTAATCTCTAAGATGTGTTATATATATATATATATATATATATATATATATATATATATATATCTGTTGTTGTTAGGCTGAAGTAAACAAAAGAACCAATGAACAGAATCACACCAAATTTGGCAACATGACATCTCACTATGCAAGGTGTTACCAACAATAATAAAAAAAACACAAAAACACAAAAACACCTTACAAATCATAAAAAAGGAGATGCCACTGGCCATGTGTACAGGGACTGGGATGCGTGCGCACGCACACAAACAGGAGAGCTCCTACAAGGCGAGGCAAAGCAAGTCAACAACACGAGCCTGTCCCCCACTTTCTCCTCCTGCTCCTGAGGGAACAGGGCGGGCTCTCATCCTCCTCCGCTGCGCATGAGGCAGAGAGAGGCAGGGAGAGACAGCGAGGAGCCCGCGGAGCAAGCAACATGGTGGAACACTCAGACCCCAACCAGAAGCACAAGCCCGGCACCGCCACTTCCTACTTGTCATCCTCTTCCAACTCCACACCGGCTCCCAAGCGCTGCCCAACAACAGGAGCTCCTCCTCAGCAACTGGAGCTGGGCCCCCAACTGGAGGCGGAGGCCTGTCAGGGGGCCTGTCGCAGCCAGCGAGCTGACAGTCACTGCTCTCCTTCACCATCCACTCTCTGGCCTGGCTGGCCAGCTTCAGCTCCAGGCTCTTCACCGTCATCCGCTTCGAAAGCATCATGCACCAGTTCGACCCTTTGTAAGAGCGAGGTGAGGGAGTAAGAAAGGAGGGGAAAATGTCTCTCTTCTTCTCACCTTCTTTCTGAAGTGAAATTGGGGCGAAGGTCGCTCTATTGGGACTTGAAGTGGGAGAGCAGGAGACCCAAGGGCTTGAGGAGTTGCCTCTGTGGGTGAAAGGTGGCGAGGACAGCCTGCGGGAAAGCCTCGCCTTGGAAGACAGTCAAACCACCCCCGATAGATGGCCATCCTGCCTCCGCCTCGAAATCTTCCCAGGAGGGATACCCAGAAATATTTAAATAGGTGTGTGTGTGTGAGAGAGAGAGAGAGAGATGGACATCGAATATAACATATGGTTCAAACACATAAGATAAATCAGGGAACCCATTCAGTCACAGACACACATACACACACCTATATACAGTATATATACACACAGACACACATACCTGTATACATTCCATATAAATAAAAATGTGATATCTGTTTGTGGGGACATCATAGCACCCAAAACTTGAGCAACTACAAATTGCTTCCTGTGTAAGATAATTGCCCATCTCCAAGGATGTCCCCCAGGGGGCACCCACATGTTTTCACAACATGTGAGACCCTTCTCATTATAGATTTCTGAAGAAAGAGCTCTTTTCTACTTCAGCCAAGTGTAAATGTTCCAAATGCTCACCTTGATTACCGTCTTCCAAACTGTGGGAAACCTTGGTTGGGAGGTGTGACCTGCCCCTGATTGCTTCATGTCTGGAATTCCTCTGTCCAATCAATAGATTTGTCTGACATACAGTACATCTGGACACCCAATACTTCACACATGGACAGTTATATATCCCATGTTCCAGATTAGGTAAACCACACAATCAACACTAACAAATGAACAAGAAATATTCTTTACTCACAAACATTCACAAATATCATACATTACAGACCAACACTTTCTCATTACATTATTTTCCATACCACAACACTACACCACAGCAACGCGTGACAGGGCACAACTAGTATAAAATAAATTGGTTCATTTCTACATTTGTCCAGCAAGAAAACTGAAATATTCTGCCCATGAATAAGAAATTCCTGAAATCTGAAATGGAAAATTTAAAAACTGGGGGCTTATTGGTTGTGGTTTATTGGCAAAAATCATTGGTCCCGATGTTCAGCTCTTACTGATGACTGTGTTAACTCTAGATCTGCATTGATTTAGTGTCATTCATTTTACTGGCATGGAATACCACTGAATTGAACTATGTGTGAAGTTTATTTCCCATGGTGAAACAATGCCTCAATTTTCTATTATTAGCATGCAGTAATGATGACACCAATTAATTAATGGTCTGTTTTAGTGTTTCCATATATAGTGGATTTTTCAACAACAAAACAAAACAGAAATTCAGTCTTTATTGCAAAATATGCAAGCTGCTGTTGAGAAGGAAATATTTTGCTTCTGAAGCATGTAAATCCAGAAATACAAAGAGGTTTTTTTGTGTGTAAGTTAGTTCCTAATTACTAATTGGTACAAAATGCTGGGAATCAATACTGTGTTCTCGTTCACTGATTTAACCAGTTGGATGGGTTACATTCATTTGGTCATAGACTAATCTTAAAGCAGTAATCAATAGTGTAATTACAATATATGAGAAAGTAAAGAGGTAACGGAAATGCTAATCATTTATTTCAAATCCATTTCTGCCAGTCTTGAATACTTAGCCAGAGAATTATGGCTCATTATTTCCCCAGGGCATCACCTTAAACATTTTTGTATAAATGCTGCAAAAAGTTTGCATACAAACCCCAGAGTGCACCAAATAATTACTATATTATAAGAAGCACTATTAAAGTGGACTAAAGCAAGTACAATTTCATTTTAAAAGACATAATGTGAGAGCAGCCAGAATATACAGTATATCCCCAGACATACTAGCCCCAATAATAAATCTCTTAATTATAAATTGATTATTTGTTTTGTCATGACCATTTTGTTTTGGCACCACAAAAGCAAAAGAGAATGCTCATTATGCTGTCTACAAGGGACAATTCTCTACTTTAAGGCTATTTCTGGGATTCTTCACCCCTTCAGAGCTGAAAACACACAGGTATATCCCCCTGACCCCTACTATCTGACTACCCCTAATGCACAAGGTGGGGAACCTGTATTTCAAAGGGTGTTCAGTTAGAACTTTAATCATCTCCTATCCTTGGCCACAGTATTTATAAAAAATGAAGTTTGGAGCCCAAAGCATTCAATTTGTTTTTATCCTAATATGCCACTCTCAGTTTGAGGCACCAGGAAAAAATTGTTTTTATGCAACTTTTATTGTGGATACAGCCGGTTTAGATCCTTTCCAGTCTGGCTTTCGTTCTAGGCATGGGACTGAGACTGTCTTGGTCGCCATCACAGCTGAACTCTGTTGCCAGCTTGATCGAGGCGGATCAGTGCTTCTAGTGCTTCTCAATCTCACTGCAGTGTTCAACACTGTTGATTACGATCTATTGACTCACTGCCTTGCCATAGCCAGAGTTTGTGGGATGGCCCTTAAATGGTTCAGCTCATTTCTCCAAAATTTGGGACAGCGAGTAGAGTGGAAGGGCCAAGTCTCTGAGAGGTCCCTCCTCCATTGTGGGGTACCCGAGGGTACTATCTTTCCCCTCTTTTAATTAACATCTATGTTCGATAACTCACTCAACTGGTACGGAGTTTCAGGCTGGAATACTACCAGTATGCTGATGACACCGAGCTCCTTCTGTGCTTGGAGCCCGGGACAGCCTCGGTACCTGATAATTTCATCATGTGCCTAGAGGCTGTGACTGGATGGCTGTGTGCCAGCAGACCGAGATTCTGTGTTCTAGTCGCCCAGTGATGGCGACTAGGCCACACTTTTGCCCACTCCATCTGCCACCGTCAAGAGCTTTGATGTTGTTTTAGACCCATTGCTGACAATGGAGGCTCAGGACTCCGCCATCAGCAAACAAGCCTTTTTCCATCTTCGCCAGGCCAGGCAGCTGGCACCCTATCTCTTGGAGGAGGCCTTGGCCACGATGATCCATGCTACGGTCACCTCAAGATTAGACTATTGTAATGCACTTTATGTTGGCCTTCCTTTGTCAGTGACCCAGAAGATTCGTATTGTACAAAATGTGGCCACCAGGCTCCTTACTAGAACCCCCACAAGATGCCATATAACACCAATTCTACAGCGTCTGCACTGGATGTCAATTGAATATCAAATCTCCTATAAGGTGTTAGTTGTAACCTTTAAGGCCTTGTATAGCCAGGGGCCAATGTATCTCAGAGACCACTTTCTCCCTACCAACCCCAGTGGTCACCTCGACTCTCTCAAGGAAATCTTCTCACTGTACCAGGCCCCAGGGAAATTCGCCTGGAAACTACAAGGCACAGGGCATTTTCAGTTTCTGCCCCAGTTCTATGGAACTCGTTGCCACTTTATATAAGAGCCATCCGCGACCTGCGGTCCTTCACTCAAGCACTTAAGACTTGGCTCTTTGGCAGAGCATTTGAGTTGTAATCTAAATTTTAAATTGTTTTACTTGTTTATGTAAGTCTATTCTGTTTTACTCTGTTTTATGTAAGTCGTCCAGAGCATTTTGGATGCAGGGCGACTAATGAAATAATAAATTGATGATGATGATGATAAAAGTGATTTTAATGTTTGTATATTTTAAGGTTTTATGTCCCGGCATTGAATGTTTGCCGTATATATGCTGTGCTCTGCTCTGAGTCCCCTGTGGGGTGAGAAGGGCAGAATATAAATGTTTTAAGTAAATTAAATTTGTATGTTTTGATATGGTCAAAATTGACTAATCAATAAAGAATTGTTGTTGTTGAATTAAATATATATTGTTGAACGCTTTCATCAGTGGAATCACTGGGTTCTCATAGGTTTTTCGGGCTATTTAGCAATGTTCAAGAAGAATTCTCTCCTGATGTTTCGCCTGCATCTGTGGCAAGCATCCTCAGAGGTTGTGAGGTCTGTTGGAAACTAGGAAAACTTGGAGATACACACACACACACTTGCCTGTTGGAGGTAGGTGTGAATGTTTCAGTTGGCCACCTTGATTAGCATTTGAAGGCCTGGCAGTTTTTTGGTGTTGCTTGTTAGTGCCTGGAGGAATCTTTTGTTGAGAGGTGAATAGCTGTCCCTGATTGTTTCCTCTTTGGAGTTTCCCTGTGTTGGGATGTTGTTTTGCTGTTATAATTTTAGAGATTTTTTTAAATACTGGTAGCCAAATTTTGTTCATTTTCATGGTTTCCTTTCTTTTAAAATTGTCCACATGCTTATGGATTTCAATGGTTTCTCTGTGGTGGTTGTGAGAGTAGTCCAGCATTTCTGTGTTCTCAAACAATATGCTGTGTCCAGGTTGGTTCATCAGGTGCTCTGCTATGGCTGACTTCTCTGGTTGATTTAGCCTGCAGTGCCTTTCATGTTCCTTGATTCGTGTTTGGGCAATGCTGCATTTGGTGGTCCCTATGTAGACTTGTCCACAGCTGCATGGTATACGGTAGACTCCTGCAGAAGTGAGAGGATCCCTCTTGCTCTTTGCTGAATGTAGCATTTGTTGGATTTTCTTGTGGGTCTGTAGGTAGTTTGTATGTCATCAGTCATCAGTTTCCTCCTCAGCTTACCTATGTGGTCAGTGGTTCCCTTGATTTATGGCAAGAACACCTTTTCTCTGGGTGGATCTTTGTCTTTACTCTCATGGCTTGTTCTCAGTCTTGCAACTCTTCTGATGTTTGAGGTGGAGTATCTATTGGACTGTAAAGTCCAGTTTAGGTGGTTCAGTTCATCTTGGAGGAGGTGGGGTTTGCAGATTCTTTTTGCATGGTCTGCCAGGGCTTTAATTGTGCTTCTGTTTTGATTTGGGAGGTGGTTGGAGTTTTTATGTAGGTATCTATCTATCTGTGTGTAGGTTTTCTGTAAACTGTGGGACCCAATTGTTGATCTGGTTTGCGGATGACTAGGACATCTAGAAAAGGCAGTTTTCCTTCATTTTCTTTTTCCATGGTGAATTGGATGTTTGGGTGGATGCTGTTAAGATGGTCTAAGAACCTGTTTAGTTCTTCTTCTCCATGGCTCCAAATGTTGGTGTCATCCACATAGCTGAACCATATAGTGGGCTTTTTGTTGCTGTTTCTGGGGCTTGTAATAAATAAATAAATAAATAAATAAATAAATAAATAAATAAAAGTTTTTATCAAAACAAACACCACACAAACCTCCACTCAGTGTCATTTAGTCATAGTGATGCTCAGGTGCCTTATGCCTAGAAAGCTTTTGCTGTTGTTTTTGTCTTTTCATTTTAAAAAAATCCATTCTGGTTGCTAATTTCAATTTTATATGGAACTAGCTTGGGGACCTGGTGGTGCCCGGGTCATTTGAGAAGTGCAGCAGGATGTAGAGTGGGTCATGGGGGCTCTGTGTGCCAAGTTTGGTCTTGATCCATCATTATTGGGAGTTGCAGTGGTATCATGAAATTACTGAAGGTAGTGCAAGTCCCATCATCTGTGGTCCACCCTCCCCCAAAGTGTAGTAGGATGTAGATTGGGTCTGTGTGCTAAGTTTGGTCTGTATTGGTGAATGGATGAGGGTTGCATTGGTTTTAGGAAGTGAGTGAAGGTACTTCAGGTCCCATTATCCATGGTCCGTCTCACACAAAACTGCACCAGGATGTATAGTGGGTCATGAGGGCTCTATGTGCCAGGTGTGGTGTTGATCAGTCATTGGATTAGGTTTGTAGCAGGGTTGGACAGTGAGGGAAGGTATTGTAAGTCCCATCATCCATGTTCTGCCCCCCTCCAAACTTCAGTAGGATGTAGAGTGGGTCACTGGGGCTCTGTGTGCCAAGTGTGGTCCTTATCGGTGTTTGTTGGGGGACACAGTGGTCTGTGGGAACAGAGGGGTGTGAAAGTACTCCAAATCCCATCATCCATTGTCAGTCCTCCCCGAACCTCACCAGGACGTGAAGGCAGTCATGGGGGTTATGTGTGCCAAGTGTTGTCGCGATCAATAATTGGATGAGAGTCGCAGCGGACTTGGGAAGTGAGTAGAGGTACTTCAAGTACCATCATCCATGGTCCACCCTCCTCCGATCTGCACCAGGATGTAGAGTGGGTCATGAGGGCTCTGTGTGCCAGGTTTGGTGTTGATCAGTCATTGGATTAGGTTTGTAGCAGTCTTGGAAAGTGAGGGAAGGTACTGCAAGTCCCATCATCCATGTTCTGCCCCCTCCAAACTTCAGTAGGATGTAGAGTGGGTCACTGGGGCTCTGTGTGCCAAGTGTGGTCTGTATCGGTGTTTGTTGGGGGCTGCAGTGGTCTGTGGGAACAGAGGGGTGTGAAAGTACTCCAAATCCCATCATCCATTGTCAGTCCTCCCCCGAACCTCGCCAGGACGTGAAGGCAGTCATGGGGGTTATGTGTGCCAAGTGTGGTCTCGATCACTAATTGGATGAGGGTTGCGGCGGACTTGGGAAGTGAGTAGAGGTACTTCAAGTACCATCATCCATAGTCCACCCTCCTCCAAACTGCACCAGGAGGTAGAGTGGGTCATGATGCCTCTGTGTGCCAGGTTTGGTGTTGATCAGTCATAGGATTAGGTTTGTAGCAGTCTTGTAAAGTGAGGGAAGCTAATGCAAGTCCCATCATCCATGTTCTGCCCCCCCAAACTTCAGTAGGATGTAGAGTGGGTCACTGGGGGTCTGTGTGCCATGTGTGGTCTTTATCAGTGTTTGTGGGGGGCCACAGTAGTCTGTGGGAACAGGGTGGTGTGAAAGTACTACAAATCCCATCATCCAGTGTCAGTCCTCCCCCAAACCTCACCAGGACGTGAAGGCAGTCATGGGGGTTATGTATGCCAAGTTTGGTCTCGATCAGTAATTGGATGAGGATTGCAGTGGATTTGGGAAGTGAGTAGAGGTACTTCAAGTCCCATCATCCATGGTCCACCCTTCTCCGAATTGCACCAGGACGTAGAGTGGGTAGTGGGGGCTGTGTGTGCCAAGTGTGGTGTGTATTGGTCCTTTTGTTGGACTCAGTGGTCTGTGGGAACCAAAGTGTTTGAAAGTACCACAAATCCCATAATCTGTGGGTCATGTCCCCCGAACCCCACCGGGACGTAAAGGGGGTTAGGGGTGTTATGTGTACCAAGTTTGGTGCAGGTCCATCACCTGCGCTGGTCGTTGTGGCCTGTGAAAGTGGCTGCCAATCAGAACACTGCCACATATCCGCCCTTCCGCCCTCCGCACACATACATACAAACATTCCGCTTTATTAAGATATACAGACACAGATGTTATGTGAAAATAAAACTTAATGAAATAACTCAGCATGACCTACATCTGACTTAGCTTTATATTTAACATGGAGGCTTCCAGACTGACCATTGACTACCACTCAGCCGATACCATTCTTCTCTATGTAGGCTGTGTGCAAAACTGCAAATATTCTTCTTAGATATAGTAAACAACCCAAAAGAGTTTGTACATTTGGTTTTCTTCCATCTTAGGGTATGGCACACTGTTTAGACAGGAAAGTTATCATGTACCCAAGAATACCATTATAAAATAAGATTGTTTTAATGTGCTTTAAAATCTGTGCCAAAATACATAAATAATTTTAAATATGTGTTGTCAAAGACTTTCATGGCCAGAATCACTAGGTTGCTGTGAGTTTTCTGGGCTGTATGGCTATGTTCCAGAATAATTCTCTCCTGATATTTCACCCGCATCTCTGCCAGTCATACTCTGAGGTTGTGAGGTCTGTTGGAAACTAAGCGAGGTTCCCTGTGTGTCTTGGAACAGTTTCTTCCCATTGAAATAGTCAATGTGCTGTCAAAGGCTTTCATGGCTGGAATCACTGGTGTGAGTTTTAAACGTGAATGTTTTAAAATGTAGACAACAAAGCAATTTAGCACCAAAGAAAATATTTAGCTTTAAAAAAAGTGAATATATTCCAGAGTTTAGGTACATGACAATAGAGTCCTCTGCCTGAAATGTCATCTAAGACAATTGCCAATAAATATGTCCTTCCCCTTCAAAAAGTTAGATGAATAATAATAAAATAATTTTGTGAAATAATGCTACTCTTCAGTTCTTTCAATTATTATTTTTTATTAAAGAGGGATTTTGAAAACTCTCAAAAGAGAGAGACGGACCATAGGGAAAAAGGGAAACAATGTGATAATGATACCGTATAGATTGTAAAACAAGAGCTGCCTTTCCTTAATAAATACCTAGTGTGATTCACCTCAGCTTCTTGCCGACATTATGTTCTCTTTTCTCCTGATTTACAGATACCATTTAAATCAGTTATCTGCTTTATTAATCCTTTTACACATTTGGATAAATTAATAAATTGGCTCATTTAGCCAAATCCAGAAGTATACCTCTTAATGTTATACCCAATGAGCTTTCCCACCCATGGATTAATTCTGCTAGCTGAATAGGAAAGTGGTCATTTATCCTCTCCCTTCAGTCCTCAGGCAATTGAAAGTCTACTTTTGATGATGGGGAGAGGATGCTATTTGGTACCACAGTATTGAGTAACATTCTCTTGAGGCATTACTCTAGTGTTATACTTCTTCCAAGCTTGAGTAAAGAGGTGTTCAATGCCCATTTCCATGAGCAAGTCCCTCCAGTCCCCTTGCAATGTAAGAGCCCAGCTTATAAGCTGGTTTGCCATGCAGGCACAGTTCAACTTGCTCCCAACACAGTCATAGATTAATCCAGAGGGCGCACCAGAAAACTGGGAGTGTTGACACAATTACCATGCTGGGTTTCTCTGTTCTCCCTTTTAGTGAGCACACAATTTCTTCTAATGTAGCCGATTGAGCTTTCTACTGCATCTGCTTTAGGTAAGATTTTAGGCAAGGGCAGGCTACAGGAGGGAAGTAGGGAAACCAGTCTAAGTCAGTACCGGTTTCTTACTGTTTACTCCACTCATGCTTTGTTCCACTTCCTTCATGTCAAGATGTCTTTAGGGAAAGCATTACTACTGTACAACCCCTATACCTGCGTGGAATACATTATTGGACTTTGTATGGATACACGTAACCATGACTAATGGTGAGCCCTATTGAAATGAAGGACTTCTGGCCCAATGATGAAGTTGTGCTGGCTGGGGGACCTAGAAAATGCATTTTGTTGGACAAGTGTAAATGCGCTAAGGCATTGAATAATGGTCTATATGTAAGCCACCTTGAGTCTCATTCGGGGTTGAGAAAGATGGGGTAGAAATAGGATAGATAAATAAATAAATAAAACCACAGGCATCTATCTTGCTGCAGGTTATCGTGTATATTTCTTCATGATATGCCTGTAGATTTCTCTGAGAATTTCACTCTGACTTCTTACAAGGTTTCACATCAAGTTCATGTTTCCCAAAAACCCAGAGCTATGCATTACTCCTTATATCTCCTCTCCCAGGCCCCATCTACACTGACATATATTGCAGCATGAAATTGAATTGCATGACATTGTATTTGCAACTGCATTATAAGGAAGTGATAGGGCCTCATCATCCTATAGTAGCACCATTTCTTTCATTGGGGCTTGGGGCTTCCAAGTCAGTGGGATAGTGAATGCATTCCAAGTTTTAATTTTAACCTTAAAGGAGCTGTCTAAAGTGCTGAATCTATTTTCGTGATAGTTGTAGTAGTTTCACCTGAAGACTGAAGCAAAACTGACATTGTTGATGCAATCCACTCTTCCATGGTTCTGGATTAAACTCACTGGCATTCTGCAGGAATAGTGTTAACAATTCTTCTTCAATAATAATTTATTTGCAGCTAGTAGGAATAGTGTTCCTGGAAAGCTGCCCAAATGTCACATTGCAAATAAAAGCAAAAGAAAGTGACATCCATTTTTTTAAAAAAAATGCAAATTCTAAATACCTTAAACCCAGACATTTGTTATATTATTCTCCCTGACAAGGTGCTACTATGCCAGGAGCTGTTAAACACACTTTCTGCCAAAGCTCTGCAAAAGCATCTAATTGGTGGTCATAGCCTAACAGTCTGTTTAAATGTTAATGAATCAGGTAGCTAAATTACATGCATGAGAACCTGCATACTTATTCCTGACAGGTCAGGTAGGCAGGCGTTTGTGCAGAAGATACTTTGCCTGTTATTTTAAGAAATGAACATTATTTCTAAAGAATAATTATCCATCCCCTGAGTTAGATAAAGTTTGGCGAATCCTGCCAGCAATTATGAGCCACTTATTTTTCAGTGCTCTCCCAGCAGACGTATTGCATACATCAACAACGAATATAACAATAGTGATGACAATATGAATAGTAACAAAAGGAACACTCATGACATGAAAGTATTTTATGCATTATTTATTAAAATATTCCTACCCCATCCCTTTTTTTAAAAAATCTCAGCACGGCTTTAAAGTCAATATACTAATAACAGTAATATGTCTTGCAGTATTATGTGAGAGTTCTCCTATTTCACCCATAAGTGGTATGATAACTAGAGGTGAAGAACATCAGAGAGAGTTCCTTGACATGGCAGGGCATTCGGGGAGAAGAAGGAGGCAGCAAGAATGCTCCCATAAAGACTAGGAGCTCCATGGAGCAAAATGGCAAGATGAGATCTAGGCTTACTGGACAAACTGTGTTGACCCAGATCTTTATTTTTCAAGAGAGGGAAGTGACAAAGGACTTAAGAAAAACTACTTGGAACCTCCCTCCAGCAGCTGCTTTTTCCCTTCTCCCATTTGCCACCTGAGGCACTTGCTTCACTGTGGACCTTAGTGTAGATTACAGTATACAGGCAGTCCCCAAGTTACAAACATCCAACTTACAAATGACCCATAGTTAAGAATGAGGCTGAGACAACAGGAATTGAGAGAAATCTACCTGTTGGAAGGGAAATTCACTCCTGAAAGAGTTATGGTGGAGATAAGGTGTCTCCATTGAAGCTTCATCAACAGCTACCATGTCAGGCTATACAGAGAAGCCATTGAAATACACAAGCATGTGGACAATTTCAACAGAAAGGAAGAAACCATGAAAATGAACAAAATCTGGCTACCAGTATTTTAAAAAACTCAAAAATTATACCCGTACATAAAGAACAAAACTCAAACAGGAACAGCTAATCCACTCTGAACAAAGGATTCCCCCAGGCAGTAACAAGTCACATATAAAATCTGTCAGGCCATTAAATGCTCATCAAGGTGGCCAATTGAAACAGTCACACCTAGCTCCAACAGACAAGAGTTCTTTCTTCCACCCTGGACTTTCCACAGATATATAAACCCCATTTTCCTAGTTTCCAACAGACCTCACAACCTCTGAGGATGCCTGCCATAGATGCAGGCAAAACATCAGGAGAGAATGCTTCTAGAACATGGCCACACAGCCCCAAAAAACTACAACAGCACAATGACAATGGAAAGGCTCAAATGAAGCAGTGTGTGTATATATTTTTTAGAAGAAAGCACAAGAGAATGCCTGGAATGGCACAGTTGTAGGATCCAGCTAGGTAGAAGGATACAGGGATGAAAGAAGGGATGGAGGAGGGAAAGAAGGGTCGAAGGAAGAAGGGAAAGTATCTCTTTCTCCTTGAGCAAAAGGTGAGCAAAGGGTAAGCAAAAGGTAATGGCAGAGCTTTTTCTCAACAGGGCATTTCAGCTCCTCCCACAAATTGCATAACGATTTCATTGGAGAACAGGGGGACTTCATTACATGACACAATGGTCCAATTTGCCCATCTCTATATGGATAATATATGGATTTGGCTCTTTGGCAGAGCATTTGAGTTGTAATCTAAATTTTAAATTGTTTTACTTGTTTATGTAAGTCTATTCTGTTTTACTCTGTTTTATGTAAGTCGCCCAGAGCACTTTGGATGGAGGGCGACTAATGAAATAATAAATTGATGATGGTGATGATTTACAAAAAAGTCACTTGCCAACCAGCGTAGAAAGTGTCTGAAAAGATAACCCTTTAAAACACTTTAAAATGCCAAGATATCTTTACTCTACATTTGAAGCCTATGTCATGTGATGAACACAGTAGGTTGCCATTTCTTAAGTGGGTGGCTCAGAAGAATTTAATGTGATGAAGTGGTTAGAACTTTTGAAAATGTGTTGTTGTTTTGTTTTGTTTTGATTTGTTTTGTTTTGAATTAGAAATTCCGGAATCTCCCAACCATCAGTGTTTCTGGTCATGCTACCTGGAGGGATTCCAGGAGGCGAGGTCTCAAAAATATAACTTTACAAGCATGGCATCTCCCCATTATAAGCTAACTCTTCACAGCAGTGGCAATTTCTAGCTTCTTTTCCCCACTTCTGCTTAGGATTTAAAACTCCCCCTGGTGTGGGAAAGCCTTGTATCTTTAATAATATGGAAATGTGAAATCAATTTGTTGATGAGAGACATCAAATGAAAGTACTGCAGTTTTATGCTCTATTGATCATTAAATATTTTTGCAGATGACATGAGAGTCCAAAGCAATTATAACGTTCCACAGGATTTCCACATCTGAATCCCTATGAAAAGGTGCTGTGAGCCTTTAAAAAAAAACACCATGCTGGAAACCCACAGAACAACAGAGGATAAACCCAGCAGTGCTCTCCCAGCAAGCCTGAAACTAATGCAAAGGGAAACAACAGCAGCAGCAACAGAGATAGACTGCTGCTCTTAGCTTTCAAATTAAGCTGCATAAGGTTATTTTGCATGCCTCTTGTCTTGATTGAGTTGAGGGCGGGGAGGGAACTTGGGAAAGCAACTTTGGTCTACAATCTTCATAATAATAACAATCCCCACTACAATCAGTGGACGCCACCAACCAAGAAGCCTGAGTAGCCTTAGTTGCTTCCTCTGGAAGCCAGAAAAACGGAAGTCTCTTCTTGCTCCCATTCATTTTGTTAATGAAGATTATGTAGACTATTTATGCCATCAAATAGTTATTTATTAATTGAAATTAAGGCAGCTAACAACTTAAACAATGTAGTAATAAGAATTTATTGCCAGCAATGAGGACTTATTACTAGTAATTAGAACATGTTACTAGAAATAAATTTTAAAAAATCACTATACCCAGGTCTCTGTATCTACAGATTCTGTATCCATGAACTCAAACATCTAATCCTTGAAATTTCCTGCTCCCTTCAAAAATAAACCAAAAAACCCCTTAATTTTTCCATTTTAAGTAAGAGACCATTTTATAACACCACAGTATATTGGAATTTGAACATCCACAAATGTTGATATTCATTGAGGTTCTGGAACTAAATCAGAGTGGATACCAAAGGCTCACTGTATAAGCATCTCAGGTATTTATCTGCTTTGATAATCTGGATTATATGGCAGTGTAGAAGGAGCCCTAGTGGTATTCCATTCAAGCATTACCCATATGTGGTAATGCTTCCATTTTTAAAAAAAGCCATTTGTCTATTCAGAGTAGAAAAGCAGTCATTCTCAGGATTCCAACAAAAATGTGCTGCATTTAGAAATGGATTTACAACAGATAAGAAACCTCATAACCTTTGAGGATGCCTGCCATAGATGCAGGTGAAACATCAGGAGAGAATGCTTCTAGAACATGGCCATACAGCCCGAAAAACATACAACAACCCATTTGGATGGAATCATGGACCTCATTATTTTGATTCTAGTGGCCATTGCTGCAGCAGAGCCAACTTCTCTCTTTTTGGGATATTTTTATTTGTATGCATTTTTTTCTTTTTAATATTTTATTTCTTTTCTATTTTATTTTCCTCTTATGTTTGTGTGACTTTGCAATAATCAAGAATGTGGACCAGGCCACAGAGTCAGATATTGAATTCAGATTGACTTGTACTTGTAAGTCAATAAGAGATAGCTTTATTCCTTTGTGATTTAAACAATGGTTTTGTTGCTTTTATGGTTATAGTTTTATAAGGATGTGTGAAGCTTCCTTAGATACATTTTGTATCTATGGCCAGCAACTTCTCCCAACTAGGTGCTTTAAAATGTAACTTAACCTTAACTTTTTTTTTAAAAAAAAAAGTAACTTAAATTATCTACTGTACTTCACAAGATTGCAATTGCAACTACTTTTCAAAGTAACTTTCTACACTCTGATCAGACAGCATGGTTAAGACCTCACATTCAAAAGACTGTTTTCAGGATATCAATCAGAACAGAGAGCTTTGTGCCCCATATGCCTCAAGGCTTTCCTGTTAAAGGAGTGGTGGAGACCTGTGTCTCCAAAATGGATTATATGAGCATCTCTTTTTTTATTCAGTCTGGAGAATTTAATACATTCCAGCAATATATCTCGCATAGGCACGATATTACTGATAGACTCTGTTATTTTTGACAAGTAAGCCTCAAGCCAATTTAAAAGGATTATTTCCAAACAAATTGCAGAATGGAAAGAGATGACATATGTTAAATGTACTTTTTTAAAGTTTGGAACAGAGGAGGAGGAGTGTCATGGCAATTTCCAGAAATGACCTTTTAGTTATCTTACAAGATAATAGAGTTGTACTAGTTAAGTAAAAAGCTAGAATATGGTTACTATTTCCTAATTCGAGGACCCTAAAATATCTCCCTATATAGCAAATTCTAGAGAGAGAGAGAGAGAAACAAATTTCACAGAAAGCTGTAATGATGCCCACCCAAAGGTGAACCTCCTGAGTTCAAAAATATACCCATTCACCTCCATGTTTGGACCTTATCACATTGGGATATGCTCTATTTCGAAGACTTTTTGAAGGCAATTCTGAACAGGTCCTATCACATGACATTTGTCCCATTCTGTCAGTAATCCATTGGAATTCACCTGCAAAACATCGCAGAAACTGCATAATTGCACACAGGATTCTAATTGTGTTTTTTGATGTAATACAGCTCTAAGGCACTCATTTTACATATGATTGCAAAAGCATGCAATCCATCAGCTAAACTCTTGCGAGAACAGTAGCTCAAGATTTCCAGGCTATGTCACTGTGCAATATTTGAATTTCTTGATTTAAAAAATTATATAGGTAGGCATTTGAATGGATTGGGAAGAGCCAAGTCTTCCATGATGGATGAGTCAAAACACAGTATTTTCAAAATCTAAGAATCAGGTGTGATAAGGTCAGTATGCATCCCCTCTTAGTACAGTATGCATTCAGTCCAAAAAAGATACAGGATGCATACTGATATAAACATATAAAGTATGTTCCAATGTGATAAGGTTCTTTGTCAACTTAATCAAAGTCATAATGCTATTGCAAACAGGATGTTTTAGAAAGCTCTTCTGTGCCCTTATGAAAAGCAGCCAGGCCTAAAAATGTGGGTGGCAATAAAGCCCTAAAGAACATGGTTAGCATGCAGTCTAAACCAGGACTTTTACAACCTTTTTCCACTAGCATTCGGCCTGAGATTCTTTTAAGCAACCCCAGGTAGTATAAAAATTAGATATAAAAATATTCACTTTCTGCAAAATCTATTGTAAACACTGCACATTGATGCTAACAGGTGTGTGTAAATGTTTAGGTTAAGTTTAGAACTCTTTTACTGTTGCCTATTTTTGTGATCCCAGTATTGAGCTAGGGGGACCCCATTTGTGGTTCGAACCCACAGTCTCATAAGCTATGGTCTAGAGAAGTGATAGTACCGGCACTGTGGTGCAGCTGGCTGGAAGTGAGCTGCATTATGATCACTACTGACATACAACATATATAGACAGACACTCAGAGGTTATTTAACATTCCAGCTTCTGGCTACCAGGGGAGCTATCGCTTCCTCATTCTTTGCATACTTCCTGGAGATTTTTATGGCCTTGTAAATCAGTTAAATTAGCCTCCCTACAAAGTGGTACTTACATTTCCTACTTGACAGATGCAACTGTCTTTCAGGCTGCAAAGGTCGACAACAAGCTACACAATTTTTGGTCGGGAGCTCACTTCGACCCATTCTGGCTTTGAACTCATGACCTTTCAGTCAGTAGTTATCTTAATGCATCTCACTCCCAGCCAGCTGCGCCACAGTCCCTTTCAACAAATAAATCTCACCAGGTCGAAACAAAGGCCAGCAAAGTTTTATTTCTGTTCCAGCTGGAAAGGATGGCAGCTGCAGTAATCTGCTGAAGAAGCCAGCATACCTGGATACAGCAAAACATACTTTTTATACACTTTTTCACTTTAAATTTCTCATGCCCACCTCTCTGGACTGGCTCCATTGTGATTGGTCAGGGGTTTCCCTGATGTCAGTGGGCTGGGAGGAATGGCTGGGAGCTGGTGCATCTCACAATGAGAGCCTGAGCCCCACTTCTGCCTCTCAGGCAATGGTGACAGGGGAGGTGCGGCTACAATACAGACAAAAGAGGAATATTAGTTTTAATGATTGGATTTATCTGGCCCTTCCTGGGCCTTTTGATAAGTGGATTTGGGGTGATTGCTAGGAGCCATCCAGCTCCTCCAAGTTACTGACATGATGATTTGAAATAACAAATTCCTGTGAGTGAGTCCGACAGGTCAGTACCAGTTCCATTTTTCCAAGAGATGCAATATTGACATTATTGACAGGATCAGATGATCCAAGTTTCTGGGAGGGGAAAATGTCATTGTTTGGAGAAGACTGCAACATTCCCTTCTCCTCACAGAGGGGAAATGTCCTTTGTGAGAAGGCATTAGCATGTCCATAGGTTTCCCAACCCCAAGTGGCCTGATCTTCTGAGGCTTGAGGTTTGGAGCTATCAATCTATTGTCCACAATATGAGATGCTTGAATGTCCATTTAAACAAGATGAAGACCTGGGGTGGCGTGGGGTACCCAGGTCCTGGAATGCTGGCCAGAGATCACAGGGAGGTCATCTTTGCTTCGTATGTCATATACACATATACGATTATTAATAACATACAGACACATGAGGGGTTCATAGAGGGTGGGGAAACCCAGACTAGCAGAGGCCTCCCACTATGAAGTTCTTGGGGAAATGTAGATAGAGTGGGCTCAGGGGGCAGCCTGGGGACCCGTACTGGCAGAATTCAGGCTGCTCCTGGGAGAATAAAGAGGGGTTTCAGGGTCCCATTCGGTACCTTGTATGCAAGGGGCCTGGGGGACCCCTGACACTAAGAGAGGCACAAGGATATTTGGGGGAGTATGCAGGATGGGGGAAAGAGGGGTCCCTGTCACCCAGGAATTCATAGTACAGGAGTCAGAAGAGATACAATGTTGCAGGCAGAGTGAGCTGGAGGAGAGAAAAAGAGCTCCTGGTGCAAATGTCTCTACTGAGATCTTGAGTCAATTACATGTTGTGATCAATTCTTGAGCCTGTGGAACTCCCTCCTCAACCAGCTGGATCAAATACATTGAAAAGCAGAGGGTTTCATGTTTGCCACCATCCTCACAATCCTTTTCTGGTCCATATCTATGACCTTTGGACTTGGATTTTTAATCCTAAAATCACAGGATGCTGTTGATCTGGCAAACCTTGAGTGCAGAATGTAAATTTTATCCAGCCATTCTTTGATTTACTGACTCAACAATTTCAATATATGTATGTGTTTGGAGGCAAGGGAATGGGTCTCTAGTGCTTGGGTTGCCTACATGCTGAGAAGACAAAGGCTGAATCCCAGATTTTCAGTGCCGAGTCAAATTCCCTTCTGAGTATCCTAGCAATACTCGCTTCCCAGGACTTCGGGGAGATTGTTTCCTTAATGTGTTTCTCTTCCACATGGATGGACACTTCGTAATGGCTGAGTACTTGTGATGGAGAGACCAGTGAGTTCATTGCCATATCAATTTTTCTTCTTCGTCTTGAACCATAGAAAAGAAACTGAGAAACAGAAGTATTTTGCAACATTTGTTTTTGATCTCACGTTTAAAACTATCATTTCAATTTATTAAAACTCAGAAATAAATCCGGCCAAGTGTCTTTTGTTTGAAAGACATTAAAAACAAACAAAAAAAGCCTCATTAAAATTTGAGTCACAACTCCTTTTTGCAGCAAATCTATGCATGACCATCTGGCCCTTGTTCTAACATGATCAGGGCAAAGATGAACAGTAGAAATTAAGTGCCTATGAGAAAAGTTCATCTCAGGAAGCATTTTAATTTAAAGCCTGCCATGGGGTTAACTCTCCCCACATTACTACAAACAGGGGTTGGGCAAATCCATCTATTTCTGTCCTATATCATTTCTTAATGTGTCCACATATAGCTTCAGTCACTTTTCCACGTGAAAATCCATGGCTAAATACCTTGATTTAAAACATTTCTAGATTGCCCATTATTGGATGTAAACCAGCATAGTAAATTATTTATGTATAAGCCCATTCCTTGTTGTTTTTCTGGGTCTTCAAGTCATTACTGACTTCCAACCCTAAAAATGGCCCTATCACAGGGTTTTCTTTCCAAGAGTTGTATATAGGGTTTTATTTGCAAGAGTCCCCCTCCGGGGGTGAGAAGGACGGGATATAAATTTCTGAAATAAATAAAATTAAATAAATATAGCGGGGGTTGTCTTTCAAAGCCAAGTAATTCTGATTTGTCCAAGGGTATCCTGCTGCAAAAAAGTACACAAGTCCAGTAAGGATTCAAAACCAGGTCTCTGGAGTTCTACTCCACAACTCAAAACCACTATGCCCATAACATTTTATAATGAAATTGAGGACAACAAAAATAAACATTTTATGAAGCATTTTGTATCATAATAACTTAAAATGTCTGAGCAACTAAAAATGATATCACATGACATCAAACAGATGGTCTAAGTATATAATTTGATCTTTCATGCTTGAAAATTATTTCAGATTTTGGACCATTGGGGCAGTAAAAAGCCAGTAGTCTGCGGTGTAATCTACATCCAGATCACGTTAATTCATAGATCAGATTCCAGAAACATTTCATCTAAGTCTGTATTCATCAATGTACAGGACAAATTGAAATAGATGAACTTACAATCAAGATCTTCCAGAATTTTCTCTTGTCCCCATCATAGACAAGATTATACCATTAGTCAAAAGCTGTTTATTTATTAAATATCCTTTTTAAAGCCCCCTTTTGAAAGTTGAAGAGCCATCTCACTACTAGCATTCAGTCCTCAATGTATTGCATAGTTTATCCTCTGTTTTGTGGGCATGGAAGGGCTGTGGACCTACAGGCCCTGGAATCCCTCCTTCTTGATCCACCTACCTTTCTTCTCAACAAAAGGCATAATCCTGGCACAGTTTCCATGGAAGCCAAGAGAAATATCCAAAGCCAGTTATTCTCTTTGATAATCTCTGTTTTTGGAAAGTGAAATTATTTTTAATAATTTTATGGCATTGGGTTATTCTTCCATGGATGATAGGGCCACAGCCCAAAGTTTAACTTTTCTTGATAGTTTATAGCAGATCATTGAATCAACTGTTGAAGGGCAAATCAATATGTAGATAAATCACATTGATTTGGTAGCTCTACTCCAGTTGGGTTAATCAATAGAATTCAGGTCTTGGAATTCGCTGCTCAATTAGACACACATGCGGAAAATACTAAAATATCAAGGGCTATTTTATTTATTTCAACAGATTATATCTGCCAGACCTTGAATTTGGGCCTTAATGTTCTATTATACTGTTTTCCTTCATGGATATTATTTCTTACAAGATGGATCAGAAAAGTTGGCAATACATTAATGGGAACATGTGAGAAGGGCAATGGTAGTTCCAAATATTTGTACAAATTGATTTTGGGAATGGTCTTACATTTTCAAGGAGACATGTGCACCTCTTCTACACTGCCACATAATCCAGATTATCAAAGTACAAGATAATCCATATTATCTGCTTTGAACTGGATTATATGAGTCTACATTGCCAGATAATCTAGTTCAAAGCAGATACTCCGGATTTTACTCTGGCAGTGTATAAGGGGCTTAAGTTTTATATGGCAGTGTATAAGGGGCTTAAGTTTCACTAGTTGAGTGCATTCATCTTGGAACATTCAGGAACAGAAGTCCCCTTATTGTCCAACACAGCACCCCCACCCTGATAATTTATAATTTGCCCAAATTAAATAAATACTTTTCTTTCCTCCACAGGACTGGTAGATGGACCAGCAGCCATATCTCTCCCACAAAAGTCTGCTTTAAAGATCTGCAGCTATGCGCTGATATGTATCAATGCACATGAAGACCAGATCTGCAACAGCTAATCTTATAGGCCTACAAAAACTCTATCCTTTCCCAACCCTTTCATAAAATGTATTCTTTTCTGATAACCTTTATATACTTTTGTATCTCTTGCTCCTTTCCTTATCCTTATATGTATCAAATCTATTTTAGTAATATGATTTCTGCCTAAGCAAACCACAGGAATCATCACACATTGCTGACCCCACTGTGGAATTTCCTGAATATCTGGGGCTGGGCAAAATCCCTAGCCAAAGGTGACAGTCATGGTCCATTGTGTGCTTGTATGGATCAGGAGGTGGTTTCTGCTCTAGATCTGATATTACCAGCTGATACTTGCCCAACTGATTGTTTCCATCTAGCTGAGAGTTGGCTGGCTGCAAAAACTGAGGCTCAATGCATGCACACTCATTTGACTCTTATTTAACATCTAAGGCTTGATTGAAGAAGATCATCAACTTTTGTTCCAAGAACCCTCATCCTTGTCTTTCCTAGGATACTTCCTCCTTATTAAGCACTAAGACAATTAAGCCAAGACGTAGACATGGACTTTCCGGGGTTCACCTCCCTTCAGGAGAGTCACCCCTCAACAGCTGAATGGCCCTCCCCAGGCCAATACTCTATCTCCTCCCCTTCACCAGAGAGGTTGCAATGTCACAAGCACCAGCCAATCAGGGCACTGCTTCAGGCGGGTCTCTCTGCTGCCCAATCAGGGAGGGAAGTGGGCAGACCAAGAAAGTCTGAATAGCTGTCAACTATATAAAACCTCATGTCCCTGTATAGCATGTTATGCTTGTACATTTTTGGTATCAGCAATAGTTGCATCCCTTCTGGCTGGATTGCTAATAAACCTCTGTGGCTGACTTCACCTGATGAGTGCATTCTTCAACCAGGAACTTCAGGCTTTGGCGTCAACACTCACTGAGCACAGGCTCTTCATATCCGCAGTCCGAGGCTAAATTTGACCTACCCCATAGCACCAGATCTTTTGATACTTTCAGTGTCAGATTGCATTGCTTTTAAGTTCTCTTTCACTGTTTCACTGTCAGATTTTGATCAAAATGGAGTTGCTCAGCAATAGACATGACTGTTATTTTGATCAGTATTCTTTTTTTAACAGGCTAATCTAAACAATGGAACAAGTGTTTGTCAAATCACTTTTTAATTAAATTTGTATATATGGTGCCATTTTTTAGATGGCCACATTGTCCATCTGGCCAAGCAAAATGTTAGAGTATTTCCAGCCAAGCTCTTCAAGCAAAACAGCACACCTAAAAAGTGCTACATTTTACAACCCAAATCCATGTATAATGCATTACACAGATTTCACTGTATTTATTTATTACAAAGAAAGAGAATGTGCAAGTTATAGTGCAATTACAGAATTTCAGTAAAAATATGAGAGAGAAATCATCCAAAAGCTTGATGTAAAAAAGGCAGAAAGTTATGATTTGACAAACATGTATCCCCAAAATGTTTTGTTCGATTGATTTTAACCATGCTATTTTGAGTGATATGTGTACTAAGAAGCATTTATAGATATTCCTTGAAATTCAGTCAGTCATAGAGGTTACTTAGACTGGCTTCACCCTTAGTTCTAAAAAGAATATCATTTTGGATCAATTGGTTAGGATAAAGAAGTCTAGGATACTCTGTTTTATTCCCTTTACTGCGGCAGATTTCTTGTTCAATCAAAACAATCTCATTTACAATAGCCCTCAATCTCTAAAACACATAAAAAGAGTTCAATAGTTAAAAGCTGAATAGGAAAATTTAAAATAGTTCCAGTAATTTATCTCTACTCTGAGCTGGCCATCCCTATCACTAGAGAGACTTGGGCAGCCACATTATAAAACTAGCAAGTTCCTAGTACTTATATTTTCAGTGCAGAAATATCATTTTTGGGATTTTCTGTATCCTACACCAAAATATTGGGGCTAGCTTTGGACACCATATATCTTAACTTAGATGGATGGGTTTACTATGATAAATTTTGGTCCCTGCTATTGGACTTGAACAGTTAATTATGTCACCATAATTAACATATTCAGTCACCATAATTCCATTTTTGTGAGTAGACCATGTCTGCATACAGGCTGCAGTTATGCCATACAGTTGTGTTCATAGTTGTTATGGATCTTTCATCATCTGGTGGACAGTTACCTAGTGAGAAACTTGTCTCTTTTCAGTTAAGCTGTTCCTTAGCTCACAAATATGAATTACAGTAGCAGGACTGTATTCGAACCCTTACCAGCTTGGTAGAAATAGAAATGGCAGTAGTTTTCATTGCACTGCCCTAGCCTTTGAACATCCAAAGCCACCTCTACACAATGATGAAGTTTCAGAGTATGCCTATATAGAGGACCTAAGAGTGGGGTAAATTTAAAATCATATATCACAGATGTAACAACTCTGTATGTGCATGTGCTCACATACACATGTATCAGTACACATACACACACATATCTCAGATGTTCAACTGATGGTCAAACAACTGTATCAGAGCCATCACCAAAATCATTATAGGCCGGCAAATTGAAAACCTGAACTTTGATTCAACAGCATATGCACTCACAGCTTTAACCCTGCGGATGGTGAAAGAAACCTGCTGTTTTGTTTAAAAACAATGAAAGTACAATTCAGAGCACGAGCAGTTGGCCATCCAGCTAGGAATGCCCATAAAAACTTCCCCCTCATTGAACATCTATGGTTTGCTAGATTTAAGGAGGCACACATTATTTCCTGCTTCCTTCAAACTGTAGCCAATATGTCTACGTCGCCATGTATTACTTATAATTAAGAGTTATTTGTTTGTTTGTGTCCCATTCATCAACCTATAAAACGACTCTTTAAAAGAAAGTTCACAAAAATTTCACAAGCAAAAAGCAGATAGAAAACCAAGCAGTAACAGATCAAATTTTAACATGTTAGCATTCAGCAAAGGCATTAATAAGGGAGGGATGGGAAATGTGTGGTTAGCGATGGAAAAGACATAGATATTAAAAGAGTAGGATATCTTTTTTTAACAAATGTATCCAATTTGTGGCCTGTAAGTCTATTAATGAAAGGGTGGGGGCTTCTTTTGGTTTCCTATCATTGAGGGAGGCTGTAATATCCAGCTTCTTATTTTCCCTTTTAATGATATACAAGCAAATGGAATGTGGAAATGTGTATAGTTTAAGAATGCAAACACTTGAGCCAATGGGAAAACACATTAAGAAAAAATATGCACATTAAGCAAAATGCAAAGTCATACATATAATAGGAGAATTAATTTTCAAGTAGGAAGAAAGAAGTGGGGAGTGCTGCAACCAATCCAGAAATGATAGGAGATAAGGATGGTGGTGGGAGTTTTAGAAACACAACCAATTTTCAACTAATTCGTAGTTCATTGCGTGCTTTCCAAAACAAAAAGCTCATCTTCCATCTCTTGGATTATCATAGTAAAGACATTCAGAAGTAGTTTATCAGTGCTACTTCCTGTACAATCAAGAAGGAAATAATATTTGCATTATTTGGTTCTGGGATGAAAAATGAGTTTCTTAGATCTTTCCAGTTGAGCAAGAATGTTTCACAGGCGTTATCTTCCTATTTCTTTGGCAGTAGGCATGAGTTCCTTACTACTGAACTCATATATTTGATTCTATTCCTATGTAACTCATCTTGTCTTGCTTTTCTGGAAATAGTAAATCACCCAATCTTTGTTTTCACTTAGGACCTCTCCTTACACGTGTTGCTGGAATCGTCGAGGATCACTGCAAATTGCAGTGATTGTGGTGACATCTACCCAGAGGGTGTGGTGACCTGTCGCTCCATGCACCGCACCCTCCCAGCTTCCCCCTACCCCATCATATAGGGGGAAATGTCAGGCAGCTGGCCTGAAGAGTAGATTTCAAAGCAACGATGGGGTGCATCCTGTCTTTTGCTGCCAGCTATTTTTCGGTGGTGGCAGGGTTTTTTAGACAGTTTCACCACAGAGCCACCCCAAAACTACTTCTTTGGGGTGTGATGGGAGCTGTCGGGCTCCATGGCAAAATATGCTAAAAATCTGTTGCCACCACCAAAGAATAGTCTATGTGAAGATGTCATTAAAACCTCATCTGGACGTACTCTTGTCTGCTTTATATATGCAGCCTGGTTGGCATATTTATTTATTTATTTTCATATATTTGTATCCCATCCTCTCACCCCCAGAGGGGGACTCTGGAAGGCTTAACAACATACATTTATTCAATACTAACAACAGTAATAAATAATAATAGCAATTATTTAAAGCCATGACTGTACTACAGCTCATAAAAAATTATGATATATGATATGGCATATATTTCCTTAAACAACACACAATACATAGGCATTGATAGGCAGCTACTAGTTCTATGGTCTCTTTCAACTCTATGGTTCTATAATTCAAGGTAAGTAAAAAAAATGTTTGGAAGGGACAGTGGAAGGTTTCCAGTACAGCAAAGCACATTATCCTTTTGATTTCTTTTCCCTTTGGAGTCCCTTTTCTCTCCTTCAGAAATGTGCTTCACAAGATTGTAAGATCCTCTGGAACAGGAAGGTGCTGGGGGATGCTAAGCAAGTGGGAATCAACAAGGGGGAATCTATCTCTTTTCTGCCTCTAGAGAGAATTCTCTTTAAAACTACTCAGCAGCAAAGGCTTCCACAGATATAAAAGTAAGTTGGGCCATATATCCTTTTTTTAAAAAACCTATACAGCAGACAGTTGCTTAAATTTTGTAAAAAGGAAAAGGTAAATGGTTTCCCCCTGACATTAAGTCCAGTTGTGTCCGACTCTGGGTGGGGGGGGGGGTGCTCATCTCCATTTCTAAGCCAAAGAGCCAACATTGTCCATAGACACCTCCAAGGTCATGTCGCCAGCATGACTTCATGGACTGCTGTTAAGTTCCCGCAAGAGGGGTTGCTATTAATCTACTCACATTTGCATGTTTTTGAATTGCTAGGTTGGCAGAGGTTGGGGCTAACAGCAGGAGCTCATGCTACTCCCCAGATTCGAACCTGCAACCTTTCGGTCAGCAAGTTCAACAACTTAGTGTGTTAACCCACTGCACCACCGGGGGCTCCTTTAAATGTAGGGATTTGCAAATGAAGAACAATATGGTGCCTTCTGATTGGAGCTGCTTTCTAGAATGTTTGACAGAAGTCTTTCCCATTGCATACTATTTGGTCTTAATAATAATGACCATTATACTACATCATCTACAGAACCTGTAATAAAGTATGTGTTATTTCACTGTCATTCAGCTATGGGTTGTTCTCCACATGAAGAAAACATCAGCTGCCATCACCATTTTGCTTGATATTTGAACACAAGTGAATTGGGCAACAGTATGCTGCCACACCATTTACCCAGCATTTAGCAGTGTGTTGCAAATCTTCAAATGTTTATTAGAGTTCTGGTGATGATTTTAGGGAACAAACTAATAGGCTGATTTCCTGATTCCAGGAAATAAGGTGGCAGACTGCAGAAGGTGTAACAGAATGAGCAACAGACTACTAGCACACTTTGCCAGCTGGCAAGTTCTTGGAGTGTGAAGGCAGAAATTATACCAAATACCCATCCTGACACTCTGAAACCAGACATGCCAAAATCATTACCCTTGGATCGGTCTCCCTTGCTGTTATGAACTAATGGATGGAGCCCTGGGGAGAGGTTTCTTATCAACTTTTGATAGTCAGATTAATTATGTTTCTGAGAAGGAATTTGAATGAACAATCAGCATAATTTTAAACTGCTTAACATCTAAATTTAAGAATGCAGCAGGACAAAATGTTATATGTCACTACACTATAAGAAATACAAGGGGTAAGGGGACATAGACAACATTCTATAGCACAGAGTATGGGTTCAAAAACCAACTAATAAACACACAAAACAGATAGATACCGTATAAAAGTATCAATAGGTGTTAATATTCAACATCTAGAGTACATACATCACATTTCAAAAGGAACAACCATTCCCATATACACATATGGATGTTGTGGCGAAATATACAAATAAGTCGGATTATATTCAATGGCGTAATAGCACATAAGTGAGTCTTCACATATACACAACTAGGTAGTCCAAAAAATTATCAAATCAAGTCTCTAGTGTTGAGAAGTCCAGACACAATATGATAACGAGGACAAAGGAGGCTGTGATTTAGCTCCTGAAGGTATAGAAGTCTGGCCGACAGGCTGGCGACGCCAACAAATCTGGGGCCACTCCCCCGTTTCTCCCCTGGCAGGGATTTCTCAAGGCCTCATAGATGTTGTCGTCGTCCTTAATATCTATAGGAAGAATATCATCATAACTATACATAAACCAAGTGCATAAACCCATGGGGAAAATAATATCACAGGTAACATACCAATAGTAGGAAGCGGCAGGGTTTAAACTCACCGATCGCGGCAAGGTGACCATAAGGTAAGGTGGATAAGAACCAGGAGGATTAAAATAGAGGTAATTCAGGTGAGACATGTTAGGTAATCAGGGACTGTACGCTGACTCCTTCGTTTAACCCTTTCGGGTACTCTGTATTTAAACGTAAAATCCACAATCTTTCTAATTTGGGTTGGGGCTTAACACCCTTGTTTCATACCCTCCCGAAGGTGCAGACATTTTTCCACATCCGGGCAGACCCATTGTCAGTTGCTGTGGAGGAATCCTTGAAACCCTTTCCCACTACCTCGACTCCTATTTACACCTATTGTGCGAAGTACCAAGGCATTCTTAAAGGACACCACTGATGTAATCCAAAAATTTGAAAATCGACCCATTTCGTCTAATCAGATTATTGTTTCTGCAGACATTGTGTCTCTGTATACTTGTATACCATTGCCTGAGTTAAGAGCTATTGTTTATGATTATCTCATTGTGAATGTGAATGATTTAAACTGTGTAAAGTTCCTTATACAACTGCTGGATATTATTCTGGATTACAATTACTTCGCATTTGAGAATGATACTGTATATATCTCCAAATTTCCGGGGTTAGTATGGGACAAGCGGCCTCTCCTTCATTAGCCATTCTGTTTATGGACCTTTTAGAGAATCTGTTTATTTTTTCTGATGTAAGCAACACCTATTCTTCAGCTATTTCCCATTACCACCGGTATATTTTCTTGGTTAATGACACTGTAGATCTTAAAGATTTAGAACAATGGATGAATTCTTGGGATGAGAATATTCGATTTACTTTTAATGCTAACAAGAAACAAGCACATTTTCCTTTTTTTGATTTTTTTTATTGCATTTCAGATATGTAGATAAAACTCGGGGTAAACAGGGGAGGGAGGGAAGGGGGGAGGGAGGGTAAGACACAGGGGGGATGAGGGTACATAGTAGACTCCCGTCCAGTCGGCTAGGTCCTCCGGAGCTTGATAACCCACTTGATCTCTTCTGGCCCTCATGCCAGCTTAGTCCCCTACAGTTGTAGCCCTAGCGGGCGACATCATTGGCTGATCTTACCTATAGCCTTTGGACTTGTGGACTTCCGGAGAAGGCAAAATGGCGGCCGCAGCAGACCTCTGAGGCTCCGGAGCTCTCGGGTGGGTCTGACCCCCTCCACGGCAGGACTGCTGAGGTTAGGCAGTCCAAGAAGCAGTGAGATTTAGGCTGCTTCAGCGTGGGCTCCAGTTGTGGAACCGGTCAGGAGCGACCCCCCCTCAAGGGAGGACGCCAAGAGCCGGCGCACAACAAGTGGAGAGGCTGCCGCTGGAGAAGAGTACAGTACGCCAGTGCTGCCGAGGCCGACCGCCTTTCTTTTAACTGCACGAGGTAACTGGAAAGAAGAGAGCTAAGGGATCGAGGGGACAGTCGGTGGTCCTAGAGGGACAAACTCTACAGTAAAAGAGCTAATGAGAGTTAATAAGGACGATTGATACGGCGGGACCCAGTTTCGGGCCTCCCGCCAAGCGAACCCAGCTGTGAGGAAAACTGGGGAATGTGACGGGGGGAACAGAGAAGCTAACCGCCCGGATTACTGTCTACCCGAGCTGCAACCACTCAGTAAACAGCAAGTGGCAAATAGAAAACAGTATTAGGAAAGAGGAGAGGGTAATGATTATCCCCCCAGCAGATTTGGCAGAGGCTTTCCGGGGGAAGAAAAGAGACGAGGCACCTTTAAGGGAGCAGGTCGAGTGAGAGGTCGCGGGAGCAGGCCAGGAAGAGCGGCGGGGGACGAGTGAGAGGGCATGCGGGCCCTACGCAGCGCGTAACTGTGAGCAAGAGAACGTGAAAAGACGGAGAACTGAGCGTCCGGACGTCACGACGTCCAGTGACGCCCAGGAGAGCGACGCACGATACGTCGGGTGGACACACCCGCCTAAGACCGCCTCTAGGCTCCCAGACCCAACCCCCAAGGACGGAAACGAGTGGAACAAGAAAGGAACTCCGGAGGTGAGCTCTGAAGTATCAAGCTGTGGACAGCCAGAGATTTCACTCTACTAGATCGGTATAAGATCTCAACAGACCTTTCCAAGGGGAAGCTGACCTAGAAGTTGTATAAGGGGGGCAGAGAGAGTGAAGGCAGAAGCCATAGCTCTCCCCCCCTGGATTCTAGCTTAAAGGACCACCCCCTGATTTGAGAAATTCCTATTTTGAAGAGCTGGGTGCAGAGGAAAGTCTCTCCATCAACTTCTTTCTGTTAGTTGTGAAAGGAGATTACTTTATACGATACCCATTACAAAGGTGGCAAGGGAAGGTGCCATGGATAAATTCACCAGCAAAGCCAATAAAGGAGGGGGGGGTACTACCCCCAGAAGAAATTCTTTGGTAGGGGAATCTCCGGCGAGGGATCTCCTATCCGAAATACAGAAGATGAAGGAGGATATCCAACATCAAATCCAGGATAATAGTGACAGGATGCATGATAAAATGAAATCAATGTTCAAGGAGGAGCTAGGGATCATGAAGAAAGAGCTGAAAGAGGAGCTAAGAGAGGAGATGGTGGTTTTTAAGAAAGAAATGGACAGTCTGAAGCAAGAGGTCAAAGAGATAAAAAAGGATTCGACGGGGACCAAGAAAGCACAGAAAAAGGTAGAGGATAGGATGCAACAACTAGAGGAAGCCAACAAAAAACTGGAGAAGCGCCAAGAACTGGCGGCGATTAAAGAAACAGAGCTGCAGCTGAGACTGAGAAATGTGGCTGAAGCTGACGCACAGGACCTGAAAATGGTGACAGCCGAAATCCTGGCGAATATCCTTGATACCCCGAGCGACCAACAGCTGATCGAGATAGAAAGCACCAAACGGATCAACTCTAATTATGCAAAAAGAAAGAAGCTACCAAGGGACATTGTGGTGACGCTCGCAAAGAGAGCTATAAGAGATGATGTGATCCAAATGAAAACTAGGAACCCTCCAAGATTCGGGGGAAAGGAGATTATTATTTTAAAGGAATTTACCCCCTCCTCGATGATTAAAAGAAAGAAATATTATTTTGTAACGGATGAGCTGAGGAAACACCAGGTCAGGTTCAAGTGGGAGAGATGGGAAGGCTTCTCGCTGCTCTTCAAGGGTACCAAAAGATGGATTACTTCCGAGGAAAGGGCGAAAGAATTCTATGATGAATTCAAGCGTTACAACGCCGAGAACCCCTCAGGACTAGCCCAAAGACAACAACGAGACCCCCAGAGGAACGATGAGAAGGCGAGACCGCCCCACATACCCGACCAGGAAATCCAACCAAATCTGGAAAAGAAACGTCCCAGACCCGCTTCAACAGAGGACCAAGATGGACCCCCCAAGCGTCCAGATCTGGATGACTCAAGATCGTCAAATACGGAGAACAATGGATGTGACACTCTATTGTAATAATGTCAACGGTTTTAATTCCCCAAATAAAAGGAACCTTTTTTCAACGCAATTAAGAGAGGGCAATATGATTTGGTGGCGCTTCAGGAGACACACATTGTGAGGAGGCATGTTGCACACCTGAGGAGAAAAGAACTGGGAACTGAATTTGTGGCCTCAGGGCCATCAAAGAAAAACGGGGTGGTAATATATGCTAAAGACTCTCTAAGTCCATCACTAGCGTTCAAAGACGAGGAGGGAAGGACGGTAGGGGTTTTGATTAAGGTTCAAGGGAAAGCAATTTTGGTTTGTAACATCTATGCCCCGACGGGTGCCAAATCAAAATTTATCCGCCATCTGAGGAACCAGATAGATAGTCAATCTTTTGACGAACTGATTATAGCGGGGGATTTTAATGGGGTCATGGATACAGAGCTGGATAAGTCAGGGAAAAAAACAAAAGGAAAGGGTCCCAGTACGGGACAATTACCAATAATGATGAACAAACTGAGAGAGGATTATAACCTGACAGATATATGGAGAAGCAGAAACCCAAGAGAAAGGGATTACACCTTTTTTTCACATCGCCACCAAACGTGGTCGCGTATTGATATGCTTTGGGTTTTTTTTTTTTTATATCTTTTTTATTTGCATTTTTGAATCATAAACATAAAAAACATTCAAAAGCCTCGGAAGTCAGATAGTAAGGTGGGGGGAGCGTGGGAAATAGCATTAGAGGGGGCTGGGGTACAAGCCGGGGGCAATAAAGAAGAGTTGAGAATGCCAGAGATAAAGGGAGAAAGAAGAAAGAGAAGAGAAAAAGAGAAAAAAAAAAAAAAGGGAAAAACCACCGGAGCACCAGGGGTGTAGCTTGGGGGGTATGTTAATAAAAAAGAGGGAATAGTTAGTCCATGGTCTCTTTCCATATAGATGTTGGCTTCCAGTTCTGGAGTAGGGTGTTGTTTGTCCTTGGTAGAATCCCTTCCGCTTTGAGTCCGGGTTTTTGCCAT